>JAVGWX010000008.1:65174236-65424236 GCA_036924085.1 Ariolimax columbianus
CATTTATGTTAATGTCTGGCGGAATCCATGATGTATTTCTGTATGAGTGGACTTGAATTTTTGTAAGTGATTGGTGGAACGATTGAACGTAATGGAGGGCCAGAACGTTTTGTGTGGGCTGAAAGTTGAACACTCATGATTTAAGGTTGGACACTCATGATTTTAGGTTGGACACTCATGGTTTAAGGTTGGATAATCATAGTTTAAGGTTGGACACTCATTGTTTAAGGTTGGACACTCATGGTTTAAGGTTGGACACTCATTGTTTAAGGTTGGACACTCATGGTTTAAGGTTGGACACTCATGGTTTAAGGTTGGACACTCATGGTTTAAGGTTGGACACTCATTGTTTAAGGTTGGACACTCATGGTTTAAGGTTGGACACTCATTGTTTAAGGTTGGATAATCATTGTTTAAGGTTGGACAAACATTGTTTGAGGTTGGACAATCGTTGTTCAAGGTTGGACAATCATTGTTCAAGGTTGGACAATCATTGTTCAAGGTTTGACAATCATAGTTGAACTTTGGAAATCATTATTTGAGGTTGGACAATCGTTGTTCAAGGTTGGACAATCATTGTTCGAGGTTGGACAATCATGGTTTAAGGTTGGACAATCACGGTTTAAGGTTGGATAATCATTGTTTAAGGTTGGAAATCGTTGTTCAAGGTTGGATAATCGTTGTTTAAGATTGGACAATCGTTGCTTAAGGTTGGACAATCATGATTTAAAGTTGGACAATCATTGTTTAAGGTTGGACAATCATTGCTTAAGGTTATACAATCGTGATTTAAGGTTGGACAATCATTTTTTAAGGTTGGACAATCGTTGTTTAAGGTTGGACAATCATTTTTAAGGTTGGAAACTCATGGCTCAAGGTTGGACACATATGGTTTTAGGTCTGACACTTAGAGTTTAAGGATTTAACGTTAGACACCCCTGGATCAATGTTTAACATGTCTGGTTTTAGGATGGGCACATATGGGTTCAAGTAGGACATGCATGGCATAAGTTTGGGCACATTTTTTAACGTTGGGAACGCGTGGTTTAACATTGAACTCCAATGGTTAAACGGTGGACACCCATGTTAGGTTGAACTCCTATGGTTTGAGACTGAACGCGTAAGGTTTGAGGTTTAAACTCATGGTTTAAGGTTTACACTCGAGGTTTAAGGTTGAACACCCATGGTTTAAGGTTGAACACTCATGATTTAAGGTTGAACCCCCGTGGTTTAAGGTTAAACACCCATGGTTCAAGGTTATACACTCACCGTATAAAGTGGTGCAGTCATATTTTATTTTAAGGTTGCACACTCATGATTTAAGAAGAAGAAGTAAAAGAAGAAGAAGATGATGATGATAATGTAGATAAAAACAAAGCAGAATGAGAAGAAGAAAAAGAAGAAGACAATGACGCGAATAGCTAGTTACTTGCTGTTTTTCTTTCTTCTTTGCGTTCAGGAGTTACTTGCTGTAGCTTGCAGGGCTTACAATATTGATGAATCTTTAGTTTTGCACTCAGTCTCACTTTTAAGTTGAGCTGCCGTAAGTGGGTGCATGTGAAATGAACGAGGACATCGCTCTGTTCAGATCAACGTTTCTAAACCCATTGCTGAAATAGCAGGTGATGTAGATGGGCAACTAATAGTTGCACAATTACTCGTCAAGATGTTCTCCTGTAAATCGATGAATCCACTCTACATGATAATAAAGCTCTGATTATGACACGTTAGCTTGATGAATGATAATGAGTTCACTACCACGAGGACATTCGTTCCAAATTTAGGTGCGAGACAAGGTTGGATGTTATTTAAGCGGAGGTGAAATAAACACGTGTAGAGTGTGCGGCGTCTTCAAGCGCAATCGACCTTTACTACTCACTTATAAATCCTGCTTGTGGACATAAGCAGTTAGTTAGATGCCCCTCGCAGAGGGTTAATGGCGACATCATAAAACGTTTCCTTGTGATGATGATGTAACTTCGCTGTATTTGGATTTTAGTGAGAAAGATTTTGCGATGATCAGCAACCTCATTCTCTCGTATCGAGCGGCCTTGGGCCAGTAGCAAGACTATCAGCCAAAACGAGTGGATGTAACTCGTGATGCGGGAACTCACGCGATCGGATCGAGGGAAAAAAAACTATGTCAACCAAATTGAATACGCCGTTATTCGAACTCATTGCGTTGAGATTGTGAAACGGACTTTAGACCTCTAGACCTCGCTGCCATTAACTTAAGCAGACGCTCAAAATAGAGCCAGAAGAAACGATACAGAGACTAATTGAACGTGTCTGAAAAGCTTTAACATTGATGTCACCCCCTGTGTGTTGCTGTCACAAAACCGTACTTTCTGGCGCGCTAGCATCCCAAAAGAAGCCCAGAGAGAAAAAGCCACCGCGAAGGCTCAAGGAAAGAGTGCTGCCTGAAACAAAAAAGTGAACGACAACTCCACAGTCGGCGCCACATGTGTACCCCAAATGTGGCAAGCTTGTGCAGTTCCCGCATTGGTGTCTTTACAGCCATAAGAGAACACATTTCGCAGCACACGTTTAATGCTGTCGCCTCGCCATCTTCGTTTGAGATAAATAACTATTATTATGTTTCTTTATTCACCTAAGCAAATAAGAAAGAAAAAAAACTATAATTAGATATTATTATATTATATTCTTGTTAGTGAGTTTCTTGATGAAACTCTTTTTAATGTGCGTGGTCATAAAACTGGGGTCAAACACCAGAGGTGTTTAGTTAACGGCGACGATAGTTATTTAAAGGAAAATATTACGGTGCTCTTAGATCTTAGTCGATCTGTACGTCTACAGGTGCAAATGCCTCTGTGCACGTCCCAGCTCTGGTATGAGCTGGAAGTAGCTGAGAGAAGGGCTTCCTACTTAGATGGCTAGGCTCGAGCAGCTTAATACTCCGCTGCGCTGGAACAATCGCTTACGAGGGTGGTTAACCGATGTGCGAGTCCATCTTAATAGACTCAGACACTAAAAAAGTAGACCTGTTAGGCGCCATCTATGCTGCTCTAAATAAACCACATAACCACTGTCTGTGTTATGCCATGTCATACAGTTAGTCACCTCTTACAACATGCTCTCTGTGATGCAGTGGTGATATTCTTGTCCGTGTCATACACAAAGACCCCGGCAGACCACTCGGATTGTTTCAAAATATAATTACATGTACAATTGCAGGTGCTGCTTCTATAGAGGGCTAGATTTAATTACTATAGGGTAGAAGATTCGCTACCTCGCTAATGCACATTACGCCATTGGCACAGTCCGAATGTGCAGTGACCTTCTATATTTTAATAAAAGAGTCATAAATTACTAATTTTCAATGAGAAATCAAAAGGTGATATTACTATATTATTTCTAAAATTTACCATCTTAAATATACGTTTTTACTCCACCTTGTACATGATACATGAATACAAAAGCGTATACCGAAATTTCTTGGGGATCAGCAGGAGAAAATAGAGAAGAGGACAAGGTATCATTTGTTACATTGCTGCTGAAGTTGGAAAATTGATTTGAAGATATACGTACGTCTCGAGCCCGACTTTCAATGTTTGGTTGCAACAATCGATTAGGAGGACTCTAGAATGCTGCCTTTGACAATGTGATAATGTCTTTTCAAAACAATTGTACTAGAATAGTTTTGTTTATCGAGAAATTCATCAATGAAAATGACGATGAGGTTAAATTGTTTTAAAATGTTTATCTGCATATACATACCCACACACATACATACATACATATGTAAAAAGCACCAAAGATGGCGCCTAGCCTAATGCAGTCTATTTTGCTTTCGTATTTGAGTTTATCGCTGATGTTGCCAGACTACGGAATTGGCTGGATTTCACACTAGTCTACGACATACTCATGTGTCCACGGAAATGCGATGTGGCTTTCAATTTAGAATCATTAGTTTGTTCGATTTGTTTTATTTTTCTCGCTTCAGACTATCTTGGTAAAGCCATCGACAACTTCGGTTAGCCTGTGATCTATTTCCAAGGTCCAATACGCACACAGTTGAACTTCGAGAGAATGGCGCCCTTCCCGATATATGCTAAATTTTGGTGTGGCTAGGAAGGATTCACACAGGCCAATAACCGACTCACACATCGGCTCCGAGGACATATCCCAGGAAAAGGAGTACCTAGATTCCAATTAGCAGCCGGCATAAATTTCGTTCCGCCGGGAGAGGGTTGGACCCCGCCTGGTTAGAAACATGCCTAAGACACAGCCCTCGCTTGCTGAGAACAGTAGTAAGATATGAAGCCCATAGGACCTCATAGGGTTACGGAAAAGCCGAAACGATATATATATATATATATATATATATATATATATATATATAAATATATATATATATATAAATATATATTTATATATATATTTAAAATGTATATATATATATATATATATATATATATATTGGAAGTACTTCGAGTGTTTTCCTGGAGTGTTGTGTGTGTGTGTGTGTCTGTTAGAGACGAGAATAGGTCCACTGCTACACTCAGAAATTATCGGAAGAGGCCATTAGTAGAGCGCTCTAAACCCTCTGAGCTAGAAGACTCTCAGACGCATGATAACGAACACTGAGCCATTAACTAAAAGATCATGTAAAACAACTTCCTGACACTGAGTGACAGCTCTATAAATACTACCCCATCTCTGATTCAAGAATAGAAGATTGGAGAACTGTGTTAATGGAGATCAGCCGAAGAAGAAGAATGTATTCGAAGCACAATAAGCTCTGGATTACTTGAATAATATTCGGAAATATGAAGGTTGGAAATAAAATGGCTAAAATAGAACCTTTGGAGGCTGCGCGGCCTAGGGGTGAAACTCGCTCGATTTTCACAATCTCAACGTTCCGGGTTCGATTACTACTTGTGTCCAGTTTGTGCAGAAACGGGGCTTTTTTCTCGTAAGAATGCTCTTCGACGTGCGGAAAGTAATGGCAACCTACAGTACTGCACACTTGCCAAGAAACTTATAACAGCCAAATAGGTGGCGGTTGTAAGAAGCGACGTTCAGTAAAGGACAAGCTGCTTACTAAAATAGAACCGACTTTACTGGACTTTGGAGCTGCTATGTGTGCTTAGTCGATTTCAATGCTGGAAGTGGTAAGTGCAGAGCAATATCTCCGTAGCTCCCACGACGGCTCCGAAATTTCCCCCTGACTTCGTCAGTCACCAGTTTACAGCTGGGTCGACTAGGAGAAGCGGTTATACCATGAAAAAAAACTCTAAATATGCCTGGTTTAAGCGCGAAATCATTTGATCCTACATTCATCGGATTGCAAGCAAAGCTCGCAACACCGAGGTTACACGCATACCTCTGAAGGTTATGTTAAGCAGCCAGTTTGAAATAAGAGGTTGACGTTGTGTGGTCTGCCCACGGTCGGTTATGGTGGCTGATGTTGGAATTTAGTGTAAAGATATAAAAGCCTCTGACTTCGAGGTTTCAAGTATTTTAGATATTTAAAACAAAAAGTTAGTTGTCCATCCCAAGCGACGATTGCGACGCCATCAGCCTGTTTTGTCCAGATGATGTAACTTGCGCTGTTTTGGATTAAAATGAGCAAGAGGCTGCGCTAGTCATCAGCCTCACTCTCTTGTCCTGAACTACCTTGTGATAGTGGCAAGCCATAAGTGAAGACCAATGGAGGTAATTCAGGATCCAGGTACTCTGGCCCCGACTCCTTTGAGACCAAGGGTCGCTTGAAACCTGAGGGGCTCGAATCCACATCGTTTCTGTTCATTGTTTTGATAGCCAGGTGTCTTACCTCTCGACCACAGCGACACTATTTATTTTCGATATAGTTGTGCAGGGATTCAGGTTCTGACATGAGGTTACTAATTCTCTACCTGGCTACCTTGTTACACCATTTATTGTATAGGCTGTAGCGTCTGACTGTGTTGTTCGTCCATCGTAATCGATGAGGACCACTTTGTCAGCATTTACTGTAAACTGTTCTCATGAGTTCGACGATGACTAAATAAGCCAATTTGAGCCTTGAATTGTTTGTTGCACTTTGTACAGGGAAATAAGACACCTCCTTCTCCTGGGGTTGAAGAAGGGTTGATGTGAGTTAACTTGCGGACCGATCGTCTCTAGATGGCCTCATATATTCCTGATGCCGCATGTTTCTGAACACCCTCAGCAATAGTGCTGCGCCAGTCTGTGCGATTGGTGGCGATTATTTCCCATCCACCGTGGTTAATACCGAATTGGATCAGTGATCTCTTTATTGTGTCCTTATGCTAGTGTAGTGACGTGGCATCGGCTATTAGCAGTAAAGGTGGGATCAAGATGACCAGCAGCGCATGAGCTGTAGCGGTTAACGATTCAAAGCTGACTGCTAGCGTCAGGATCAGCGACCAAGAGCTGTCTCGACCCATCTCAACCTTTACGTGGTGATAACAGGCTAAAACAGAGCAGACTAAGGAGAAGGAATGAGGTGTCTCAACCAATCTCAACCTCTACGTGGTGATAACAGGCTAAGACAGAGCAGACTAAGGAGAAGGAATGAGGTGTCTCAACCAATCTCAACCTCTACGTGGTGATAACAGGCTAAGACAGAGCAGACTAAGGAGAAGGAATGAGGTGTCTCAACCAATCTCAACCTCTACGTGGTGATAACAGGCTAAGACAGAGCAGACTAAGGAGAAGGAATGAGGTGTCTCAACCAATCTCATCCTCTACGTGGTGATAACAGGCTAAGACAGAGCAGACTAAGGAGAAGGAATGAGGTGTCTCAACCAATCTCAACCTCTACGTGGTGATAACAGGCTAAGACAGAGCAGACTCACTAAGGAGAAGGAATGAGGAGGAAAGGTTAGTCCAGTACCCAATAATTCCTACTGCAGTCGGTAGTGTCGGTCCGAAAGGTGCAAATATCACAGTCAATCTGTAAACTTTAACACAAAGCATTCCCTTCTCTGACTACTTCTTGCTACTTACAAAACCCATTTCAGGACTTGGTAACGGGTGTTCGAGAACGAACGACGAAGAAGTAGAATCACAGCAAATGTACTGGGTTTCCGTTACCAGAACTCTCCAGTTGACCCAGTTGTAAACTGTATCTAGATTACTATCAGGGGTAGAAAGGCAGCGAGGAATGGAACAGGCCACCCCACCTCGTGAAACAAACTGTGGCTTAGCAAAATGAAGTATCTAACACTTGATCGCCAACCGCAGTGTGTTATGGAACTGTCTGAATTTTTTTTCGTAGGCGTTGACTTCAGTTGTATCTCTTCCGCTTATATCGATCACATATACCTTAGTACGATAACGTGTGACTTTCGCTAAGTATATTATTATATCCTTTTTGTGTTCCTATCTCCTTTTGATACATTTATCCCTTCATCTGTTATGATTTATTAACTCATATGTATATTATCCGTTGTCCTCGGAGAAGGCCATTTGGTAGTAAAGTAGGTTTAGTTCTTGCTTTCGTCCGACGGCGGGATCTGAATCATACTTATTTTTTAGAACATTAAAGAAAAGGAAATCTCCCGGAAAAGACGGGATAACAAACGAAATGCTGATGGGGCTGGGCCAAACAGCGAAGAGGAAACTGCTATCGGTCCTGAACCAAAGCTGGAAAAGGGGAATTGTACCCCAGGCATGGAAAGACGCAATACTTGTACCAGTACCAAAAACAGGAAAGGACAAAACAGATCCAAATGGATACAGGCCCATAAGCCTACTAAGCTGTGTCGGCAAGCTGATGGAACGTATGATAAACACCAGACTGATGTGGCATCTGGAAGAAAAACAAATACTAATTCCACAGCAAGCCGGCTTTAGACAGCACAGATCCACTGAGGACCAAGTCATCCTTATAGCCCAGGAAATAGAAGATGCCTACCAGGCACAGAAACACACAGTAGCTGTTTGGGTGGATCTGGAAAAGGCATTTGACAAAGTCTGGAAAGACGGACTTAGAGTAAAGCTAAGGAGAAGTGACGTTTGTGGGAAAATGTACAAGTGGATCAACCACTACCTCAAACAAAGAACGGCCAGAGTCCAAGTACAAGGGCAGATGAGCAAAAAGGTGACACTCGAGCAGGGAGTACCCCAAGGGGGAGTACTGTCACCCACACTCTTCCTGGTATATATAAACGACATTACAGAGAATATACCAAGGAGAGTCCATAGCTCAATGTTTGCAGACGATCTGGCTATGTGGACCTCTGAAAAGAATCTCACCATAGCAAGAAATCGGATGCAGACGGCCCTAACATCGCTGGAAGAGTGGGCGAACTCATGGCTGGTCAAAATAAACGAGGAGAAAACCACGTGCACAATATTCTCGCTCTCATTAAAACCCCAAAGTACCAAACTAAGCCTAAATGGCAAAATCCTGCAGCCAAACGACAACCCAACCTATCTGGGAGTCACATTTGATCGGCGCATGACATGGAAAAGTCAGATTGAGAGAAACCGAATGAAAGCCAGAGAAAGAATGGCAATCATGAGGAAACTTGCTGGCACAAGCTGGGGAGCAGACGAAGGCATACTAAAGAAACTGTACACTGGAAGAGTGAGACCAGTTCTCGAGTATGGCATTGCGGCATGGACAACAGCAGCGAAGGCGAACTTCGATAAAGTTAACAAACTTCAAAACCAAGCCATGAGAATTATAACAGGTGGCATGAAGTCAACGCCAATTGTAGAACTTGAAAAGATTACAAAACTGCAATCCATGACCAATAGAAGAGACTGCAGAGCCCAGCTGCAGTCAGAGAAACTCCGAAGACTGACGGACCATCCAATGTACCAGAGACTAAACAATTTGGGAAATGGGAAACTAAAGCGGAGAAACTTTGCAGAAATAGCGAAAGCAAAGATGCACGAAGATCCCACAAACGCACAAACAACACCAAAACCCATCACTACTGTACGAAAACCCACCTGGAGGCAGGATATATTTCTAGAGGTGGTAGAAAATATACCAGGTATTGCAAACAAAAACTGCCAGACTGAAAAAGAAAGGAGAGACACTACCCTAAGCTTCATAACGAAAAGCTACCCAAGCATGGACTGGACCCATGCATACACCGACGGTTCTGTAACAAACACTACACAGAACGGAGGGGCAGGAGCATTCCTGAACCTACCAAATGACAGACAAATAACACTGTCATTCGCTACTGGTAAGTACACAAGTAATTTCAGAGCGGAGGCAGAGGCACTGAGGGCGGCAGTGGAAGAAATGGTGACACACAGTGAAAATGAGAGCCATATAGTCCTGCTGACAGATGCTCTCGCCGTAGTCACAGCGCTAAAAAGCCAGAAAAACACTGAGCTTAATGACTTAAGAGCAGCACTCTGCAAACTGTGCCAGCAGTCCGCACCAAAAAGGGTAGTGGTACAGTGGGTTCCGTCACACTGCAACATCCAAGGCAACGAGGAGGCAGACAGACTGGCAAAAGAAGGTGCAAGACTACCACAAACAGATACCAGTATGACGTACGAAGAGTCAAAACGGCTTATCAAAGCCAGATACATGACCAAATGGGAAACCGAACATACTGGTTACACCAAAAACGATGCCTATTACCAGTTGAACCGAAGAGAGCAGGTCGTTGTCTTCAGACTCCGCACTGGCCACAACAGACTGAGGTACCACCTATTCAACAAATTGAAGATAGGGTGTACCGACGAATGCCCGTGCGGTACTGGTAAAATGACCACTGAACATCTGCTGCAGAACTGCCCGACATACGAGGATCAGAGAGAGCAGATGTGGCCATTACCAGTGGAACTGCAAGACAAGCTCTATGGCAGTGGCGAGAGCCTCAGGATGACCGCCGCTTTTTTCGAAAAAATAATGGTTACTGTCTGACTGTGTACGCAGAAGAAGAAGAAGAAGGAAACAAAAACTGCCAGACTGAAAAAGAAAGGAGAGATACTACCCTAAGCTTCATATCGAAAAGCTACCCAAGCATGGACTGGACCCATGCATACACCGACGGTTCTGTAACAAACACTACACAGAACGGAGGGGCAGGAGCATTCCTGAACCTACCAAATGGTAGACAAATAACACTGTCATTCGCTACTGGTAAGTACACAAGCAATTTCAGAGCGGAGGCAGAGGCACTGAGGGCGGCAGTGGAAGAAATGGTGACACACAATGAAAATGAAAGCCATATAGTCCTGCTTACAGATGCTCTCGCCGTAGTCACAGCGCTAAAAAGCCAGAAAAACACTGAGCTTAATGACTTAAGAGCAGCACTCTGCAAACTGTGCCAGCAGTCCGCACCAAAAAGGGTAGTGGTACAGTGGGTCCCATCACACTGCAACATCCAAGGCAACGAGGAGGCAGACAGACTGGCAAAAGAAGGTGCAAGACTACCACAAACAGATACTAGTATGACGTACGAAGAGTCAAAACGGCTTATCAAAGCCAGATACATGACCAAATGGGAAACCGAACATACTGGTTACACCAAAAACGATGCCTATTACCAGTTGAACCGAAGAGAGCAGGTCGTTGTCTTCAGACTTCGCACTGGCCACAATAGACTGAGGTACCACCTATTCAACAAACTGAAGATAGGTGGTATCGACGAATGCCCGTGCGGTACTGGTAAAATGACGCTGAACATCTGCTGCAGAACTGCCCGACATACGAGGATCAGAGAGAGCAGATGTGGCCATCACCAGTGGAACTGCAAGACAAGCTCTATGGCAGTGGCGACAGCCTCAGGATGACCGCCGCTTTTTTCGAAAAAATAATGGTTACTGTCTGACTGCGTACGAAGAAGAAGAAGAAGATACTTATTTGTTTGTTTTTTTACATATAACTTTTTAAGATGAAGCACATTACCGAGGATTAAACCTGGACTCTTAGTCGCGATATACAAACTTGAGTACTCTAACTGCTATACCACTGAGACACCACTGGCAGTGAGTGATATGGACTGCCTGTACATGGCTTTGCTAGTTGCACAATATTCTTATTAATATTGTCTATCCGACAGGGTCTTCTCCGCTGATGGTCTCCGGGGTTCCCCAGAGAAATGATGATTGAAAAATTAGGTCGTTTTAGAAAAAACAATTCATATTGCGGCTACATACTAACGACCTTTACAGTTTCGAGATAAATCGTCTAAAAAAACGATGTTTTTCCTTTTGTTATGATTAGCTAACGGTCACAAGAGACCGGAATTGTAAAGTAAGTGTGATTAGTTAGTGCACTCTTATTTGTTATTTCTCGTGTCCTCTGTCTCTGACAAAAACTTTATGGTCATAAATAAGTTGGGTTTCTTTTCATTTACGCCCGTAGGAAACTGATCAACAACTGACAATAAAGAGAAATAAATTTTACTAATATATATTTTCTAGATTATAAATGATAATGTCTTTCCGTTCATTTTTATTAACACCCCCCCCCCCCCCCCATGTATGTAGAGAATAATTTTTTCCCCATCTCCAAGTCTGAGTGAGGCCCTCCATCTTCATGACAACTTCAATGTGGCAGCTATTCAGAGATCGAGTTTAGTGAAAGGCAGACTTTGGGGAGAGGAGGCAACTAGAAATGGAAGGATGAGATGTCACGAAGTATAGTGCAGAAATGAGGGGAGACATAGCACAAAATCGATCATGCAGCTCTCTCACACTCCCAGGCCTGGAGCCCAGGCTAACCCAGTTCTGTCCAACAATGACAAGCTGATTTCTGAGTCAGAATTGTGCTTCGTTAAAGCAGGCATGACAGAGAAATTATAGAAGGAATTGAAGAAAAAAAATGAGTGACGGGTGGTAAGAACATACGAGTGTGAGTGTTTGAGAGAGCGTTTGTATGTCCATGGAATGATGTTGAAATGTTAGGATATTAAATGGCGAAAATATTGCCCAGAAAAGCGTGAGCAATGTTGAAGTGAGCGAACGACGCAGTTACTAAAAGGCTGTGGTTATATTTTAACAGACAGACACGGCAGATGTCCAATGTGTGAAATATGCGGGGGACAAAAATGGGCATTGAAATCGATAAAAACAACACGTGTTCGTTTATTAGGCTTCAATATGGCCGCATTACACAAGAGTACGTTAATTTGGTTAGTAGCTACAGCAGTGTTACCGCCCACTGAAAGTGATTGGTAGCTGTGGTTAACTGATGAGCATACAGTAGTGCATGTTTATAAGTATTGCGCAGACTACTAAGTAGGGTGTAATAGGCAGTTACAAATAATAGGTTTTTAATAGGTTAATATGATTGTTAGACTAGGCATTTTGTTGGTTTGGTTCTGTGTATGAAAGAAGAGACGAGGATCGCTACAACACTAAGACCACCTCAATAGCGATCACATGAGCGGGTTAACACCTTCCTATATCGGAGAAAGCATCCTGATCAAGGTTTGTGCACTCCCAGACGTTCAAACGGGCAAACGTGTGGATTAACATTATAGATGAGAAATAAGGTTTTATAAACAGTACATTATATATTTTATACAGGAATGCTTGAGTGAATAACTCGTTACCCGTGGAATTAGAACAAAACAAGAAGACAGATCATCATTAATGTGCGCACATTATATGTACTTACGACGCCAAAGAATGTGTTTCACAGCACAAAAATAAAATAATAGTAAAACACAAAATAATGTATACATTAGACAATAGCAAGTTTTATCAAAATACAACAAACTTCAAGAACAAGAGGGCATAGCTACAAATTAACTAAAGAAAGGTCCAGATTAGATAGTAGGAAACATGAGTGGTGAATGCTTGAAATGCATTGCCACAGGAAGTAGTGGGGGAAGGGACAATTGATGTATTTAAGAATAGATTGGATGCACATAGCTTTTAGAGCAAGGACAGGTAATTGAAACTGGTTTTATACAGAATATGCAGTCTTCTAAACCAGTATAAAGACGTTAAGTTAAGTATCACATTGCATTTAGTATTTTCTACAGATTCGTGTGCGCGCATGTGTGTGTGTGTGTTGATATAATATATACACATTTTGGTATACGTGTATCGGTAATCGCACTCAGTGTTGCCCCAGATCTGTAACAAGCCGAGCAGACTCCATAAAAAGAGTCTATTTATAGACATTTTAGTGCAAAAGCGTCACGAGATTTACTGATCAAAGTATGGTGTAATGTCTTACTCCGCCTGCTATTTCGCCCAAGGTGTAAGTTGGTCAACATAAATATATGTGACATGTTAGCACAAATGGCGAAATGGACTGCTGTTTCTTTGATGTTGTTTATTTTTTTCGTCTGTTTTGATATTTGTTAATAATGATAACAATTATTATGTGTATAAAACGTGAGATAACTGATGTTTATTATTGTATAATCCTTTGAGCTGATCATAACATTCTCCATTAGATTGACTAACTAATCTAAGACTACAGAAGTCTGCAAAGTAAAAAATAACATTGGACAGACACGGCTCAGATGTCGTGACTTAAACATGAACAAGTAAAGTAAAGATCTCGTCCCACCATAAGTCATGCGGCGTATATGAAATATGGTATTAGGCCCATATTATTTTGTAACCCACGGCACATAGTGGATGATGGCAGTCTTTACTTCCCAGATTTATATATGGTTGGGTCGACCACAGGAGCCGGTATGTGATCGGAAAAATTCCCACACCAACTGAGGATCGAACACCGATCGCCCGACTGGGAAACCAGTGTGCTACCGTGGCCAACGACCAATATATCTTCATCTGGGATAAAAAAAACAACACATATTAAAACAGCTGACAAATCATAATAGAAATACAAATCTGTGCTTGTCGCTGCTGCTAAGGTTTGATTGTTGTCTTCATTAGAAAAGTCGCTGCTCATTGGTTTATGGTGTCGGTACTCTGGTAACTATGATATGGGCTCAGAACCTCAGAAAGACACAGGTGTTTGTTTTTTTACGAAAGCAAGTCAGTAAAAAAGCCACAAATGGTTATTTAAAAAAAAATTTTAAACTAAACGAAATACAAACTTCAGAACCATTTATTATATGTCCCACATTTCTCAACATAATTGTCACACATATTGATACATTTATTCCATCGCTTTATCAGTGCAACAAAACCTACAGCATAGAAATCTTTGGTCTGCTGTCTTATGCCCATTTCAATGTACTCGTCATATGCGACACGTCTCCCGCTAAGGTAAGTGCCATGCGTTATGATGTAGACATAACCATGCGAATACCTTAATGCGCTGTTTATCGTTACGTATCTGTCAGCTCGAAATATTTCTCCCATCCGCCGCACAGACACTTATGTTGCAGCATTTACGGAGCGACCAGGCTGGGCTTCATCAGCAACTTGTACGTGCCCTCCAGAAAACCTATCGACCCAGCTACTCAACGCTTAACGTCCCAAACACGTATCACCGTTATTGTTGCTATGAATGCCCACAATGAGTAAGATTACTCTTTTTGTACGCCCCGAAAAGAGCGTTTAGTAGCGGATTGCAGTAGCGTTCCTCACATCCCGAGCGGGCTGATGAATGTGGACTGGGTTATCCAGGCGGTTGCGATATGCTTGGCTTCATCTGCGTGTCGCTCACTACTACAGGGATCACGTCGATTCCCCACCTCGTTATCCAAACTGCCAAGAAGAACAGTCCGTTACCTTAGAGAACTACGTGGAAGATGAAGTGTGTATCTTGACTAGTATATATAACATGTGTATTTCCTTATGAATATCCTTTGAAGAAAGTCCTTATGCCGAACAAAAAATAACCCGCACAACAGCCCGTTCTTTGACTGTATACTCTTGGAGCACGAATGCCATTGTGCATGTCAGCTGTGCAAGTGCATACAACACCAAGCGGTTACTATCTAAAGTAAAGATGTCGCTTTCACCTAATGACAACTTCAGAAAGTGGCAACTACATTTTTCATCTATTCCATGGCAGTGTGTGACATAATTACTGACTTACTTTAGTATATCGGATGTTGTTGGAAGCCACTCACGCTTATTAATTTCGACACTTAACGTTTCCTTTGTGATAGGTTACAGTGGCTCTTATTATATCCCGAAGTGTACATGATAAGGAGGATCTCGGTCCTTCTGGCAGTAGTGCAATGCGAGGTTCCTCAGTATACTCACCAATATGGAAATCAAATGTCTTGATCAGTATGTTTCACTTGGCCCAGATGTTTGTCTTCGTTCCGATCGCAGGAAAACAAGCCTAGTCGTACGCTGTAAGGCAACTGCACGGACAGGCAGCCTTTACTCCTGCCCTCAGAAACGGGTAAAAGGGCAGCATTTATAGGCTTTTAAATCAAATATATCTTGTTCTTTCTCCCTGATGAAGCTATCTATGTCATAACTTTGTTTTCATTTCTCTTTATATTACGCCGCGGTATATGAGCAATTTCTTAATCAACACAGCCCAACAGACTAATCCCCACAAATCGGTTCAAACGAAAAAATGGAATGAACTGACGCATGTTTCCTGTAACTAGCTTCTGAAGGAACATGCAACTTGCCTTACGGAACAATGGAAATCACTAATAGACTTTAAACTGGTGTATAACGATACAATAATAACTTAAAGAGATGGGGATCCAGGGATCATAAGACATACGAGTGTGGAGCAGCACAAGAACCAGAACACATGATGATCTAATTAAACTTTCTGGAAACATGTATTATGGATAACATGTTGTGGAGTAATTACAATGCAATCCACGTCGTTGAAAATTGGAAAACATGTCTGAAGTCGTGCCCATGACACGGAAAGTAAGTAACCTGACCAATACAGCAGGAGATGTCAGACCGTTGTCATGTGCTACGTATATACACATTTGTGTACAGAGTGAGACGCATAAATCCATGGCCTTCAAACATATTTCTTGTTAACTCGGTTGGAAATGATCCGATTTTTATGAAGTTGGTGACAATGGTAAGAAAATATTTACTTACATTTGGTTTTATTTCATTTGGTGCTCCAGATGCCCGACGCCTTCTGCAGCGCTTGCGCGAAGTCGAGTACGTCACTTGCTCACGGAAACATCAATTGTGCGCTGTTCTAGCTCATCCCATGCCTGGTTTATTCACAGTTATCTAATCCATGTGGCTAGTTTTCTTTCGGTAGACATTCTCTTGTAAAATACTCTAAATTCCATAGGTAATGGGCTAAGATCTGGACTATTTGGTAGTTCCAAATTGTGTTCACTAAATTGAGGTGTCTCCTGAGTACTGTATCCCATGGCACGATCAAAAGCTTTTAAAGATGGAGAATTCTTACATTATCCTCTTGTCAGGAAAAAGGCACTCCATGAACAATTCGTGCGGTATTATTCGCCAGCTATCTTGATATCAGAGAAGCCTAATGTCTGGTCAGACGAAATATACTGATTGGACGTGTCAGTCAGGGTTATAAATTGGCAAAGATTTCCACCATAAATTTATGTCAGTTCTTCCTGAAAACTGGCTGTTTTCATGGCAGTCATAGTGATCCCCATAGTGGTGTGTGACACGCAGGTGAAGCCAAGGGCGCATACAAGAGTAAACGTACTCATTGTGGGCATTCACAATAACATCTGCATCATGGACAATTTTATTTCCTGTCCCCAAACTTTACATTATCTATTGAACATATTCTAGTTAATTTATCTTAACACAATCTATCTGTCTTTTCTCTACAAATATGTCCTTGACGTTGCGCCCCCCCCCCCCCCCAATCCCAAATGCTAATCTCTTCTATTAAACCACCTGCTATTATTAAACCATCTGCTAATCTTTTCTATAAAACCAACTGCTAGTATTTTTTGCTAATCCCAAATGCTAATCGTTTCTATAAAACCACCTGCTCATCTTGTTTATTAAACCACCTGCTATTCGTTTCTATACAACCACCTGCTCGTCTTTTCCATTAAACCATCTGCTAATCTTTTCTATTAAACCACCGGCTATACGTTTCTATAAAACCAAGTGCTAATCTTTTCTGCTAATCCCAAATGCCAATCTTTTCTATAAAACCCCCTGCTCGTCTTTTCCATTAAACCATCTGCTAATCTTTTCTATAAAACCAACTGCTAGTCTTTTCTATTAAACCACCTGCTACATGTAGTCCTTTCTATTAAACCACCTGCTATTCGTTTCTATTAAACCATAGTACGGCCATTTACATTAAAATAGCGGATCAAACTCAAATCATCACAGGACTGCATGAGAACAAATTGAATGACCCATGGGTCTCACCTCAGTAGTATTGCTTTGTGTTTCTTCTTCTTTCTTGAAACTTAGGCCACTTGAAATATTGTTACTTACTATTTTATAAATTGTCATTTAATGTTCGATAAAACATTTCATTGTTTGACAAATGTTTGTTTCAGCTTATGAACTGTGTTCTCTCTCATTTTTCCAGCAACATCATTTTGTCTAACCATCCATCATATTGTAATAACGAAAAATGCAGTTATTGTAGAAAGACAAGATAAATTAAGCATTGGACTTTAACTTCGTTCTGTGCAAATATGCACATTTTCCAATGTATGCACGAAGCTTGTTTATTTTATATGTACAAGCATTTTGTTTTTCTTAAAAGCTTGTATTTAACAAATGGCCATTGTCAGTTTTAATGGACTTCCTTTTTTCCTATATTTATCAACTTCCCCTTGACCTAGAGAGCAGAAATGGTGTACAGAGCATCTGCTAGTGCGACCTATTAATCTATCAAAATTGGATTCCTGTAGTCCTAAAAGCAAAACAAAATTATGTTTGAATACAAATAAAAGCCAGTACTGAAAAATGTAATGTTAAACATTTTTTTTTAGAAGTCTTATTGAATAATTATGATCTTTAGATAAATATATGTTGTAAAGCTGTATCAGGAGGATGAAGATAAATATATGTTGTAAAGCTGTATCAGGAGGATGAAGATAAATATATGTTGTAAAGCTGTATCAGGAGGATGAAGATAAATATATGTTGTAAAGCTGTATCAGGAGGATGAAGATAAATATATGCTGTAAAGCTGTATCAGGAGGAAGAAGATAAATATATGTTGTAAAGCTGTATCAGGAGGATGAAGATAAATATATGTTGTAAAGCCGTATCAGGAGGATGAAGATAAATATATGTTGTAAAGCTGTATCAGGAGGATGAAGATAAATATATGTTGTAAAGCTGTATCAGGAGGATGAACAAGTTACAGTTAGTAACTAAGAATTTTAAAGCTTTTATAATACTGGGTGTCCCACTCACTGGCGGTCCCTGGCTTTTCCCTTATAACATTTAAACCGATCAACACAATTTGACATGGACTAGTTGAATGAAGAGGAACACGATATTGGCTATTTTCAGCAGGATGGAGCCACATGTCACACCTTAAATGGCAACATGGCTGACATTGCATCCTTTTTTGAAGATTATGTCATTTCTAAAGGGCTTTGGCCACCAAAGTCACCTAACCAACCTACTACCTTCCTAAAGGGCATGTTGAAAGGGAAAGCGTATAGCAACAAGCCAAGAAAACTCATAGAACTGCAAGAAATTAGGCGGGAAATTTAGTCCGTTACTCCTGATGTTTTGGGGAGGAATAGTTTCCGTAACATGGAGAAGTGTGTCCATGCATGCCTTGGTGCTAATGGCGACCACTTGCAACATTTGCTATGAGCTCATTATGTTTCTCACACACCAAGGAATGCCCATGTCAAGTTTTATTGAATTATGTTCATTGGTTTAAAAGTTATAAGGAGAAAACCAGGGGCTGGTAATGAGTGGGATAGCCTGTATGTGTCTTCATTAGCCATTGATAATCATTAGTAGAATCATAAATAATGCAATAATCATAGTAACCAATGAAGCCAATATACAGAGAACTTCTGCTTGTAAGAATGGAGTATGGGACTGAAGACGCAACAGTAAATTAGGTGACAGCAGCCAGCGACTCATAGCTGACCTGTTAGTGTCAGGTTCAGTGAACCATAGCTGACTAAGACTCTATTCTGCTCCAAGTGGCGGCCATGGCTAAGAGAATAGGGATCACAGAGGGAGGGCAAACTCTGTCCTAAGAATGACTGCTGAAACCGGATGTATCCACCGAAAGGAGCAGATATCGCAGCCTCGGTGTAAACTACGGCCCAATGGCCTTTTGTGGACAAGCACTGAAGAAGCAGAAAAAGAAGAAGACAAAGAAGAATAGAGAATTGGTTTGTGAAGAATTTGTTAAACAAACCAGCAAGACAAGCGAAATTCAAAAACCTAATTGCCCGGCTCCCTTCGTGCAAAATGTGAGTGGTTTAAAGAATGTTCGATGACAAAAGAGCTAGGCTAACCTGTCAACTTTGGTATTAGTTAGACATTGAAACTTAATATGTACTTTCCATATTTTGTTCATGGTTATACAGTGCCCATGAAACTTTCTGCTATGAGGGTATTCTTTAAGTGTTTTACAATCAACGTTTTGCAGCACAGCAAACTCACATTTTCTATCCAATTGAACCACGTTTCAGTTTTGGATAAACCACGTTTCAGTTTTGGATAAATATAGACTACCTCTAATATGGTACATCGATTAAACCACGTTTTAGTTTTGGATAAATAAAGACTGCCTCTAATATGTTACATAACAAACTATATTATTGTTCAAACTCTATTGTCCTTTTTACATGTTAAAACACCAATCATGTCTCAGAACATAGAAAACAACTTCACAAGTTGTAAGTGACCAGCAGGCCGTGAGCATAAGACCCCTGTATCAAAGATCTGTCAATTTATTTCTACTAAAACATCTGTCAGTTCTTCCTCTTAAAACATCTACTTGCCTTTTCTTGTAAAGCATTTTGACTTTTATTTAAACACACATGCTGATCTTTTTTCTAAAAGCATCTGCTGGTATTGTGAAATAAAACATCTCACACACTTTTGCATCCTGAATGCAGCTTTTCAATTCATTCACTTGTTGATCAGGTCAAGAAAAATGTGATGCAACAACGCCTATTATAATCCTGTCATTGTTGCGTTCTCTGCTCGTCTTACAAAGATGTACACTTGCTCTAGTCTGTTTTAGCTGTTGTGGGTAGCTTACATTTTACAGCAAGCACTGGTACACGAAATGCTGACAAACAAATCAACAAATTTCAGATAAACACATCAACATACAAACTTCAGACAAAAATATTGATACCAACAGTTCAGAAAAACACATCGCATAATGAACTTCAGACAAAATACATTGACAAGGCGAACTTAACTACAAACACATTGATATTTAAACTTTAGGCCAACACACACAAACAGACTTTGAACAAACACATCTGCCTACAAACTTCGGACACATACATGGACACATGAACCAAAACAACCACAGCAACAACAAACTTCCCACGCACATGGACGTACAAACTTAAGACAAACACAGCAACAACACACTTCAGACATATACATAGACACACGAACTTAAGACAAACACAGCAACAACCCCCTTCAGACACGCATATGGAGACACAAACTTAAGACAAACACACAAATGTCAAACAAACACATGTTGGATTGATGACACATATGTGTGTTAGTATTGTGCAAGTGTGTGCAATGTTATGACCACAGCAAACATGTGTACATAACTGGGTTATTGGCGAGTATACCATTCCAGCTAGCCTACTATTTGTATTGAAGAACATAACAAGTTGATAAAGTGGATGAGCTGGCCTATTTCGGATAGACTCACTACCCTCAATGTCATGTTCTTGAGGCAGACATAGACTTAGCAAGACAGAAAATGACAATAATGTATAACCAAACCCCATACATTTTGCGAGATTTTTGTTTATTTTGTAAATGTCTTCACATGTAAAAGTACAAATATTGCAATACAACCAAACTACCGTTAATAAACTGACAACAACCTACAACCTGGTCTGCGCCGTCATGCAGATTAACAACAGGCGGCTAATCAAATTAAAATTTCTTCCAAATTTAAAGAAATAATTCTTCCCATCTTTAGAAATGCTTTTATTCCAATTAAGTGCCGGTTTTGGTTGACTGGCGGAGCACTTCATATCCGAATGTATAAGAAAATACAGCGCCGAGATAAAACGCAGAAGAGGGAATAAACAAGTGAACAATTAAGCATTGTGTCTAACGTAAACAACAACTGAATTAATCTTTAAATTCTAACAGAAAAAGCTGAAGCACACAAAAAGGACAACAAAGAATATTTAGTAGATTGAAAAACTAATCACACAAACTCACTTAGGTAGGTTTTTAGATATTAATGTTAGTAGTTTCAGTCAAGAATTTAGGTGTCAGTACTCGTCAGAGGAAACTACCTCCTCAGTGAAATGAAAATACTGGAACTATACCAAAATTGATTCTTTTGAGATCAGCTGGAAACAATGGCTGGCTGGCTGGCCGGCCTGAACTGGCCTGGCGTAGTAGCCTAGCCGGGAATTAAAAAATCTACCTACAATGACCAACCAAGTGATATGGATCAACATTTGGAATGAATTTGAGTAAAAAAAAAGCGATTTAAAAAAAAACAATCCATATAAACATACACCAAACAATTAAAAACATGGAATCATTAAAAACTATTCAAACAGCCAACGTACACAAAAGTTTTGGGTTAAAAGCTACGCCGAATAATTATCAAAGACAAGAAAAAACATCCAGGTTATAAAAGAAAATGTATAATAATAGATTAAAGGAAAATACACCTGCAAGATTGACCTCTACCTGCTGGTGTTACAAGTGAAAAGTACAACACATCACACACAGCATTTCATGACGTAGACATGTGAAAGCAAATGGAACACAAGTAGACAGCGGAACTATTCTGTAATGTTTAACTAAATAGGTGAATGCCAAAAGAGTGTAAATGAACAAAAAATAATCCCTGGCCCCTACAGACTTGTAAAAAAAAATATTTTAAACAAGAAAAAAATTGTCCGCGTGTGTGTAAGACATGCAGACTATTAGAAATCAACACTTTTAAACATGACAGTGTAGCTTGGACTAACCTATTTCATCTACACACTGGGATCTTTAACCAGAAATAAAGTCAAGCAAAAGAAGAAGGTATGATATAACAAGGAATACCTCACGTCCTGACTGATTCTCCAGTGAATAAACACAAAGCTATTGCTTGACCAAAAAGAAAGTAATAGCCACAGACTAGAATCAAGGTGATCACTGGGTATCAGGTTGCAGTATATGTTATATTTACTACCGCCACTTTCCTTTCAGAACATATGTTACAGTTAGAGCACCGTAACACCTATTATAATTTACCATCTAACATCAGTTAAAACAACTATCATAATTTATCATCTAACATCAGTTTTAACATCACCTGCCATGGGTATAACATCTTCTACTATAGTTATAGCATCCTCTACTATAGATGAAAAAATTGTATAGTTGCCACAAATAGTGTGGAGTCAATAAAAATAGAATTGCATATATTATCTGTAGGCTTTTGTGAGCCCAAAACAGGGGTAGTATGAAACGCTGGAAGTTGGGGGAGGGGAGGGGAGGGAGGGGGGAGATTGGGAGGGGAGGGGGAGACTTTAAAATGAAATAGTTGCTGGTACATTTGACATTAGAATGGTGATTATTGTACATTATACAAATGTTGCAACGATCAATGCCTAATTTGACTTGTCACGTATTGTTTCATAAAGTAGCCATATCATCAGTACTAATTATGCGGGAGCAATAAATTCTCCACAGAATTAAAAAAAAACACCATGTCATCACCCTTTTATGTAAAGTGTTTAAAAGAAAACAAAAGGTTTGCTATAAATACAGATTGGGAGCAGATGAACACTTCATGACCAGCATTGCAACAAGACAACTAGAAGAAAGAGATAACTATATTCATGGATCTCAATGGTCAGAAGATCAATCTTGCTCCCTCCTCATCATCACCACCCAGGAATACATGTACACACAAAACAAATGACTCATTCACAATTGCTGCTAAATCTTACAACACTTGTTCAGTGAAAACACTGACTGATGATCACATTTTTGCAATGACTTCAGAAAACATTAGTATCTGTATCAAAACTGGAACAGCAGACTGACCAGTTCAAGTTGATGTCCAGTCAGTGAACAGCAAACTGACTAGTACCAGTTGATGTCCCATCAGTGAACAGCAAACTGGCTAGTACCAGTTGATGTCCAGTTACTGAACAGCAAACTGGCTAGTACCAGCTGATATCCAGTTACTGAACAGCAAACTGGCTAGTACCAGTTGATGTCCAGTCACTGAACAGCAAACTGACTAGTACCAGTTGATGTCCAGTCACTGAACAGCAAACTGACTAGTACCAGTTGATGTCCAGTCACTGAACAGCAAACTGGCTAGTACCAGTTGATGTCCAGTCACTGAACAGCAAACTGGCTAGTACCAGTTGATGTCCAGTCACTGAACAGCAAACTGACTAGTACCAGTTGATGTCCAGTCAGTGAACAGCAAACTGACTAGTACCAGTTGATGTCCCATCAGTGAACAGCAAACTGACCAGTACCAGTTGATGTCCAGTCACTGAACTGCAAACTGACTAGTACCAGTTGATGTTCCATCACTGAACAGCAAATGCAAACTGACCAGTACCAGTTGATATCCAGTCAGTGAACAGCAAACTGACCAGTACCAGTTGCTGTTCCATCAGTGAACAGGACAATGACCAATAAATGTTCCACGGATGAATGAACAACTGACTTATCAGTTGAAATGATTGTCCCATCAGTGGAACTGCAAACAGATCAATATAATTTGCCTTGTCATAACACTGAAAAACACAATTCTCTTTGGAAAATTCATGCGAACACTTTCTACTAAACTGGAGTAAATTCACATATATAATGAAACAAAAGACAAGAAAATAGTGGTCCCATAGCTTTACACTGCCAAAAGGGATCACATATAAAGAGACCGCATTTTACTAGGTGTCAGCTTTTCTTTGGTGGGGTTGTGACCGAGTCCCATCCTTGCTGTCCTGCCTTTCCTTACTAAGTCAGTACCCATTGACAGCTGGGTTGATTAGAGCATATCGAGACCAGGGATTGAACTGCGAGAAGCAGGTGTCTCTAACTACTCTGATGCTCTCAAGGTATGAAGTAATGTTAAATTTCATGAAACCACATTGAAGAGATGACTGACCTGGTACCTATATTCATGCACATGCAGGTGTACACAGTACCTTTCCTCTACCAAGTCTTACTGTCTAAATAATCAACCACCAACTTGAACTAAACGAACAAGTAAAGTCTATTAAAAAGGTTGTGACCATCACCATACAAGAAGTTACATAACACTCTTTAGGAAAAGTGAGAGAATGAAAATTGGCATCAACATCAAAAGTTATCAGCAAGTTGCATCAATGGAAGATCGGAATTATTTGCCAATCAAAATCAGCAATTCTTCACAAGTCTGTTAACAAACTGGTCAAAAATAGTTAAAATAAATTTGACCTTCATTTGAATAAGTTGGGCAACAAACTATGCAAAATGTCCATAGCTGATGTTAATAGATTATATGTAGTGGATTGGAGCACTTGTCAATAGGCAATTTTCATGCAGGCTTATCAATTGTTCCTAATTAACGTCATATTGAAAGCGCAAAAATGTAATAAGTGAAAGCATCTACTTGAACAAGACAACACAAAATTACAAACAAACAAAATTAAGATTGTTTGGGGAAATGGGTTGGGGTAGTTCATGAAAAAGACTGAAGCAAATATATTTCTGATGGAGCTGTCCTTTAGGCTGAGTGCAATATGCATGACTGTATGAATCTGAATACATGGGTAATTATGTGTGTGTGATTGCAACTCACTGTATCATAGAGTATGTGCTGCACAAACTGTAAGATTGTAAGAACAAAATGATAAACCATGTACATCAAAGACACAACTCAGAATATAAACATAAGAGAGTGTTTAATAAATACCAAATAAAACAAAATTATTTCTTTCAAATCTGCAAAAAGTAGAAAGAATAGAACACAATAGAAAATAACTCAACAAAAATGATGAAAGATAAATTGTAAATTAAAATTGGTAATAAACATCTGGCAAAGTTTGAGCTCCTATGTGCACATAAAACACAAAGATCTACATACATTCATACATGACATGTATTATTATGCATTTACAAACAAATTGCAGAGAGTTTACTACAAACAAATAGCTTTAGAAACAAATGTCAAAGTCTTGAAACGTAAACTGTATCATTAAAATAAGTAATGAAAGAAACAATTAAGCTAAAAAAAAAACCTTGCTGATGCTGCTATCAACTGAAATCAATCATCAAAAAAACAAATTTGTAATGCTATTGCAGATTATAAATTACTGTTAAAATTATGTCCTGACAATATGGTCAGGTTTTACAAATTTACATCCAGCCTCACATATTGTGTCTATCACCAAGTATTTCACAATAATCAGCAGACTTCTCTACACCATTGTAAGCCTCATATGTTTTCTCATATTTCTGTAATTCAAATGAAATATTTCATCATCAAACGCTTACATCTGCTAGTTACAACAGAAGTACTTCAGATATCACTGATACCATTTTGGTTCTTGTCCTAACAAATGTCATGCTAAGTTATTTAATAAGTTCTTTTAATATAAAATCTGGTTCCTATCAAGATGGTATGGTTTTGTTCATAGTACTACAAAATTCAGATGACTGTCACAAAGCAACTGTCAATGAAGAGACATTTTCACTGAAGTCTGATTCTGGCAGAAAGGTATCTATGGTTTTCGTCCATTGGCTTTGAATGAGACTTGTAGAACACGGTTGCCCAGGGTAAATCCATTCAAATTCTGTATTGCAATCAAAGCCTCCTCATAGTTGGTCATTGTGACAAAGCCGAAGCCTTTACACTTTTGGGTGGTAAAATCCCTAATGACTTTGACGCTTTGTACAGCACCGAATGGTCCAAACAGCTGCCACAAGACGCTGTCCTCTGTGTCAGGCGCCAAATTGTAGACGAAGATACACCAGCCAGTAGCATTTAGTGCTGTGGTTGAGGTGCTGCTACTGGATGCTGCTGCCGCTGCTGCTGCTGCTGCTGATGCTGCCGTGGTGAGTGTTGTTGGTAGTATAGTACTGGGCAGCAGTCCAGACTCCAAAGGAGAATACCTGATCAGATAATCATAAACTGTTTCAGATTTGGGCAGCTGCCTCTGGTTTCTAGAGGAGAATATGATCACATTGTGTACGTAAAATCTCAGAAGAGTATGTTTACTGTATAAAACACATATGGGCAACCTTGGGCCCGTAGTCCACATTTTACCCTGTGGCAAAGTTATATGTGGCCCGTAATCAATGCAAACAATTTATTTAAAATACTGTATACTTTTGTGTTAGGTAAACAATAACATTATCACCACACCATCATTTCAAAATATTATATAAATTAAAATCTTTATAACAACTTTATTCTTTTTTTATGCAATGTGTTACGATTATTTCAGTAATTCATTTAATGGTGTGTCTGGATAAAAAGGATGAACAAAATTGTATGGCCTGCTGAGCACAACAAGATGCCCATGACTGATTCAAAACAATAAACAGGAAATTACTGCAGATTCAACTTCCAACAATACAATTAACTAACAGACAGAAGTCTGACTAAATGAGCAATCACCTCCATTGTCATTCCCTCATAAGTAAATAATCTCAGTCTGAAAGTATGGTCAATCTTACACTTTGTATTTATGTCATGCTAGAAAAATATCTTAGCTTACCTGAATCGGCTTGATGCTGTGGCATGATGAATCGGCCCAAAGAATCGGCGATGAGTGGGTGACAAATAAGTGGCCAGAGCTAGGGGTGCCATGCCTGCAAGGTTTTTGTTGGAGCTTGGAGAGTTAGCAAATTTAACAGTAATTGGATCCAAACATCCGTCAGGAATGTGGTTGTTTAGCTTCTGAATGGCACGCTCTGCCTCACATCTCTGGTCAAAGCGAATAAAACCCACTCCTTTCGACAAGCCTGTAAAATATGCATTGTTATATAAGCTGGCATTGGGCTGTGTGCTGGAAAGACAACAGCATAAAAATTATCAAGAAAACAATAACACAAACAATATCTGATCATTTTACTGATTAGAAACAAAGTTTTAGTTCACTAAATTATTTGTAAAGTAGACTTTGTGTCAAATTGAAATAAATTATGATGACAAATATTTACATTTCTGAGATAACTGGCTACTATTACACTTTATAAAATAAGCTTATGACATTAATTTTGGACGAAAAAAAATTAAGGCTTAAACACAACTCTGGTGCACAAATTAAAATCTTCAAAGAAATTTTCACAGCAAAAAATAACTTAAAAAAAGTAAAAGGAAAAATAAAAACAACTTGAAAATGTGTGCATATACTAGTCTCATGCATTTCCATCATGTACAAAGTACCATTGTAATAGCTATCAGTCTAAGAAGCATTAAGAAATAATCACGAGTAACTACTAAATAAACAAGCAACTGAGTACCGTATGTGTCTGTCTACTTGTACTCCAGGTATCATGACAAGGCCCATTCAGTTTCCCCCTTTTTTTGTACATAATGAAAATGCTTCAGGTTTTCTTATGAAAGCTTTAATTAAAAACCACAAACAAACAAAAGAATAAAACAGTATTAAAAAGAAAAACAGAAAACATTACGAAGTAAGAAAATGAAAGACTTCAAAACTAAACAACTGAAGCTAGAAAAGTCACTGAGTGATCCACAACAGGTTAACAATATTTAGTTAATATTTTAAAATATAACAACATTACAGATGTAGCCGTTAGAAACTAAGTTCCCTTGATTAATTTTTTTTCTTTTTTCTTTTTGTTTTTTTAATAAGAAAGGCCATTTTCTTGTACTTCTTTCTGATCTTTGTGAAACTAGCTATTGACTATCTTATTCTTGTTATATTTGTGTGATATTGTTCTAGGAAACATTCAAATAATTAATGATTTCAATGGCAAATCAAGTTGTACCTTATTCTATAATCTCAAAAATGTGTGCAGGCTAGATATGTTCCGTAACAGCTAATAAGTGACTAACATGAAATCACTCTGGAGAGTTTCTAAGCTGTTTAAAATTTGTTGATAATAAATACAAAAAAACTATACCAGAATGATATCCCACTAGTTGATAAAACAGAGCTTCCTACTGTTTTCTCAATTATTAAGCAAAATGATACCAAATTTTATTGGAAATTCACACATGCTAGCTCAACACTGCAGTGAACAGTACCAGAAGAATGAAACATTGAAAAAAAAGAAAAATCAAAATTAAAACCTTGAAAAATCATGAAGCAAAGACTAAAGTGACTGGGGTGGGGTTGGGGGAAGTTGTTCCATGTTGAAAGCAGACAATATTCAGAAATTGTTCAATACTGATTCATTTTTGTGAGACTCAAATAAAACAGAAGAATGTGAATACTTATAGATATACACATAGAGTATATACATATCATGAAAATTTAAGCGGAAACTTAAGAGAACAAAATCTTTCACAGAAATCAAACCTCAAGAAAGGAACAAAATAAAAACCAAACAAACAAACAAAACACAATGGAAACTGAGTTTGAAAGGACAACTGGACCATCATGCATTTGGAACAAAAGGGAAAAGAAAATGTAAAAAAAAACAAAAAACTATGTAACAGAAAGTGATGCTGAAGAACACCTGACCTGTGTGTGTATCATAAAGAATTCGAGACGTTATAATCTTTCCACAGTGAGAGAACAACTTCTCCAAATCCTGCTGTGTCATTGACTTTGGCAGCCCACTTACATACAAGTTAGCACCCTTTATACTTTCACTACTGGGCCTTGCATATGATACCTAGAAAAATTAGTACAAGTTCATGTTTATTCCCTGCCTGTTAGGGGACAAGAGGCAAGAAAGGGGGGAGTACATTTTGTCTGCCTTTCTGCTAAGGAACAAATGATGCACCTGTGCTAGTTTGTCCTAGTCAGATTCTGAGAATACATGACAAGATTCAATCAGCCAAATCAAAGGGTATTAGTAAGCCTGCATGAGCACAAACTTGGAAAAAATATAGGGAAAGTATACAAATGAAAGGGGGAAACTCAGTTATTAAAGAAAATTAAAATTAGACAAAGTAGATAGAATGTCAACAGATTACCAAAATGGGTGTAAACTAAACAGAGCCCTTAATGTCGAGATGATATTAATTAGCATGCATGAGCTGCTCACCTAGTGGGTATAAATGACAAGGTACATTTCTGAGGGAATTACAGTGGCCAGAATTATCAAGAATTGAAAGGGAGGAGAAAATCAAGCAAGTCTGTTTCTCAGTCCCACACCACTGGTCTCAATGAATGTCAGAATTCAACTTTTCCTTGGTATATACATCTGAGTATCACACACTGATGCACCACGGCTTAGTTGAGTGTGCTTCTAAATGGAGTTAGTACCTGTGGTTTGGTCATAAAGAATTCTTGAGGTAATGATATTCCCAATCTGAGAGAATAGTCCCTCCAAGTCCAACTGTGTCATAGATTTTGGCAAGCCACTAATATATAAGTTAGCTCCTTTAATACTCTCAGAGCTTGGGCGTGCAAGAGATACCTGAAAATCAACAGATGGCTTTTAACAAATGCAAATAAAACAAACCAAAGGGACCATAATGCAAATGAAGATGGACAAGTCCTAACAAATGGCACCCCAAAAGAACTAAGGCAGCTTGAGCTTGTTCCAACACATTCATTAAGTCTGGTTTGTCTCCATGTTTAATCCCCTTTATTTATTCCATGTCACCCTCAAACAGGAAAATATTATTTTTACAGGAACATATTTATTCTCATTGTTTGGATCTCATTGTTTTAGACCCAATTCTGTCATCATGAAAGCTGTTTAGAAGGTGCCAAGTGTTTTTTGCTGAAAACAGATACCACAGGCTGAAGACAGGGCGTGCTAGGATGACAACTCATTAAAAACAAAATTAACATAAATATAATTCAATGACATGAGGGTATCGCCGACCAGTGGCACTGAAAAAAAGAGTTAAGTAATAAATAAACAAGATTTTTATATCAAAGTTGCAACCAAATACAATTTACTGTCCATTAGTCTGGAATTTTCAGACAAATACTTCAGTGAAGGATAAAAATAACCTCATCTACACATTCAGAAGACTTGTATCAAAATATTAGACATTAACTAAAATTAAATAACAAATTAAAAACACACACAGAACATAAACTAATCAGATGAAAAATATAGACTGCAGTATTAATAAATTATCCATGACTTTTTACTTCTTTCATTGAACACAATTTTGGACTTGGAGACTTGCAGCTGATATTCTTTCAGTTTTATTCTATACCTCTTATAAGATACTAAAATCCTGACTTATATTAGATACTTTCAATGGAATTACATTATCAGTTTCTGTAATGAAGTCTGAGATACAATAATGTGGAAGTGTAATCAATAACTAGTACAAGAACAAATGTAGAAATGGAAATTATAATGTTAATTAATATAGAAACAATAATATATAACAAACATAAATTAGCGGTATAAATAATGCAGAAATTAGCCAATTCCCCACAAACATAAAATATCAATGCTTACTGGAGTTATAAAATTTTAAAAAATTATACAAAATGATTTGAAATCTAAAAAAATATGTAGAAATGCTGAAGAATTTAGAAAAACTGATAAAAATCAAGGACGGCTTACCTTAATGGTTTTGTTCTGCAGTCTCAGACCATTGAGGGTGTTTATTGCTTTCTCTGCATCCTCGGGACGTTTATAGTTAACAAACCCATAGCCCAGGCTCTGCCCTGGGGAGGGAATCAGAGGATCTGTATCAGTTCACATGGGTGTCTGATGAAAGGTTTCACATTTAAAATCCAAACAAACAATGTTTATTAACTACCTTTGGGCACATCTTAGGAACATATTTACCAGAAATTAACATATTTACCAGACATTTTGTATAAAGGTAATGGACTTTTGCCACTGTTATCTTTTTTTAAAATATTTGTAGAAAGGTCATATTTGTCCTATGGATCAAGATGCTGAGCAGCACATGAGCTGCAGTGGTCAGCGACCCATAGCTGACTGCTAGCATCAGGGCGAGCAAACCATAGCTGCCAAGACCCTTCTACACCTCCACGCGGTGATCCTGGATAACAGGCTGCAGCAGGTCAGACTGGCTAAGGAGAAGGGATCGAAGAGGGAATGCTAACCCGATACTCAAAAAATGCTTGCTGAAGTCGGAGTGTTGGACCGAAAAGTGCAAATATCGCAGCCAAGCTGTAAACTACGACACAACGCATTCCATTCTCTGGACTACTTTCTGCTACTTACCCTTTCAGAGTTTGGTAGTGGGAGATTGAGAACGAACGAAGAAGAAGAAGATATTTGCCCTAAAAATAGAAATAATGCAGCGAGTCTTTGAGTGCCAGTTGAATATCTTGATGTCTATACCAGTATCAAATTCTGGCATTACAGTAAAGATACCATTTGCTCACTGCTGAGAAGTGGATTTAAAAACATAAAATGTTGGTTTTTATTTTCAGCATTAAGCTACTTTTAATACTTAGATAAAGTAAATCCCATAGCAGCCACTGCCATCAGAGCTAAAGTGTTGGGACATCAATGTACTAGTCTCAGCCATCTCTAATGAGAGTTTTCTTACTCATTATTTGTTTAAAGTAAGCCAAGTGTCCATTTACAGCTGGGTAGACTTGAGAGTGCTGAGACCTCAAAGGAAACCTAGTCCTTTTGACATGAGAGAGAAGCACTCTGACTGTTTTACCACTGAGACACTAGTAATGTGTACAGATCTTCTAATTATTGACCTACATTACATCCAAGCACAGATGTAATACCATTTCATACTACAACATATAAATGTGATAAGCCTCCAAATGCCGTCTTTCACTTTACTGCTATAATCAAACTGCATACACCCGTGTGATCCACCAATACTACTGTGTTTTAACTTCACCTTTAATTTCCATTTCTAATTTTCATCAACTGCTTCTTGACACAATGGGATTACCGTAATCATCACTAGTTACTTTCTCAAATTCAAATATCCAATAGATTAGAACTAACAACTGTATATTTATTTACATTCCAAATTTCACAAAATTCACCATGGATGCAAAGAATAGGCCCACTTTCAGCATCTAAGTATGTTATAAAAAGAGGACTAAAGAGAGTTATGTATGAGGTTAGAAATATTATCATGTCAAAGACATTGCTACAGAATCCCATCACTGCAAGAACACACAAAATGCTGTGGTGTAGGCCTTTTTCCATAAGGACCAATTAAAATGGTGGCCCTATAATTCATAAGGAAATCAGAAGAATTCCCTAATGAGTGTTCCTTCTTACATAAAGTCCAGTTCCTGCCTGTACTTAGCAAAATGAAATACCAACAGAACATGACCATCAAACTCTCGGCGATTTGTAGCGTCCATGTGTGTGGGCTCCTATCAAGTCTATTTCCTGAGATTGCAGATTTCCTACCTACGATTTATCAGCATTTTCTTCACATACCATATGACAATTTCTCATTCAAATGCATTAATTTGTTACTAGTTACCAGAGTTATTTACATATGTTCTCTTGAGATCTGATGGTATGCATCTGATACAAAACTTACTGATCAAACATATGCAAAATATACTGACAAAGACCACCACCTCCTTTCCTCGTTAATTCTTTATGTAAAACAGTTTGTTGTATGGCAGTCTGGCTAACAACGAGCTGGGGGAATCGATGTGATCCCCGTAGCACAACCGCTAGGAGGACCCCAGTCCACCTTCTATACGCTCGGGATATGAGGAAAGCTACTGCAACCAGCGATTTAACACTCTTTCCAGGGCGCATAAAACATTAAAGCTACTTATTGTGGGAATTCAACAAGAACATATACGTTATTATTCTGCGAGAACTTCGAAGTTTGATATACTTGACTATACTTCTTCCTTCTTGTGTATTTGTTATCTCAAAAATCTGTCCCATTTATTTGTTTCTTGTCTATATTAGAAAACAACACAACATAATCTATGCTCTATATAGCTGCGTGTGTAATTTTTTGCCTGTCATCGATAACTTTAGGCTAGAACGGCAGCTGTTACAGCTGTGGGAAACTGATGATAGCAGGGCACTTCTCTGCGTGATTTAAGAAAGGTATGCCAGGCAGATGCAACAGATTAACGTGTGCGGAGAGTGGGGCTACCTAAAGTATTGTCAGTCAGTCGAGGAGTAATTTGCCTTTGGCACACCTCCCACAAATACTTACTTTTCAATGACAAAAGTTAATGTTCATAGGACAGACAATTAACCCATTAATGGCCAACCAAGGTTAGCACACCCCCCCCCCCCCCAATTGGAATTCAACTTTCTTTTAGTACGTCATTAGACCAAGGTAAGGTAAAGATAGTCCCGTAGCAGTCACTTATGTTGCGGATGAAGTGTTAGATACTCCATTGTTGTAAGACTCAACTTTTCATGAGATTTAGTGCCAGTTCCCTTCCTCGCCTAATATTAAGTCAGTACCCATTCACAGCTTGGTCGAATGAAGCGTGTCAGTTAGGTGGTTGGAACCCGGTACGATTGCCGTGAGAGGAAAGCGTTCTGCCACTCTGCTAATAAGATGATCACTAGATCAAAGACAGATATAGTGTGGCTATTGTGCTGCCTATACACAGGTATTACATGACGCTATCACCTTGTATGTTTAAAAAGTTAAGTGGAACGAGCAGAATTAACCGCTGGCTGAAAATGGAGTTTTTGAAGACTGTACTAAGCCGCAGCCTGTGAGAGGTGGGGTGGCCAGTGCCCTTCCTTGCTGTTTTTACTTTCCCCAACTCATGCGTCGGATACCAATTTACAGCTGCGTTGACTGGAGAAGAGGTCCCCGATTAAAATGACAACCCGGATTTGTTTAGTCTCCGGACGCGATTCGAACCGAGGCACACTGTTACCAGAGAAAATAGCAAATTGCTCGCTATGAACTGAACTAAAGTATGTATATATAACTATAATTTGATGCGGCTTATCTTTTATTTGTCATGTCTGAATCCAGGAGGCCTCTTATCTGGGAAGAAAGAACAGAAAGCCGGCTCCTACAGAGCGTGTCGTAATTGGCGACTAATGAAGGTTTTCCATTGTGCCATAATGAAGGGAACTTACATGCTTTACAGCTAGTTTACATTCAGGGAGGCCACCTGCAGTAGTAGCCCATGCTCCTATTGAAGCAAAGATAGAACGCATTTGTATTTTATATTCCAACCATCCTTTCCGCTATACTGCTACGAGTTATGGTCGTGTCATGCAGATAACACTTTGTGCCTGCATACACACTGTCAACAGAATATTTTTCCTGTAACATTTCCTGCAACTTTTATTATTTGTTAATTTATCATTGCTGTTTGTATGAGATAATTTTAAAGATTACTGACAACACTGCGGAAATTGTTTTATTTTAATAGAGACTATGTTTCAATGTTGCATCCTGGTTAATCTCAGTTTATTCTTCACATATTCCGTAATTACTTCACCAAAGTTCGTAAAACCTGTTAACTGCTCTCATTATCTTCCATTTGTACATTTGTTTAAGGTTGCTTGTCCGTGTGCTTTTAATGATGACCATTATTTCTGCTATTTTAAATATCAATATGTCATCTGGATTCCTGCTTCACAATGAACTTTAGAATAAATTGCAGGCGCTCTTTCAAGACTTCATTCATTCACGCGTCACATAAAATAAACAGACAAGGCTGCATGTAGAACAGACACGCTGGGAGCGAAAATGTGTTTAAAGCAGGGGTGGTGAAACCTGGGAACCCAGGTGGGACACTTCTATTTAAAGTCGACGGGGAACCACGTGGACAGTTCTCTTTTTAAAATCAAGGGAACAAAATGGGAAATTATAGGCAGATTGTTAATTTTATTGACATTTATATATTTCGGTTGGTTGTAAATGAAGCATATTTGGATGATTCTCCTTACTTTCGTGTGGAATTGACCCCATCTTCAGCAGGCCTGGTTTTTTTTTTTTAAATGTCTAATTCAGTTTCAACAACATTGCATGCTCTATTAACACTGAATTCACGTGTACCATGTAACGCAACTCTTTCACCCGACTGATACTCGTCACCAAACTATTGCTCCAATGTCTCTCCTTTTCCTATTCCCGTAAAAGTTGACCGTAAAAGATTAGGGCGGCAGATGGCATTTTTGTAATGGAGTTGTTGATGGACAAATTAGTCCTGACCAGAAATTAGTAACACTTGCAATAAGCTGACAAGATGTAAGCCATGTTGTTATATAAGGTAAGCTATTCTCATTTCGGCGATGCAAAGACTTATATTCATTTTGGTTATATCAGGGCGTGAGTGTTTTGGTTCTCTAAGCTAGGCATTTATGATGCATAGACAAAAAATGCTATTCGTCAGTTTAGAGCTACTGTTATTCAAACGCCGATAAAAAGCTACTGAAACACAACAACCAACAGTATAGCCAAACATGCCATTAACTAAACCCACATGAGAAGACCGGTGTAAGGTTAACGAGGACCAACTATGAAGTCAGCAGAGCTAATCAAATGAACAGGAAACCTGACGTGTTAAATAAAGACGACAGCTGAACAAGAAATCGGTGACAACCAATAACTTCAGAGATCTGAGTTCCAACTGCACAGTTAATTCAGTGGTTTGTCACTGATGAAGGCCTGCTCCTGGCGGCCTTAAAGTGTGTTTTCTCTTAAATTTAATAAACATTCATCACCCTTCCAGGTAGTGACTTCTTATGGCTCAGTACTGTTAAAGTAGGTGCTCTCCACTAGTGTCAGTGTGAACACACAATACACAGATCTACATATAATACTGAAAAAGCTGAACAAAAATGGCTACTAAAGCCTACATTTAAATGCTATACAATTGAATCTAAAAAAACACTAAGCACAAATAACCCGATTTGGTCAATAGTAATCCCGCTGGAGATGAAGTGACTGCATTTACATACCATTACAGTCATATTCCCTAGCCATAAAGACGACAATGTTCAGGCAACATTTGAACAGGAAAGAGCAATTTGGTTTCCTGTACTGGGAATTAATTATACGGAAATAGGAAAGAAATTAACTACAATGTAAAATGCACAGTTTTAAGAACATGTTGTGCTTGTATTGATGTATACAAAACTAAGTATTTAAAGAGAGAGAGATAGATGAAATAGAAGGGAATCGAAAAATAGCTAGATGGAGAAAGACAGAAGGAGAAAAAAAGTGAGAGTGAGAGAAAGAAAGAAAGGTAAATGCGGTTTCATAAAGTGTTAGTCTTTATTGTACTAGCTCTCAGTATTTTCCTTAGATAGCTTCTGTCCATGTTATCTTGTCTCCTCTAACTATAAGCTAACTATAGAAGGAAGCGTTCAACGGAGGGCATCATTAAATAAACAACAACACAATGATCCCGAAGGAAGATCATGAACATTAGCGGCCAGTGAGAATCATAACTAAAAGGTATTAGACAGGTAGCCTAACCAAGATCGGCACGAGTCCGAGGGAAAACAGAAATGAGATAAGTATTGGAGATGAGATAATAGGGGCAGACTATTAAGATAAATCGTCTATACCTTACACATTAAGTAATGGAATATATTCAGGAGGGAATATGAAAGAGAGACCAACGGAGCAGATGTACAAGAAACACAGACAGTTCAAGTTGGTGTGCAGATTGAGAGTGGAAGAAAGTCGAGGTGATAGGTAAGGGCATGGCAGTAGCAGACAATGCCGTCGGTTATAACGTGTTAAAAACGTCATTCTACTAATGCTAGGCCGTTTCTGATATCGAGTGTAAGTTCCATTTCTCGCCTTCTTGACGTACATATCTGTAAGTTTGGTACCAATTTACAGCTGAGTAAACTGCAGCGCGTCGTGAGACTAAGGATTAAACCCTCTTTCCCTGCCAGGTTAGTCTATTACTCTAACTGCTCATTCGGTTAAGAGAGCCGAAGATATGAATGCCTGGACTCGTTCTACAGGAAACATATCTTACTTGGAATCCTGGTATTCAAACAGGTATGTTAATGTCTGTTGCCAGGTAGCCGAAGGCTTATGGTTATCCGTAGTGGGCATTTTAACTTCCTGCTGCTTACTAGGCCTGGGGGAAGGTACACATAATTTGGGTAGATTTTTAACTTGAATTTTGTCCAGACAGAGGCCGTTAAGTCTACTCTTTTCTATTTCAAACCTCCAAGGGATTCTTTAAGTGCTTGACACTGGACATGAGAGTACAATCTCACTACCAAGAGATCAGGGGCATTTTTACCAGAAGATCCACGTGGAAAACTCCATCGTCATTCAAACCCGCGGCCTGCGACATTCGAGGTGGACACATTTCCTCGAAACCACTGAGCCCATAAAACATATCTTACCAACTAGAAAAGACATACACAGTTACTGTGGTGGATGGGGCTCTAGTGTCAGATTGTGTACTGTTCTCATTTTCATAAATGATACGTCCACCATTTGATAAGTCTTATAACAGCGATCTTAGGTTTGCGCAGAATAGGGAAATGATTATTAGCAAATGCAAAACGGAAGAGGTAGAGGTAGGCCTACATTAGACAATACCGCTAGGGAAGAGTGTTAAGACTTCATTGAACAAGGTCTACGCTCATTGTAAGGTCGGGTGACAATTTACCTTCCTCGCTGTCCTGCTGTATCTAAATCAGTAACCCGTTTACAGTTGGTTAGAACGCATAGTGCCTCTACCGGAGAGCGAACCTGGTACACGGTAAGAAGCATAATGTCAACGTCACTACCATGAACGGAAAGCCAATTCGAGGCTCGAGTAAGTGCCAAGTACCTTGTCCGCAAGCTCTCAAACAAAGCCATAGTCTTCCTACTGTAGGCTGGTATGAGGTTAACCGCTTTTCCTCGGGTGTTGTTAATGTGGGCACGCGCCACGTCACGCCGTATGAGTACACAGCAGAAAACAAAACTTGACACAACCCTAGCCAAAATGGATGCCTTTAGCAGTGTCCCTTTTGTAAAGTCTACTTCTCAGTGGCACATACATACATGTATTCTTCACAGGCCACCACTCTACTTCCCACCTTATTTATATCAAGAATCATTTAAACGTACACTCCAGAAACGTACTTATCTCCGAGTAGTTTTGTGTGCATTATGTTTTCTCCATCAATGATGGATAAAGAACGCAGTGCTCTCTCTCTCTCTATATATATATATATATATATATATATATATATATATATATATATATATATATATATATATATATATGAGCTGGCTTCGTATCTGAGTGGTCCTGGGTTCATTCCCCAGTTGAGGCGGTAATGTTTTTTCAGACCGCAATGGGTCCCGGGTCGACCCAGCAATAAATGGGTACCGGTTCAGTCCGGGAAGTAAATGCGGCGAGGGAGAGGAGATGGCTACCGCCCTCATATAGCCGAGCCTTTGAAATGTGAGATCGCTAACACCTGACACCCCTACGGCAGTAATGCTATGGGTTACTTAAAAAAAAAAAATATATATATTATAAGTAAAAGTTAGTAGTCTGTCCTTTACAGAACGTCACTTTTTACAACTGGCACCTATTTGGCTGTTACAAGTTTATTGGCAAGTGTATAGTAGGTTGCCATTGCTTTCCGTACGTGGAGAAGCAAACGCCCGAGAAAAATCCAGTGTCTGTTAAACTGGAAAGGTTGGGAATCGAACACTGTGCGTTGGGATTGTGAAAACCGAACGAGTTTTACACCTAGGCCACGCAGCACATATATATATATATATATATATATATATATATATATATATATATATATATATATATATATATATATATATATGAATGAAACTATTAGCTCTGAAAATAAAATGATATTTGTGGTTGGTTACACAGCTTGCTTCTGGTGACAAAAGTAGCGCGTTCGCGCTCCATATCAACAAGCTCCTGTCTGACCTGCTGTATAAAGGTTCCTGACTGGCTGTTAGGGAAAGCGATACAGCAAAGGAAGGGAACTGTTACACCACCTCACTTACAGCTACAACCTAGTACAGTTAAGTATCCAATACTTAATCCTCGACTGCAATATATGCTACCTTTTGTTTAAACTCAATAAAGATTTGTTAAAACATTTCAAAAGCAAGACATACATTTACTTCTAAATAAAAACTAGAAAGTGAATGTTGAAAAGCCTCAATAGTCAATACTACAACAGCTGGCTGTGCATACTGAATTATGAAAGCATGTTGATGCTGACTCCAGTAGCTCAAAATAACGAGACGTGTAACGTGTTGTGCATGTAACAGCTGAGTATACTTTGACTGGTAATGTCCTCCGTCTATCAGGCGATTTGCTGAAATTGATAAATGTACACGTTGTGTCCCTTTCACGCCAGACAGCGCACAGATAAAGGCAGAGCACCTAATAGCAAACAGCACACTTATCAAACAACTTCATAGCTGAGACATTAATAACAGTTACTTTAGCCATCATTGAAAATAATGACTGCCAGAGACAAGATAGCTTTCCATACATATTCTCTATCAGTCATAAGGGCCCGAGAAACAACAACGAATTGGACTGCCTGTATGAGACGCTCATGGATAACAGCTACAATTTCAACAGAGCTTAACAGTGTATTTTTGCACACAGCAAGAAACATGGAAATCAGCAGGCAGTTAGACTAGCCACACAGGGAGGAAGCAAAAATTCAAAGTGGCGACATAGCTACATACTAATGAAATGAAGACCATAAAAAATTTACTTTAAAAACAAATGACACCGAGAAGAGCCAGACTGACGCAACAGAAGCACGTATACTAACCGAGAAGAGCCAGAATGGCGCAACAGAAGCACGTATACTAACCGAGAAGAGCCAGACTGACGCAATAAAAGCACGTATACTAACCGAGAAGAGCCAGACTGACGCAACAGAAGCACGTATACTAACTACCTGCCAAGAAATCAAGTGACAATATATATACTACAAACATGCCACTGAAGACAGAAAACTATCTCTTCATCAAATGATATACAAATTGGCCACACATGCGTGTCCTTGTAAGGAGAACATATTCTGTTAGTCTATCGGCTACACTAGATGACAACATCGCTTCCTAACCCACTAAACTGTATGGCAATGAGAGAAGCTTGAGAGAACCCACATATTTATTATGGGGGAAAAAATGGAGAGAAAACTACGAAAAAAAAAGAAAATACGAGTACCTCAATTGTGAGTAGCTGTGTTGTTTCGTGTGAATGCTCAGATTTCATTCTCCTAGCATGGGTTACTCAAAATATCAAGATGTCATTAACGACATTTTTTTTTAAAATATGGCGGGGCGGGGGGACGCTTTGCAGGCTAATTATGATCATACTAAACGTTGGAAACAGCTGTTTATAGTTACGGTAAAACAAGAATGACTATAGTGTAAAGGGAATACAATTACTGGCTAATATAATTTGATGTGTCCACGACCCTCGTCTACCCTCTTATATCGTTAGGCAACGCGGGAAGGCGAAAGCTTCTTTGGTGTTTTGTCTGTGTGATTGTTGCCCAAAACATAAATAGATCAGGTTCAATTTTGCCGTCATCCTTCGTCAATCTAGATATACGGACGTGCATCCTCCTAGCTGTTTTGAAACCTCGTCTTCGCCCGGCTTAGCAACTCCACAGTAGTTTAGACTGACAAAGTTATCCACACTAAGAAACAATGTGATGGTCGCACAGCAGACACTGCCGTCTGGGATAATATATTAGGGACTTCATTGTACTAGGTATCAGTTATTTTTCTAAATTGGGGTGAACAGTTCCCATTCTTCTCTTGTGTATGTTAGACACACATTGGCCCTTGGGTAGACTTGAGCGAGTCCAGACCAGAGGGTCAACTCCCTACCTTCAGCAGGCGATCAAGCGCTCTCTAACGAGTCTGTCACACATACTCTTGTGCACATGGTTATCTGTAAACTGTGGCACACGCTGAGTGATGACTGCGCCCCTGCTAGAATTATCAGAGAAAGACGATGGGCTAAATACACTGACGTGAAGAAAAAGACGACGTATGGATGCTGAGAACACAGTATTAAGTGACTGAAGCATTCCAATCATGTATTAAATTATAACTAAAGAGGGGGATGCATAGATCTAGCTACCGTATCGTGTGTAACAACGTGCTACATGAACTACCAATTTTAAGTGAACGCAAAGTTCTTCGAATAAGGCTTCTGAAAGGAGTCAGTTGTGGTAGTGGCCATATTCTTTGATAAGGAAGTAGGAGCATTAAACGACGACTACAAACATTGACGTCACAGCTGAGATACCTACCAGTTGGTTTATCACGAATAAGTTTACAGCTTTCCAACTCGCCAATGCTGGCAAATAGTGAGCGTATCTCATCTTGAGACATAGTTTGTGGCAAGTAGTTGACGATCAAGTTAGTTTTGCTCACACCATCATCCGAATGAGATGGGGAGTTGGTACCTCCATTATGTGTGAGACCGACTTGAGAGGACTGGTCCATAATAGCATGGTCTCCGAGAGTGATCTGTTAAACGGTCGAAATGAGGTTAGTCAACACGTAACAACGATGATCACAGGCGAGCATAGCTGGCACACATCAGCTAGAAATCATCAACAACGCGTGTAATAGATACACATCTCAACTTAAACAGTAGACAGTGCTCAATATAGAGCAGTATAATATTAATAGATACATGATAATAGACCTTTACATTGTAACAGTTTTACGATCATACAATTCCTCATTTATAGGCCCATAGAAAGAAAGACGGAAGCCAGGTAGACTTTTATACTTAACTCATTATTTGTAATTGTGGTGCTGATGTCATACTTGTAAAATAATATTTTATATTCATGGTAAGTTGCATATTTCTAGTGTCGTAACTTTGAGTGAGTTTCCCCAAACTAAGACAGAATATGCTGAACCTTGAATTGACTTGGAATTGTAGATGAATTATTATGTGCTTCGGTGCTTTCCTTCACACATTTCAGTCACAGTGCTGGATTATTTCCAGTCTGCTGTCCTGGGTGACAAATCGATCCAACTAAAAGCATCCACTAACAAATTAGTTGCTAGGTGTGAGATAATGAGTTCAGCATAGGTGAGTAATTGTTTTCCTCACTTGCTCCGTAATAACGTCATAGTTATATATTTCCCAGTCTGGATTTCCATCACATCTACTTTTATAGTTGCAACTATGTGCTAAATGTCGACAGAAACTGTAAGCCTCCGAATGGTTCTTTAATTGAAATAGTTAGTAATAATAATGCACCAAGCATCAAATATGAACGAATTATTGATATATCAGAAAACATGACTAGAATAATCAAACTAATTACTTGTATGGAAATGTAATAAATAAAACAATAGATACCGAAAACACCAAGTGAAGAAAGCATGCTTCAGAGATAAATTATATAAATAATATTCCTCTAAGGTATAAACGAGGGAAGCATTATTTAAAATAAATAAAATCAAACGAGTAACATGAAAACAGTAAGTGTTATAGTCCAGAAAGCAGAACGTATTTTTTTTTTAATGCAACTAAAATTTGTTATATTATTAAAAATGATAAGATAAATAGAGAGCGATAGAGAGAGAAAGAGTAGAAAGTTAAGAAAGGGTAGCTATGGAAGGAGACAGATGAACCAAAAATGAAACCAGTGGCCCATTATTAGAAAATAGAAGCTGAGCAGTAACATGCTTTGTTTACTGGCAACAGAAATCGTTGGGGTAAACAAGAACTTTAGGCGAGCAAAGAATGGCTTGTCCCAAGGATATTAGGGAACACTTACCATGACTGGTGCACACAATGGATAACTATTTTGACCGCAGCTTTGCGCCATACCACTGCAGCTCGTTGGAAGTGTGAAGTACGGTAGTAGTCCTTTGTTCTGCACAGCCACTATATCACACGGTTTCAATACCAAGTTACCACAGTTAGAAGAAGTAGAAGCAGTTATCACCACTGAAGCATGAAAGGGATACAAATAAAACCATATGAAACATTAAGCCATCTTTTCACACGATATTAGTACATACCTGCATTTAGATATTATTATTTTCTCTAGTAAATCCAAACAACAAACACAGACAAAATAAAATCGAAGGCTCGAAGAAGTAAGTAAAAACTCCAACTTTTATCTCTTTCTTTTAAAGAATGGCTAAGTTATATCCCAGTCGGCAGCACGCGGAGACAAAACGCACGGTAGCTGGTGTGCTGCTCACGCTCATTGAATGGATCGCCTTACCTCGTGACCTCCGCATAAATAGCATTAGGCCTGAGCTAGTGTAAATTAATCTTCCAGTGACAACAGCCAATCAGATCTCGCCAAGCCCAGCTCCTGTCAATAACGGACCGTGGGGTCGGCATCTGGCGCTAGCTGCAAGCCAATCCAAGCTCTCGTCGTGTTGGCGGGAGGGTGGCGAAAATATACCCGCTTTTTGTACTCGCTTTTTTTATATTCTCGGCTATGTACGAAAAGGCGCTTTTCATAAAATATGAATTGCTTTAGCGTATTCGAGTGGTTTACTCCTTGTCATGCATCCAAAAGCGCAAATTTCAATAGTTCCACCTTCCATGGCTAGCACGCGAGCAGTCATTTTGTTGGCGCCAACCTAGCAAGGAAAAGCGGTATCGTGTGACGTCATGAACTTCTCCTCTTCCCTGATTTGTATTACTTTTGCTCAACATTTAAGCAGAAAATTGGGCTACTCCTGTCTTTGTATGTTTTGTACATGAAAACATCACCCACACTGAAACGTGATAAATAAATGATACTGTTCCCTCCTGAACCTGACTGCTATATGACGATTGAAAAAGGTCACGTCTGCTCACTTATGATAGATAGAGCGCTATTTGTAACAGTTCTAGACGAGGACATCACAGATTAGATTTCTAAGGGCGTAATAGTTCTCACTTTCAAAGCTAAAATAAACACTACAACATTGTCAGGGCTTCTGGAATTTCACAAGCATTTGCAACCAGGAGTTACACGTAGGCTGAAAATCAGCCACGTGTGTCAAGGTTGAACAAAACACAAACTATTTTTGACCACTACTACAAGAGGCATGGTTTGTCTGATAGCAGCACAACTGTACCACGCTTCTATATTTTATCGAAGACATCTCACCGATACGACATGCTCTTTATCAATGTTTTAACACTTTTTTCTCTATGGCTTTTGTCAAATTAAATCAGATTGCCCCATGCATCTAATTGATTATCAGTTATTCAACTTAGATTCAAGTGTTTTTACTATTTTTGTTTATTCTGAATTGATTAAAGGGTTTGTGGATTTTCGTCCGTCCCGTACACCTGCTACAACTGTTCAAGTACTTGAAAGTTATTAAAATGATGAAACTCTGACATTCGTTCTTATTCCAATTTACAGGATGTAGTGCCATTTCTTATTCAAGGTGAATAGTGAATAGTTTTGACACTATGAACCCACATGTCCATTAAATCGTATTTGCTTTCTGCGCTCCAATGTTCCCGCGTCTTCAAGGTGCTGTACATATGTGCTAATGAAAACATCCGATGGTTGTTGTCTAACATAGTAACAAAACCAATTTATGGCATTTTCTTTCCATCATCAACCTTTCACACCTTATGAGTTGTCTCGCTTTTGTAGGACGTGTGACTTGTTCAAAGAATAATTTTTTTTTCTCGACTTTGTCTAGACATTTTTTACTTAGTTTCCTAAACACGAATTATGATGCAATGTTCTAGCAATGTTCGGTTATGGCGTCTCATCCTCAGTTTCTTCCATACACTAATGTCTATGATCCAAGAGTGAAACGCTTCTTTTTACAGACAACTTATTTTTGTGACTGGTATTTTTAACTAGACATATCACTACTATTCTTCTAAGACATATTTCTTCTGCATGTGCTCTGTTCATAATTATTTATATAAATTTAGCTGAAATTTCATCAGGACGTTTTAATTAATTAATTTTTTAAATTTCTTTGTATCCTCATTACTTAGGATTGAAGTGAATCTCACATTGTTATTCATACTGGTATGTCATACTGTATTCATATCGTGACTTATTCTCTAGAATTATTTCTTATATCATACAACAATTGTCTTCAGGTCAAAATTTTCCAAGTATGCGAGATGAATTATATTTTTTTTAAACCGTTCTTCTTTTGCACTCATTAATATATTTTTCTCCCATCTGATCTACTAACACAATTTATTTAGTTGAGTATTGATTTCCCATTTGCCATAAATTTCGATAACTTAGTAAATATCCTACTACTATTACTACTACTACTAACAATAATAATAATTAATAATAATACAACGAAATTTATCTGAAACATGAATATATGACATTGTCACAATCAAAATCAGAAGTACATTGTAGCTCCAAAATGTAAGTGCTCTGAAATCGATAAAACAGGATTAGAATGACAGTTTACTGAGACTGAACATCTATGTGGTTGTACTAAGTGCTGCAAACAAAAACTGCCAGACTGAAAAAGAAAGGGGAGACACTACCCTAAGCTTCATAACGAAAAGCTACCCAAGCATGGACTGGACCCATGCATACACCGACGGTTCTGTAACAAACACTACACAGAACGGAGGGACAGGAGCATTCCTGAACCTACCAAATGGCAGAAAAATAACACTGTCATTCGCTACTAGTAAGTACACAAGCAATTTCAGAGCGGAGGCAGAGGCACTGAGGGCGGCAGTGGAAGAAATGGTGACACACAGTGAAAATGAGAGCCATATAGTCCTGCTGACAGATGCTCTCGCCGTAGTCACAGCGCTAAAAAGCCAGAAAAACACTGAGCTTAATGACTTAAGAGCAGCACTCTGCAAACTGTGCCAGCAGTCCGCACCAAAAAGGGTAGTGGTACAGTGGGTTCCGTCACACTGCAACATCCAAGGCAACGAGGAGGCAGACAGACTGGCAAAAGAAGGTGCAAGACTACCACAAACAGATACCAGTATGACGTACGAAGAGTCAAAACGGCTTATCAAAGCCAGATACATGACCAAATGGGAAACCGAACATACTGGTTACACCAAAAACGATGCCTATTACCAGTTGAACCGAAGAGAGCAGGTCGTTGTCTTCAGACTTCGCACTGGCCACAACAGACTGAGGTACCACCTATTCAACAAATTGAAGATAGGGTGTACCGACGAATGCCCGTGCGGTACTGGTAAAATGACCACTGAACATCTGCTGCAGAACTGCCCGACATACGAGGATCAGAGAGAGCAGATGTGGCCATTACCAGTGGAACTGCAAGACAAGCTCTATGGCAGTGGCGAGAGCCTCAGGATGAACGCCGCTTTCTTCGAAAAAATAATGGTTACTGTCTGACTGTGTACGCAGAAGAAGAAGAAGAAGTACTAAGTGCAGTGGAGCCCATTCTTAAAAACAAGCACACTAATCACATTTACTGTGATGTTTCTCAACGTTTCGTTTGTTTTATCTATCTAGTGTACACTGTTTATCCCCATGTAACTGTTAATTCATACTGAATTCACTTATCATTCTATCTCCTCCAAGTTCATGCATTAAATCTGCACATGAATTGGCCACTTTCGTATGTTTTCGTGATGGCGCGTCTGACACAAGAGAGAATGACCGCTCTCTGGAGACATTATATATTAATGTATTTCACATGAAAAGAACATAGGCATTTATAAACAGCTATTAGGCTGATAACTGTCTGCGACTGTGAAACTAACATGAAATGCTGTAACAAGTAAACGTAATATGTTAAGGTATTTAGTAACAGCTCAAAACACTGTTTATCACGAATCTTCCATCACTTCATATTATAAACCCACAGAAATATGTTATATATAGTGGACATGGTTGATGCTAGCTTAGTACACTAATGGTGACATGAGATACAGGGATATGCGTAGTCTGCAGCATTCCGATGCACCTTGACAAAACACACAAGTAAACGTGGTCCCATATTAGACATTGCCTTCCGCAGAGAAGTATTATCAAGGTGGGTCCCAATGCAACAATTGCAATCGGGGATGAAGATAAAATTGTCATGGACTAAGGCGCAAACTATGTCAGGTGGGATGGCCAGTTCCCTTCATTGCTGTTTATACCTTACCCAACTCATACATCATGAGCGGTCGTACAAGGAACGAACTACAACAGGATTTTGAAATATTATAGACTTTATTAAAAATGGTTCTCAGATTTGTGTATTAATTTGTATTCTTTGCTCAGAACGGGTGACCAGATCTCTTGCTTGTTGCTCATTCAGGTGACCATTTACAGCTAGACAGACTGAAGCGTGTCGAGACCGAGGTTAGAACCTATTTCCTTTTGCCGTGTGAAGCATGCGCTCTATTCACTCAGGTACTCATACGCTACAGTCTTGATAGCGCGGCAAATAAATGAGGTGAATCAACTAACGTGTATATAAACACTATTTTGTCGCGGTAAAAGTAATCTTGTCAATTTATTTAGTAGGCCCAGAATGGTCCCATAATTCATGAACATAGAAAGAATTTGTATCTGTAATTAAAGACATTTAATTAATTTCACCGAAATATGAAATCACACAAGTTGAAAATACTTTGAACATTTCGTATACCTTCTTCAAACCACACTCAAACTACACGTACTTGATAGAGAAAGCAATAATAATAAATAATGCCAGTGTTTCGTGCACAGTCCTTCTTGAATAAATTTGTACAGACCTACAGTTGCACGTCGATTCGTCACGAAAAGCAGCAATTCGACTTTTCGTTACTGTTTGCCTTGATTTCTATCATTTCCTATATGGATTCTACAGTTAATGTCTAAAACGCACGAATTGTCAGCGTTCACAAAACTGGATTTGAGTCAAAGCCATACCGAAACAGAACGCGGCATGAAAAACAGGCAGTACATCTACAATTATTTATGATGCAAATGAAACGGAATATCCCTAGTTGTCCGTTCTCTAGTTGTAGTCCGTCTCTGAGTTTCATCATGACAAGAGCATATTTCATTTTGTAAATGGTCACATTAACTAACTGTAATATAAGTTCTGGCAAACAGGAACATTTAACTAATTTTCACTTTTTATTTAAGCGCACGCATGCACCAGTAGCAGTATCATGGTGTTACTAATGTCTGTGTTTCTTCTGCGTGCGTACTCAGCAGGAAGTTGTGTCGCAGTGTACAGCTAGGCTACATTAAATACGCCTTTTAGACAAACACTTAAAATCTCAGCTGCGATTTTGTTAGTACCGGGTTTTCCTGCCCCCTGCGATTCCTATTCTCTTAGCCAGACTATACTAGTGTAGTCTGGCCGACACTTGGGATGCGGAATAAGGTTCTTGGTCAACTGTGGTTCACTGCCTCTAATAAAAACAGCCAGCTATGAGTCGCTGGCTGTTATCTCATACGTTGCTGCATCCTCGACCACTTATCTGTGTTTCTCAGCACTAACAAGCTATGTTATATATGCTTCTATTTTCAAGCAGTAAGCATATTCCCCGATTATTTCATGAAATGTCTTCACATCATCACCCCGATTATTTTATGAAATGTCTCCACACCATAACCTCGATTATATTTTTTGCAGAAGATAAGGTGTGTGTGTGTGTGTATGTGTGCGCGCGCGTGCGGCGCCGCCCCCCCCCCCCCCCCCCCCCACTCCCTTCCCGATTGAGGTGCGCAAAAACAACAATATGAAAATGATGATGTACCAATGTCGAACTGATTAGAATTGCATGTTTGCTAACTTGATCATTCTAATGACCGTCTCACTTTAGACGTATGTTTGCTATATTTAAAAGTCAGTCTAGTGACTCTTAACATCATAATGTATCTGAAAACGTCCTTAGTCGGGGACATACAACTGTTCCTACTGAATAATTGAGCAGGCCATGTATGCAGCACAGGCTGAGTACTAATGTTAAATACGGTGCAGGAAAGAAGCAATAGTTCGTAATACCGCCTACTTGCTGTACAGCTGAACACTGCTGATATGGCTGCAAAACAGATCAACATGATTAACTGGAACATGACTCACGACGCTGGCAGGGCACAGGTTGTAAATATGAGCAGGCCACATACTTGCCGAGGTAGAAAAGTGCGCTAGAAGATTGTTTTTTACAGGAATGGTATATAAAAATAAAGTAAAAGTGCATGTTACATTACATCACTAAGCAATTACACAGCATGTTCTCTTTAGACAAATGTTTAATGTTTACATATAATGTTTTTGGGAGGAGATAGGGGAACTATTCTGTATGTTTATTTGTTCGTTTTTAGGGGGTTTTCTCCCTCTGTTTGCTTGCTCCCTGAAGAGATATGAGTTGAACTGTATTCGTCGGCTTAGGTACCAGTGCACCCGACTTCAGCACGTATTTTAATGTGTTAACTTCCCACGACCTAGCTGGTTTATGAAATCGTATAAATGTAAATTTGGTTTATGATCATTGTCACTAATCACTATGCTAATCATGCTCTCCTCACCCCACCCCCCCCCCCCCCCACCCCCCCCCCCCCCCCCAAATCTGCTTGTATCATGGATTTTCGCAGAGGAGATAAAAAGAAAAATTTTATTTATTGCATAGCCTACATAGCAGAAACTTCCGTCCGAGGATAAAGTGGTACAGACTTAATTGGTACTATCATATTTTGCTGAGGTGAGGTGAGTAGTTCCTTTCCTTGCATCCTTGCCTTCACTACGGTAACTATAAGTCAGCGTTCCGAGCTCCGAGCGTTCAGAGTCTGCGGAACGAACCCAGTTTGCTGTACGTCAAGTGCTCAAACCACTCTGCGACACAGACTTGCATCGAAAACATAAGACTACATCACGAGAGCTGGATCAGGGTTACGACCATACCTATTCAAAAGAAGAGATGTGGTAATGCATGATCTTGCAATGCGTGAAATCATCATTTTTGTAAATTGTAATATCTCAACAGACCCAACCAGAAAAAAGGACACAATAAAGCCCACCTGGAAGTTAGACAAAGAAACTGATAATAACAATAAGCAAGCCTAAGATAAATACATCTTTCTTTGCCTACGGAGATAAAAAAAAATGCCGAAATGGTGGAGATACATTATTAAGCATCTACAAGAACAAATTGGTTTTTTTTTGTGTTTTTTTGTGCGTCGCCATTCATATTTATTTCTAGGATCTATGGAAGTTTCAATTTATATTTGCTACCAGCGGATTGGCTTATTTTACTTCCACCTTTTTATACTATATCTCTATTTATAAAAAAATATGGTGTCTTTATATCTTTATCGTTATCTTTACTAACAATGCGATTAGATACAAGTCTCTTCTTCACACACGCTCGCACGTACACGTACATATATTTATCCGCCATGTGGTTCTCCCCTTATTTCCAATTGTTTTATTCCCAAGCTAAAAGAACGTGTTTACTAGCCGCATTGTATGTATCATTTATTGATATACGTGTTTAACAAATTTTAATAATTTTGTACAACTTATGTAGTAACCAATATATCTAAATATGTAACTTGGTATATCATACTTATTATGTCAATTATTTAACTTTTTTTCTATTAATTAGGCTTAATTTCTATTTGTGATCACCTCTTCCTCTGAGATGTCAGTCACTGTAAATGCATACTTTGTTTGTGAGTTGTTTTGTGTATTGCTGATTGGTGGTTATTTTATATTCCTTTTATGTGTTTATTTGTTTCCTTTTCATATCGTCTCTTAACCCCAACAAAAAAACAAAAATATTGACGAGTTGTTTAAATCAGTATTTCCCAATCTTTCTACACACGAGGAATGGCGAAAATAGGACAGATGTTTCGCTGATCTGTAAAAATAGGAAACACTTTTCACGGACCACTGAGACAGAAATAAAAACAATTATTTGTAAAGTATTGTGTGTATTAGTTTATAAATCTAACATAATAAAATGATCAGAAACCGTCACTTACCAAAAACACCTGACATACTTTGATAAATAAAAACGCAAAACATAGCTAAGTTATTGTGCCCGAAAAGTATGGATACTTGTGTAGCTGACCTCATTTGAGATCAACAATTATCCAGAGTTTAGATCACTTAAAGGCGATCTCCACAGCTACGGGTTGAGCCGCAATAGCTTTTTCACAGACCAGCGGGAAATGTTTATGTACTCGCACGAGTTCTTCTTCGTCTTCTTCGTTCGTTCTCAATCTCCCACTACCAAACCCTGAAAGGGTAAGTAGCAGAATGTTGTCCAGAGAACGGGATGCGTTGTGTTATAGTTTACAACTTGGCTGCGATATTTGCACCTTTCGGTCCAACACATCCGACTTCAGCAAGCATTTTTTTAGTACCGGGTTAGCATTCCCTCTTCGATCCCTTCTCCTTAGCCCAGTCTGCCCTGCTGCAGCCTGTTATCCAGGATCACCGCGTGGAGCTGTAGAAGGGTCTTGGCAGCTATGGTTCGCTGGCCATGACGCTAGTTCACGGACCGGCGGTTGAAAAACACTAGTTGAATTCTCTTTCATGAGAGTTATAACAGGAGGCATGAAGTCAACGCCAATTGTAGAACTTGAAAAGATTACAAAACTGCAATCCATGACCGATAGAAGAGACTGCAGAGCCCAGCTGCAGTCAGAAAAACTCCGAAGACTGACTGACCATCCAATGCACCAGAGACTAAACAATTTAAGAAATGGGAAACTAAAGCGGAGAAACTTTGCAGAAATAGCCAAAGCAAAGATGCACGAAGATCCCATAAACGCACTAACAACACCAAAACCCATCACTACTGTTCGAAAGCCTACCTGGAGGCAGGATATATTTCCAGAGGTGGTAGAAAATATACCAGGTATTGCAAACAAAAACTGCCAGACTGAAAAAGAAAGGAGAGATACTACCCTAAGCTTTATATCGAAAAGCTACCCAAGCATGGACTGGACCCATGCATACACCGACAGGTTCTGTAACAAACAATACACAGAACGGAGGGGCAAGAGCATTCCTGAACCTACCAAATGGCAGACAAATAACACTGTCATTCGCTACTGGTAAGTACACAAGATATTTCAGAGCGGAGGCAGAGGCACTGAGGGCGGCAGTGGAAGAAATGGTGACACACAAAGAAAATGAAAGCCATATAGTCCTGCTTACAGATGCTCTCGCTGTAGTCACAGCGCTAAAAAGCCAGAAAAACACTGAGCTTAATGTCTTAAGAGCAGCACTCTGCCAACTGTGCCAGCAGTCCGCACCAAAAAGGGTAGTGGTACAGTGGGTCCCATCACACTGCAACATCCAAGGCAACGAGGAGGCAGACAGACTGGCAAAAGAAGGTGCAAGACTACCACAAACAGATACTAGTATGACGTACGAAGAGTCAAAACGGCTTATCAAAGCCAGATACATGACCAAATGGGAAACCGAACATACTGGTTACACCAAAAACGATGCCTATTACCAGTTGAACCGAAGAGAGCAGGTCGTTGTCTTCAGACTTCGCACTGGCCACAATAGACTGAGGTACCACCTATTCAACAAATTGAAGATAGGTGGTACCGACGAATGCCCGTGCGGTACCGGTAAAATGACCGCTGAACATCTACTGCAGAACTGCCCGACATACGAGGATCAGAGAGAGCAGATGTGGCCATCACCAGTGGAACTGCAAGACAAGCTCTATGGCAGTGGCGACAGCCTCAGGATGACCGCCGCTTTTTTCGAAAAAATAATGGTTACTGTCTGACTGCGTACGAAGAAGAAGAAGAAGAAGAATTCTCTTTCTATTACACATCTAACCAGGATGCAATTAGGTGAATTACTAGTATTAATTATTTGGTCTCATTTATTTATTTGTATAGAAGTGTGGTCATCTCTTGCTCAATGCAAGTCTGACTGTTTGAGGCTATTCTGTATTTATCTTTATGTTCTACCCCTCTACATCCTCCCTAGCCCCATTAATGTGCAATGCCACCGCACATTCAAGCAGCAGTCCAAGCCACTAGTCGCAATTTAGAGCAGCAAAACATAAGTACGACACCACACAACAAAAACACAGTCCTTAGAAATGTTAAACCACCAGACATCACAACGGCAAATATGACGATACAACCAAATAGATTATCTGGTTCAAAAGAGCGTTTTCTTCGCCAAAAAAGGTCAACTTTTCAAACAGACGCAATATACAATGCCCTTCTATGAAAAAATGTACAGACGTGTACAGAGCATCGAGCTGACCGATGGCTTTGTTTGGGTCATTGAAGTCGAAGTGGAGACGAGCGAACGAACGGAGAAGCAGAAGAACAATTGTGTGTATTTAAGCATTCCCTTCAAAAATCATTTGTAACAAGAGTATAATTCTTTATATGGCCAGACATATTTAATGTATGTCTAATTTTGATGTAACGTATTAGTTATTTTATTTATATTACCAGTTTGCATGTTCTGACAAGAAATATGCTAAATTCGTATGCACTTCAAGAGGCTTAATTATTATTCCCCGCTAGCTTGTCCAGAGTACACGTCTCTGCATCATACAGTAATGATCATTTAATAAGTCTGATGGCAATGAATGTAATTGTTGTGTTATCTTTTTTGTTTTGTTTTTTCTGTCGCATTCTTCAAGAACGCAATCTGTGTTCTATATTTAGAAAACAAATAATTTCTTCTTCAGTTATGCCATTCCCATTTAGTTTATATTTTAGAGACTATGCGTGTGTTCTAATGTGTCTCCATGTATGTTTATATTTATTAAGTTTATTATTTTGTTGCTCTCCACTGTATTTTGCTTTCTCAATATTACTGGTTCAGTCCATAATCACTACGCATGTTTTGATGGGCCACACTACGTTCATACAGCAATTACTCGCCACAATTAACTACTATATTCATCTTCATATCTTAGAGCTGGTTTATTAATTAATCTCCACTGGTGATTCTTCATGGGATCCCAACTCTCTGGTAAAAAAAAATATGCATAAACAATAAATAAGTGAGAAGAAAATACACCCCTTCCAGTACTGGATTTATGCGTAAGCTAAACAAGTTACAGCTTTGGACCACACAAAAGGCGCCTTGTCTTTAAATGCCTTGCTATTAAATAATATGATCAGGTGGTGTGGGTTTTGAATTCGGACTCCTCCGTCTTTTTCACGGGTGCTTGATGCGGAGTCCCCTTCATCTCGTAGTCGCCCCCTAGTCGTTTGTCCTTGACTTGCCACTGAGGTCGGGCAGCACGAGATAAGTGAGTATAACAAGTAGCGCAGTTAATCCTTACTAAAAATAGCGCTAGCAAAATAAATGATGCCATCATCCTCTACTAATGGCGGCGGCCTTTGCCTTTGATTAAATAATAGTGTATGTACGTTTTACTGTTTTGTGAGACCTGGTATAACTGATGAAGAAATGCCCTCCAAGCTTGATATTGCGTAAGACCTCACCAAACTTAAATCCGACACTGCATAAACCACTTTGAGATAGTTCTCGTCAGATTGTAATGCTGCAGTTAGAAATAACGATTACTTGTCCTCTCTTTAATACATAACCACTATATTTAATATATTTGAAATTAGCTGATGTTTTCAGTGTTGTAACCTTGGTTTTATTCTAGCTTGTCATTGTTCGCGATGTCTTCAACAGTGCGAACACCTTAATATAAATTCTTTTCTACAATTATATTTGTAACTAATTGATTTGACGGATGTGCATGTTCGAGTGGCTGAGGATCGGGCTCGCTGCAAGATCGTGGCATGCTCCAGACTATCCATCTGTAAACTGGCGAGTTGGGACATTTCGAAAACCCTATGTCTAGCAGCGACAACCAATGCAGACAAGTATTTTTGCACTCGAACAATAAAAACACCGAACAGAAAATGGGATTTAATAATCACCCCGGAACGAAAACCCGGTCCTCTATGTGACAAAAGTTCATCGCAGCAAGCAAGAGACCAGTTAAGTGATTCGACTAGCTAATCACAGTAAAAAAAAATGTATCCCTGGCCGAGCCTTTTCTTTGGGCAACTAACGTTTCAGTCCTGGTTCGACCCAGACATTGGAATTCTCTGTTACTTCGTATCTCTCTTTTATCAAGTTGTGGAACGACAGATATGTGTTAATGCCCATTTCGGAGATAGACAAACAATGAACATGTGATGTTTCAAATAAAGATTTGAGATAAGTAAGGAATCGGTAAAAATATCAAGGCTAAATTGTAAACAAATTAGGAAGGCCGGCTTTTTCTCCCCCACTCGGCATACACATAAAACCTCTAACAGTTCCATCCCCAACTGCATTTTCTGTTTTTGGGACTACCATTTTACTTATCACGTCCGTATATGAATAGTTTTGCACACGTTCCAGTTTAGGATCTCTAGTTAGGGTTTAGTTTTCTACGACTTTTCTCGTACTACTACCCATCACTTTATTTTAAATCCTGAAATGCTAATTCTACCTGATATACTTGTTCTTGTTTATGCATGATCGTTTAATCTCCTCTCATTAAGCATGTCATGTTGTTTATAGAAGCACTTATCAAACGTTTCCAAATGTGTTAACCCCACAAATCAGTTGGCCTTAACGAATGTCGATGATGACATGTCCTTGATGACTTGGGTTCTTGAAAGTGCTAATTGCTGGAAGGTGGCAGTCAATCTACTACTGTTATTATGACGTCTAAGAGGCGACAAAATATGGTGCTATACTCTTGTCATCACATCTTAGTAATCGAATTAACTATGCGTATCCCCAAGAGCTAACATCAACAGCTTAGAGGATAAAGCACCAGTCTTGAAACCAGGCAGCGGTGAACTCAATCTTCAAGTCTAGCAGGAAAAGAACAAAATATGTAGCAGGCAGATACCAATTCCAAGTGATGACTCAAGTGGTTATAGTGTCAAGAAGCTCAGCAAGCGAAACTGCCTTCAATATGGGTGGTTAAATCATATGGTATTCATATTACCTACTGTTGCATTGCTCTGAATCTTCTTCGATCAACTGATGCTATGCGTCTAGTCCGGTGAGGTTCACGAAGGAGACTGTGCGTTTCCTATCTTCTTCTGTCCTCCACGGCTTTTTGAGCATGGTCGCATACCTGCCTTTCTTTGGTCTGTATAAGTAGGGCAGTGTTGCAGGATATGTTCTGGTGTTTGCCTGGATGCTCAGCAATTGCAGTTTCTAATACTCATTTTTGGAGGTAGGGCTTCAGTCTGCCATGTCCCGTTCTGAGTCTGAAAAACTTTAGTCTGCCATTCCCATTTCTGCCAAGTTTGTCTATGCTGCATTTTCTGTCTTGTATTCTTTGTGCTGGTCTCTCTATCCCGTTCTCAAGGATCGTTCTATTAGTGTCTTTACTTCTTTAAAGCTCTGTGGATGGCTGGTCTGCGTGTTATCACTTCCGGCTTTTGTGAGCTCATCTGCCATTCGTTTCCAAGGATCCCACAATGGACCGGAATAAATCTGTTTGTTTTAAAAATGCAACCCTATGTTATATTTTATTTCGTGTGTGTCTATCGTTTTTAAGGTTTGAGATCGCTTGGAGTAGGCTAATTCAGTCTGTTAGAATGAACGGATTTTCTTGTAGTTGTGTTTTGGTTGATAAGACACAGGTTGCTATGAATATTTTATCTTTTCATTGCCATTTTCCGAGAATCCATTTCCATTACTTGTTTCCTTTAATTTCGCAAAATCACTACCATCTTTCTTGCTATATAACTGACGTATATCACAATATCAGATGTTACTCATTTGCTCCAATATATACTTGAACTGCAATTTCATCATTTTACACGGTTGTGTTAACCCCATTTCACAATGCCATTAACAGCGGCGGTTACATATTCGATTATCTTCTGTGATCTATATTCATTGTTTTTCCAAGTCCCAATTAGCTGTCAAATGAGAACGCAGATGACAACATTAGTCTTATGAGCCAAACGACAACAAATCGGTAGAAACATTTTATACAACATATGGTGACCGAATATGTTGATTATTCTTATGGTGATTATACTGTCTTTGATATCGCTGTCAATACTTTGTTTTCACATATACTTGCCTCTGACTTTCCCTAGTTTTCTAGTACCACATATTTGCTAGTGAGAAGTCATTTACACATTTTAAATTGGTGATAAATAATCGGCATTATGGAAGTATGTAGCTTATATAATTGTATATGTATGTGTGTGTGTGTGAGTGTGTGTGTGTATATATATATATATATATATATATGTATATATATATATATATATATGTATTTACAAACACATACACATAAACACGTACGCACAAACATACAAACACACATTATAACTGTTGGACCTAATTCCACCTTTGTGTGCTTCTTTCAAGGTTGTGGCGTCAATTACGTTCATTTCTTAACCAATCTGCCCATGTGTAACCACAATCTAACCGCCGACGATCCCTCCACCATATCTTGACATGGGAAATGCGATTTTAATAACACATCAAATAAATAGGTATTTAAAATCTATAATTTTGGTGTTATCAAAACCGATTATGGTGTCAGTTGAAAAAAAAAAGAATGAACTGCTTGCTACACAGCAGGGGATTCTGTCTGCTGACCTCCTTGGAAGGCATCGACACTATTCGGCTACGCGCTCCTCTCTTATGTCAGTATTCCGGTAAACAATAAAGCCGAACATAGTTTTACAGCGTTCCATGGATACAAAGGCCACATTGTATATCACGCAGATAGCGTCATAAAATCAACAATGTTATAGTTCACCGGTAAAAAATATGTATACTCATATGCTCATAACTCGTTAGAAGAAATGACATTGAAAGGTGAAATATGTTTTAAACATTTACAAATCGGTCATAGAATGTTCAGCGAAAATTTCGGCTCGATATGTCTTTCAGTTCGCGAGTTATGAGGGCTTCCACTGTTCTGAAGAAAATTTTACATATTTTACCGTTTAGCATTCTTAGGACATTACCGATTAGTTCGATTTTAAACATAGGTAAGAATATTTTATACGATTTTTCGAAACATTAACAAAGGCAGTATAGAGAAATACGGATGGTATCCTTTTGCTCGAATTTTCTTGGTTTGATGCCAAATATGCACGCATAAAATCCATACAAGTGGATGACATGTGGGTTTTACTTAGTTATGGGAAGAGTTTGTGGTCCAGGGAGTTTGAGGTTGAGAGACACTATCAGAGGAATGGGTTGGTTGACGTGGGGCGCATAACTTGAAATATTATGTTCAATGCATATTTTACAAGAAATTAATAACGAAAGACTGTAAGTAATATCATATCTATACTTCAGCTTTAAACACTACAGTTCTGCGTTGTTAAATGTGAAAATTGGATTGTTGCAATGTTAGAAAGAAAACAAAAACACGAGAACAGTCAAAAACATTTATTGGCAACATGAACAGCTGCAAGAAATGGCAACCAAAGCGTAATTTCTCAGCATTTTACACATCGAATTTTATCAGATTTGTGACAGGAAACTCTTATTTAGAGCAATGAATCAGGAGACAGTCAGAAACTGTTATCCGTTGAGCAATTGTTTAGTCCTTTTTTAGTTTTTGGACACTAATTGGGTAAACCAGCTCGGATCAAGACTCACAAGTGCCATCCTCCTGTTGCCGTTTTTTTTTTCTCTCTGCTAAAAGTATGGATTTAACCAAGAACCATCTGGTGGCTAGACCCGTGTCTTGTTCATTTCGACAGCTTGTAGCGACGGTGAAACGTGTAACGTAGATGTATTTAAACGTACTACCCTTTATTGCACTGTCTTTTGTAGCTGTTCTATCACAGCCCGCATGAAGCTCTTTTAGCTGTGCCCCCCCCCCCCCCACCCCTGCTTTCATTGCTCTTGTTATGGATGTCTGAGACTTCCTGGTAATATCGAAATATATCCCGTGTCCTCGCAGTTACACTGCCATCTGCCCATTGTAAGCACTCTCAATGACTGCTGAATAAATATTATAGTTCGTTTCAAAATTGGTGAATAACTTCAGTGATTTATATTAAATACTCTCATTGACAGAATGTAATGAATAAATGTTTTGTGTACTATCGTCTTTAAAAGCTAAGTGACGAATCGGAATTTTTTTTTCCTGAAAAATATTTCAAACGCATCGCTCACATTTCTTTTGCAACCTTGTGTGTGGCATATCTACACGTCATTTGTTTTACTTTAGGAAAAGTTAAACAACCTACTTTCTAATCAATTTAGTAATGAGTTTGAAGTGCAAATTCATGACGATGCAGAAGGACAATGTGTACTATAGTTTAGTTACTTCTGCAGAGAAGCCAGACAGAGACGTTTATATTAAGACATTCACGATCCTAGGAAAAAAACACCACATGCGCTAGGCATAGATACAATTTATTTTTCCTTCTGGATAAAACGTGGTTTCATATTTGTAAATTAATACAGTCAAACAATAACAGGAGGAAGAAAACAGAGGATTTCAACAAAGATATTATTGGACGTGAGATTATGAAAATGTTAAGGAAAAATGAACTTGTTATACTTCGTAAACTAAGGCTCGGCTGCAAAAGTTATTGCGATTTTCACATTTCAAAAACCGCTTTATGGAGAGTTGTTAGGTGCAGTGGTTTTACTTTTCGGAAATCTGTTGGTGGCAGGAACATAGTTTGTGAAAAGCCGCACCTCATTGCCTGACGATGCAAATACCTTAGGTAGGTTCGTATGATGGAGGACAACGACATAGTAGATTTGGACGAATCGTGAGTAAATAGCGACAATTCAGTGCCCTTACATTCCAAGGTTCTGCAATATTCAAGTGGGACATCAGTCACATTCGCACCAACAAACACTACGATGTTTTTCAGGAGTATGAAACAATAGTGGTCCTAATTTTGTGTGTGTGGAAAAACAACAGCAGCAACTGGTACTTTATTTGTCTGCTTTGCACAACGAATCTTTTGTGAGCATCTTGAGTGGTGTAAATATCTCACGATCATAGTCTCGTCCAGGGCCCATGCCACAAAACAAAGTATAACACGGTTTGAAAGCAAAAGCACATTTAACTTCACATACATATTCATGGAGTAAAGTTCCCTACATCTCATTGAATCTTATCACATGTAGTATGAATACACCTTTGGAAAAAAGTCGCCACCATTTAGTGTATTACTGTAATATTTTAACATTGTTTGCTGCATTTGCAAAATTCTATAATAAAAATGGCTCTATGCAAATACTTCGGTTCCGGTGAACTCTTTAAACATGAAATCTTACGGACGAAAGAAATACAATACTGTTTGAAGAAAAAAAATGAATGTTGTAAGTATAGCAGTTTTTGAGAAAATTGAGCGAGAATGTGTCCAACAATTTTGGAACGAACTATAGCTGGGATTGGCGTGTGCTTATTTTCTTGCTCTGCTGAAGTAAGCGATTGTGATTTTGGAACTGGTTTTGACATTTGTATTGAGCCTTGTATTATTATTTTTTTTGGTGGTAGTTAGAACACACAATACTTTGATGTGCGCTACGTGTGTAGTCCTTGTCCTATAGACCCCTTGCATGATAAAGGACGTGTCCCAGAGTGTGCTTCCTTAGCGCGCATTGCGAGTCGGCACCTGACAAGCTCGCGTTGTCTGCCATGCCACTAACCGCGTCGCTATGTCATCAACTATGCGCAATCCTAAATGGTCGATTTAAAGATTAATTAAATACACGCACGTTGCTTACTTAAAATATTTTAGTCTTTAGATTCCAATGGAAAAAAAGTTCACTAAATTAGGCATATCAATGACAGAAAATATCACTTATAAATAAGGAACAGAACAGACCGAACACAACCAGAATGCAATCAAATAGTAATTATTCTTAGCAACAGCTCTTTCTCTATGAAAGTAGAACAGCTATACAATGAACACAATGTTGCCATATAGATGACAACCAGCTACAATCAATATGTATTCAAGAAAATCACACAAGACCTTATCCATAAGAAGCGCTATAAATTACGTATTTGTAAATACCATAATTTAATTTAAAAAATGTTAAAGTATATATTTGTACATACTGATATGGTAACTGTACGTGATGGATGTATTCCTCGTTGCTCTACATAATATCCGCCTTGGTCAAACAGAAACCAAACAATATATCACCATCTTCTACTAGGTAGAACCCTTGAAAAAATATGGCTTTCTTTATTCAGGAACACGCTTAAAAAACAGGTTGGAATATCTTGATCGTCAATAGAAAGATGTTCACATCGGTTTGATCTTCACTTGGTCTCTTTTAGATCAAGCGATACTTTGGCTAACTCGTTGTATTCACACCAATGTTCCGTATATATTGTCTAACTGCCCAGAAATATCTGTTGTTGATTCCTTCTCTCATCGCTCAATCCGAGTGTCCAATCAAATAGTCAGACACCATGGGGAGGCAATTTCTTTTAGTCTAGCATCTGTGTGGACGTTGATTTTTATAACCGTGCATCTAGTATTTCTTTAACATTGTCAATCCATCTTTTTATTGGTTTTTCCCTCAGATCTAAAGCTCTGTTGTCTGATGTGCGGGTAGATATGGAGGCATTCTTCGTCATCATGTAGCATTTCATTGGTTGAACAACGCCCTCATCACAGTCATTGCGGGTAGATATGGAGGCATTCTTCGTCATCATGTAGCATTTCATTGGTAGAACAACGCCCTCATCACAGTCATTCGATAGGAATCTCGATCAGCAGTCATTCTACTCGCCTACTCCATGTTCATGTTTAGGGTGTCCATGATGTATTGTGTCCATCTACGTCTTGGTCGGCTTTCGCCTTGTCTCCCTGGGACAATGCCCTCAAGAACGGCTTTCTCCAGTCCGTCATGGCGATTGATGTGGCCGAAAAACCACAGCTTCCAAGACATAACGTGGTTTATAAGCCAGTTCACTTCAACACTCAGATCTTGCAGGATGGCTTTATTTGTTATTTTGGTTACTCAAAAGTATTTTTTAGGATTCTTCTGTAGGATTTTGTTTCGATAGGCATTCCTATCATACTCAAATCATTCTTCTTCTTCTTCTTCGTACGCAGTCAGACAGTAACCATTATTTTTTCGAAAACAAGCAGCCGTCATCCTGAGGCTGTCGACACTGCCATAGAGCTTGTCTAGTGTTGCCACTGGTGATGGCAACATCTGCTCTCTCTGATCCTCGTATGTCGGGTAGTTTTGCAGCAAATGCTCAGCGGTCATTTTCCCGGTACCACACGGGCATTCGTCGGTGCCACCTATCTTCAATTTGTTGAATAGGTGGTACCTCAGTCTATTGTGGCCAGTGCGAAGTCTGAAGACCACGACCTGCTCTTTTCTGTTCAGCTGGTAATATGCATCGTTTTTGGTGTAGCCAGTATGTTCGGTTTCCCATTTAGTCATGTATCTAGCTCTAATAAGCCGTTTTGACTCTTAGTATGTCATACTAGTATCTGGTTGTGGTAGTTTTGCACCCTCTTTTGCCAGTCTGTCTGCCTCCTCGTTGCCTTGGATGTTGCAGTGAGATGGAACCCACTGCACCCCTACCCTTTTTGGTGCGGACTGCTGGCATAGTTGGCAGATACTCAAATAATTCAATTCTCTGTATGTCTATATACGACATACATTGGTATTATTCCCACCTTCCGTTGAACTTCATGATCTTTCGTTTTTGTGCCTGGTTTAGGGTCCATGTCTGACACTGATAACAGAGAGTGGCGTATGAATATACTGTTGATCATTTGTCTTTTTTGTCTCCACTGGAATTACAGGATACCCCAGCAATGGTTACATGAGTTTTATCGCTACACTTGCGTCTTGAGATTTTCCTGCAATCTCTGTCCATTCTGTCGTTGCCTGTTAACATAATTCCTAGAAATCTGATTTATCTAACCTGGTCTCTTCTCTGCTGCATGCAATTATCCTTCTGTGTGTGCTTTGAGACACCATGAACATATCCCAAGAAAGTAGTGGCCCAAATAGATTGTCAATAGATGGTACTGACAACGGTGACATATTATTTCTCTGCTCTCTGTATATTGAACACATCTGTATCAGTCATTTTATTAGTACTGCGGACGTATTCATCGGTAGTTAATATCTTTAGTTTCCTCAACAGATGATATTTCAGTCTGTTGTGGTCTCTGAAAAGTTTAAAATTGCCACCTTCTCTTGAGTTGGTAATATGCCTGGTGTGATTGTCGACCTGGATGCTTTTGGTCCCCCTATTTCTAAACCTGGTAAACCTAGTCATATGTTATACCTATATTAAACTGATGTTGCTTTCCACCTTTCCTCGACAGTCTGTAAGCCTCTTCATTGCCATGATACGAAATCCATTTGAGGAAAAATAGTTTTGACGACCAACTCAGGCTAAAAAGATTGCTTTGTGAAGCAAGCATACCATTTTAAATGAACAACAAAATAAGCTACATACATATTTTTGTTACGTTTGACTTACGTATAAACAGTGTTGCAAAACGTGTTGGCAAACCCTCTTACAAATATGATTGCTATGAGAGTTGTCAAGGAATCTTATTCTACGAATTTTAGAGAATTACTTTTCTTATTTGAATTTTATGGAAGATTTATTTTATCCTACTCTGCTGTGACTAGTTACTAAAATCTAAACAGACGAGGGCGACATATCGTGGGTACTGTACAATTTAACATTGTCAAATTTAAAGAAACATGTACACACGAGAATTTATAATCATCATTAGACACAGGCCTGCCTATGCGATAATGGCGGACTCTAATAGAAAATATCGAATTTCGCTTGAATGAGTTTGCATCCATTAATGATCTGTGCAAATACGGATTAATCCTTTGGGGAGGATGGTGCAGAAGAGACAGTAACACGTTTTTGTTTTCCCTAATAGCGGTTCAAACTATTGACAAGCACCCGATTTTAATGTACAGTTATAATTTGTATTTTTAGTTTATTTCCATTTACACTCTACCTTATGTATGACGAGCATATATTTCTCTAAATTCATCTTTCCCTGTTTCTGTTTGGAGTCATTCTAGCTTCCTTTTCATTCTCGTCTGGTTTTACGTGTAAACTGTACCGGTTGTTTATTGATGTTTTTATTACTATTACTTTTCAGGCTGCATTTGCGACTTGGAATTTCACTAGGATAAATGTGTTCATTTCCTTTTTTCTTTTTTTAGTTTCTCGTTAAAGGGCATAGTATTTTAAAGCGCTATAACCTGAGAAAGCTTTTTTTTTGGACAATGCATTGGACTGGCTCGAATGGTTTTCCGGCAAAGGAATCGACAATATCATGTCTACTCAGCTGTACATGGGTACTTAACTTACTATTAGAAATGCATAACCAAGGAAGGCAACTGGATACCCCCATCTAAGATAGTTTACCAATTATAGCGATTTTTCACTGCATCCCTGACGGCAGTGTCGCATACCACCTTCAGCTTAATTTCGTATAGTTCTATCATATTTATAATTAGCGCGCATGCTGTTTAATCAAAATAATTTATCAAGATTTTTAATTCAGTTACAAAACACAATCAAGGAAATGGACAACATAATGTTACCATAGTACCACATTTCAGTTATAGTGTTAGATATGGGCAGGGCTTGGCAAAAGCGCTCGTCTGTGACGAGCAAACATGTTTGCTTGACGAGTTAAAAATATCCGTTTTTAATAGTTAATGACGCTTTTAATCGTTACCACATAACGACTATCGCCCGATTATTAATGATATCACGGTTGGGATAGATTGTACATAAGCTAGTTTATCATGTGAATCTTAATAGACCTTCACTGTCACAATTTAAACCTACTAAAGCCATCGATAAATGGTACTTTAGTGCTATAACTACCAAGCATCTTTAGTAACACACACGCCACGCCTCTGACAGCAGTGCATTTTTTCTTCAGAAGAAATAGACTAATACTGTGTAAGTAATACAATATATGTTGGTTTGGTACGCATTGTTATTTAGAAAAAAAGGTAAATTAGTGCCTAGTTTAAATTTGTTAACATAAATTGCATGACTGTTGTCCGACCATGCTGACTGATGACATTTTTGACTGACTGGTGAGCCACCCTAAAATTTGTCAAAACCTTGCCAATTTGGGTAAATGGCAAGAACGTTTCCAAACTAACCCGAGAAGATATCCTTTAGCACCAAACAACAGAGCTTCAAGACAAGAAGAAGACAAAGCAAACGAATGATATACAGGACAGGACGGGACAGTGATTAAAAATAAACAATGGCCACACTTAAGTATGACAGAAGATTGTGTCTTCCCGTGCTTTCTAGCGACAGACGTCATTAAAATGGTATGTCGATAATTATTGATGATTACTAGCAAAGAATGGATTGTTCATTATTTTCAGAAAGATAGTTTAGGTTAGCTTTGAATCGTTATTCATCAAAAACCTTGTCTAACCTCGTCAAATTCAAAACATTTTGCAGTTCTTTCATGTTTTATTGATCTTTCAACGCCTATTTTGTTTTTCGATACTCTTACGAAGGATGTTGCCAATGGTCTATCCAAAAGTATTTTCAGCTGTTGCGCATTTCTCCTGCTTTCAATACAAGCAAAGCTATGCTAAACATCAATAATGAGCTTTTAGTTCTTACTTTTAGATCGTTTTATACCTCAATCGACATTTTAAGGTGACTCGCATATTATTATTCTTCTGCAAATGTTTGCAAATAGTTTCATCTTACAATTTATATCGTCATACATTATCTCCTTCTTTGATATGCCATAGCGCGAAGCTATGATCATGAACAAGTGCAAATGTAAATCAAATGCCCCATCGCAGTCTGTTTGGCCTTACCTCTTTGTAATGAAAACGCGTCATCCACAGTATAAATAATATAGAAACGGGGAGAAGGAGGGTAAACAAAATCGAGCAATCCTAAGGAATGGCGAATGGAAAAGTATCCTCCTGTACATTTATTACCAACGATGCCGAGGACAAAACATCAAAGAAATTCCCCAAAAGAGAGCGCACATTCGAAGCGCACGAGAGGAAGGGGGAGAGGCTGTGCCACAACAAAAAGAGAGTTGGCTTTACAATTCTCCCTAGTTATTCAAATATGACAAACACAGTTTATATATAAGATAACGCATTATTGCTATGCTTCATCGAAAGGAAGAGAATAATACCAATTACACATATGCCCCTCGTAAAAATAAATACGCAGAAAAAGGAAATATGTCTGTTTTTATCAGAAATTGTTATGCTATCTTTTTCTTTCTTTTTTTTTTTTGTCGTCTCACTTTCTACCGGGTTGTAACCCAGTGTTGTCATATGTATTTATCTTTCGCATCTCTCGTGGCCCGAGTAACATGCCCCCCCCCCCCCCCCATTTTTATGCTTTATGCATATTATGCTAATAGCAGAGTAACAAAAAAATTAAACAAATTTTATTTTTTATTTGTCAATTTATAACAAAATATTCTCCATGGTATATATAAAGTCAACGCCTTCGCAATGATTCGAGGGAGACAGTAAATGATGGCTTCAATTAATTGTGTTGCCAAAACACGTTGAACACTTGGCAAATGCTCACGGTGGACATAAAGCACAGTAAACCAAACAACGGAAACTGCGGAAGAAGATCAAATGTTCATATTTAAATTAACTGAATTTCGCGTTCAAATGTACAAATTTGTCCTCATCGTTCGTTCTTAAACTGCTGCTACCATGTCCTGAACAGGACTTTGCAAGTATCTAAATGTAGTCCGGAGAACCGCATGCGTTATGTCGTAGTTTACAGCTCGGCTACGATATTTGCACCTTTCGGTCCGACACATTCGACTTCAGTATGACATTTTTGGGTACCGGGTTAGTCTGCCCTCTTCGATCCCTTTTCCTTAGTCAGTCTGTCCTGTTTACCAGGATCACCACGTAAAGGTGAAGGATCGTGGCAGCTCTGAGTCGCTGACCGCTACAGCTTATCAAATACGCAAATGAAGGTATAGGGTTATGTTCCTAGCAAATCGGCCTCCGTTATTCTATTCCCACCCCCCCCCCACCCCCTCTCTTACCCAATACCAACATTGATACTGGGGTTTAACATAATAGGCCACCTTAATTTTCAAAGAATATGGTCAAAGGAAGCTAAACAGGGCTGTGCATGAGACTTTCAACATTATCATGTAAAATTATTACTATGAAACTGCAAATGCTAGGAGACATGTTACATGTAAATACGTCATGTAAATTGCACTTTGCAGCACTACAAATCGTCAAGGCCAATGTATCCATCAGCATGCAAGTATTTACATACGCAGTTTCAGTTTGTCAACTATTCTTCAGCTATGCTGTCAATGTTTGAATTATTATAATCGCAGCTGGACCCAAACAAAGACTAGAAACAGTTTTATATCAACTTTTTCAACCCATGTCAATGACACGTTTAATCGTAGAACTTTGCTTAAAATGAGAGCATGTGTACTGAAAAACATGTAATATTACTTGGCAAATAACAAGATCTCACTAGAACTTGAACTCCAATACAATTTTGAGGCCTCTTGTAGAGAAAAAATCTACTAAATTAATTTAGTTTTTATTTATTAGTACTTTCTTACATTTCAGCCTAAATTATGATTGCCTTCTTACATATATACATACAAGTCTGACATTGAATAAATTGATTTCGACATATGACAACAACATCTGGAAACTTACTCGTCCTTAAAGCCTGGAACACCCTACAGTAAGCCAGGAAACGGCACCAGGTCGTCATGGCGCCTATAGCTTTTACTGTGGCTCTTAACATTCCAGGATCAGTGTCTTATTTACTCGCACAATTATCGCCGTCGCGTATACTATATCCACCAATATGTCTAGATCATATATATGTTACCTAAATCCTAAACAGATTTGCAGCAGCCTGCAGTAGGATTTCAAATGAGGAAGACTTAAAAAAAAGATGGATTAGCTATTAAAAACACTACAGAAGCATGGATTGAAAATAGCACACGAAATGAGGTTGCACTTCCACACGAGGTCTAACGACTTTTTCATCTTCTCATCGTGAAAACCAGTTACTGGCTATTTTATTCTTGTATAAGAAATAGGGTAATGTTTCTAGAGCTTCTTTTCAGACACTTAACAGGATTTTGATCCTTTTGAACGAGGAATCATATACAATATCGTTTGTTGGAAAGTCTTCTACTTTAGAGGAGTTGTGCCGCACTGTAGGTCACCTGTTTGACGAGCTGTCGGTAAAAGTGAATAGACATAGGGAGGACACAGAAACTGAATAGACATAGGGAGGACACAGAAACTGATGATGCAGTTTGTATGAATACTACCAGGGTACGTGTACTCGTGTGTTCTATAATCATATGTTACTGTTTATCAATTTATTATATCCGTTGTTATTTCAGAAGCATAGGGCAACAACTAAAGATGCGCCCCCCCCCCCATTTCCTGCAGGATACCTGCCATTGAGTATTTGCTGCCGTTGTTTAAGAGAAGGTCGCTAGCCACATATACAACCCTCTTAAATCGCCATTTACAGGATGCTTGGATTAAATTAGTCTGCTATTTATTTCAATCCGGGTACCACTGTCGCCGGCTCTATGCCTAGAGTTCTTCATTAATAGTATAGTATGTTTTGTATGCTAAACTGCAAATATACAAAATGCGACTAACGCATGCTAAATCACAAGTTGCAAACATTTAATTAAACTATTTGTAAATGTAATACACCGTGTCTATCTACTTATAACTAAGGCACAACAGGAAAACACGACACTTTGACTAGATTGAGCGCACCCTCTCGACTCCATGCAAGCTTTACAGTTTACTTCTGCTCCGACGCACGTGCGTTGTATACCTATTATGAAATTGTTATTTGTTTAAAGTGGGTGTAGTTTTATTCAACATATTGCAAAGCATTGAAATTTATAGACTCTACCTTAAGTATTGCCATTTCTGACAGCGAACAATACATCTTAGAATCAGGCAGAATTATGTGAAAATTGTAACGTACCTCAAATCGAACATCTGCTTCCGACGTCTTTTACAGAAATATGCGTATCACGTGACTTTCTCGGCTTATCGTGATCAACATAAAATCGAATGTGGAGAACTACTACAAAAGTATTTACAACTTAATTTGCATTTGTTATTAAAGCATGTCTTATTCTACGTTTAAATTGATGGACCATATATGAAGCTGTGTAAAATAAAAAAAAGCTAATGGTAGGTACTTCTCTTTTATGATAATAAGTTGTCATGTCAATGTATTTTCCAGTTTTACTTTTTATGTTGTTCATAAATGCGTAATGCATTTGACATTCGAAATCGGACTGAGAAAGGCAAGTAAAGAAAATCAATACATAAATCAACAAACAGCTGAAAGGAGACCAGTGTTTTCATGATACTTTGATTCATGCATTTAGCATATCTTCTATAAATGTTTGCCCCACTCGAAGCATAGCCCGATTACTGCAGCTGGTCTCTTTACTAGAAGAATATATAAAAGTATTGTTTCTCGCGTTCTATATTAGTTCGATTTGCATGATTAGTTTGCTAGCCCAATGCACAACCATCCGACGCCTTTTACGACATGCTTTGAAAGTTCCAGCAGTTCAATTCGCCCTGTGTGTCATTTGAATTATGTACCATGTGGTAAAGTTAAATATCCCCAGAACATATACACAAATGAAAAAAATAAAATTCTCTTATAGATAAACTAGCCATTCAAGCAACAGAGAAAATGAAGAGAAAACAGACGGATAATTTGACAACCAACGATACATGAAAGACATGTTTTTGAAGTATAGTCCATTCTCTCTCTAAATCTGCAAATAGTTTTACTAACGCTTTCATGGGTTCAAATTTCAAGTTTGGAACACATACCACTGTGAGATCCAGACATATTTTTTCTAAATATATTCTTTCGAAATACTAATAGTATTTGCGCACCCCATCATATTTCAGCGAAAATTATCCAGTAGATTGGTATTATATGTACTTTGTATACTCACTATGCAGGCAAAAATTACCTTGTTACATTTAAAGAAACAAAAATCAAAATTCAGTTCGTACCTGGCTTATTATTGACTGCGTCTGGCGAGGTCATTTATTTTTCACGTGAAATCCATTCAAAGCGTCAGGCTGGTGTTAGATTCGAAACCACATTATGTCCGAACCAATACGGTACTCCCCTGCTTTCTCCTTGAAAGAAAAAATAAACTAGAGTTTCTCGATTTTCCCATTGTTAGGAAAGAGGGGCGACTAACGTCTGTTCCCGCATAACTACTGACCTGACATGTTTAGTCACGGTAAGGCAAAATATAATGGCCAAGACCCCCACCTCGACTTCATTGTAGTTCTCCCTGGAAACGGTTTGCTATAAAAGCAGCCTAGCTAACGAGGTAGGGGTCGACGTGATCCCTGTAGTACTGAGTGACACGCAGATGAAGCCAGACATAGCACAACGGCCTCAATGATTCATATTCACCTTCACCAGCTCTTAGTACGTGAGGAAATATACTGCAACCCGCCACTTAACGCCCTTTTCAGGACACACAACATAATAATGTTACTCAGTGTGGACATTCAACATCATCATCCCATTGTTGATGGTGGGAGTTGGGGAGTACAGTTGCTTGTATTCTTACACGGGATCAAGATGCTGAGCGGTGCGTGAGCTGCAGCTCTCAGCGACCAATATGTGAATGCTTGCGCCCGGACCAGAGTTTCCAAGACCCTTTTGAACCTCCTTCACGCGGTGATCCTGAATGACAGGCTGCAACACGGCAGTCTGGCTTAGGAGAAGGGATCAAAGAGGGAAGGCTAACCCGGTACTCAAAAATGTCTGCTGAATTCGAATGTGTCGGACCGAAAGGAGCAAATAACTAGGCCAAGCTGTAAACTATAACGCAACGCTACTTGCGAAGCCCTTTTCGGGGCTTGGTAGCCGGATCCTGTGAATGAACGAAGAAGTATTCTTACACAGACCGATAACTGCCCCTGCAATTTCTGTGCACTGTGTAGGCTACATTTTGATCGTACCTTCGATATAACAAAATCAGAGACATTACTGAGGTTCAAATCCGTGTCTTCACATTAAGAGAACAGTTTTCTAGCCACTCTATCACCTTTACATCAGCTTTACTGCCAGAATGAACCGTTAAAACAACATTTCCTCCTCCTGCTCCAGTAGAAGGCGAGAAGAAGGAAGAGGAGAAGAAAGAGGAGAAGAAACAGAAATAGAAGGCAAAGGACGTTTCTTCTCCTCTTCCTTTTTCGTTTTCCTTCTTCTGCTTCCGTCTTCTCCTCTCTCCTTCTACTCTTTCCCTTTCCTCCTCCTTACTTTTCCTCCCTCCTACCTTTTCGTTCCTTCTTGTCCTTCCTTCAGTCATCTTCTTCCTTTTTCTCTTTCCGCCTTTTTCCTATTTCTACTTACTTCTTACCCAGCTTCTTTCTCCTCCTTCTTTCTTCTCCTTCCGTCTTCATCTACCTTATTTTCCTTCCTCATTCTCTTTTCTTCTTTTTTGTTATCCTCCTTTCATATTCTTTTTTCTTATTCTTCCTTCTTCTCTTTTCTCCTTTTCTTTCTTTTCTTCTCCTTCTTTCTTTTCGTTCCTTTATCTTGTTCCTTCTTTTTCTTTCACCTTTCTCTTTCCTTCTCCTCATTCTTATTCTACTCTTTCCTTCTCATCCTCCTTCTTCTCCTTCCTTATTCTATTCTTTCTTCTCCTCTCCTTTCTTCTTCTCCTCACCTTTCTTCTTCTCCTATCCTTTATCTCCTATTTCTTCCTCATTCCATCTTCCTTCTTCTCGTTTTTTTCTCATTCTGTTTCCTTTTATTTCTTCCCCATTCTTTCTCCTTTTTCATTCTTAACCCTTCTTCTCTATCCATCTTCTTTCCTTCTCCTTCATTTTTCTCCTTCCGTTATCTCCTTCCGTTTTCTCTTTACTTTGTTTCCTTCCTTTTTCTCTTTCCTCATTCTACTTCCTTTTTCTACTTCCTTCTTCTACTTCCTTCTTCTCCTTCCATCCTCTCCTCCTTCCATCCCCTCCTCCGTCTTTCTACGTCATTCTTTGCCTTTTTCTTCCACTTCCTTCTTGTCCTTCCTTCTTCTCCTTCCTTCTTCTCCTTCTGCTTCCTTCTGCCATTTACATCTTCATCTTGCCCCTTCTCCTGCCACTTCTCCTTCCTCTTTCCCTGTCCTTCACAATCCTCCTTATCATTCATTCTTCGCTTTCCTCCTTTTAATTCCATCTATCCCCTATATCCTTATCTTTCCTTCCCTCCTGCCTTCTTCTCCTTCCTTTTCATCCTTACCCTTCCTTCTCCTTGCTTCTCCTTTTTTTCGTTCCTTCTTCTTCCTTTTGGTTCGTTCTCCTTCCGCCTTTTCCTTCTTTCTTCTTTCTTTTCATTCTCTTTCTCCTCATTATCCTTCTATATTTTCCTACTTTTTTCCTTCTTTCTCCTTCCATCTTCTCCTTTATTCTTCTCATCTCGAATTCTCCTTCTCTTTCATCTCATTCTCCTCGTTCGTTTCTTCCATCTCCTTTTTCCCTTATCCTCCTTCATTTTGTTTCTTCCTTCTCCTTCTTCACCTTCATCCTCATTTTCCTCCTCCATCTCCTCATCCTTCTTCCTTCTGCTTCTTCTCTTTCTCCTTCATCTCCTCCTCCCGTCTCCTCTTTCTCTTCCTCATTCTTCTACTTCTCCTCCTCTTCCTTTTCCTCCTTCTTTTACATTTTACTTCTTCATTTTCCTCGTTCCTTCTCCGTTTTTGCCCCAATTTTTCCTTATCTGTCTCCTTTTTATTCTTTATCTCCTTCCCTCTTCTCTGTCCTTCTTCGTCGTTCTTCGTCACCTTCTTTTTTTTCTTTTTGTCTTTCTTTCTTATCCGTCCTTTTTCTTCCTTTTCCTTCTCTGTCCTTTTTTCCCTTCATCTCCTCCTTCTTTCTTCTCTCTCTTCTCCGTCTCCTTACGTCTTCTTCTATTTCTATGCTGTTCTTCCTCTCTTTCCTTTTTCTGCGTTGTCCTCCTCCTTTATTCTCTCTCCTCCTTCTTCTTCTCCTTCCGTTTTGTTCTTCTTCTCCTTCCTTCTTTTCATTCCTTCTCCTTTTTTCTTTTTTCAATATATTCTAAACGTGGACCAGTTATCCGAGAAACTGTTGCTGTAGTAGAGAGCCCTTCAGGGTTTGCGAAAAGCTTTGGTGTGTAGATACGGCTCCGTACGTCAGTGCGCAGTACGCAATAAACTAAACGTTTGTTCGGCAGGAAATGTTCGGCTGTATGTGCTGTTTGTCCGTACGTACAAATGGGTAATGGAGCCAATTTCAGCTCGTGTAAGTGGCCATTCAATCTGTTATGTCCCGTTCTCATGCGGAACAGAATCACTTGCTTCGCTCGATCAAGGAAGTGATAGTTATCTCTCGTTTCGTTGACCTTACCTTATAGCTTGGATCCTGTTCTTCTTTTCTTGAAGGTGATTGTTTGTTATGTGTATTCTCGTGTTGCTCCATGATTTGCTAACCTATCTGTTGTCTCATTTCCTAGCAGGCCACAGTGTGACGTTATCCATTGTAGTCCTACCTTTCTTTTGGCTTTTAGTTTTTTAAGTTCTTGTAGTTTATCATTCTTAAATGCTTGAAGAATGGAACAGCAGTATTTGTTTGGCTCAAGTGACCATCAAATCATCCGATGGGATCTTATTGCAGGGAAAGAAGTAAACACAAACACACGAACATATGACTACTCTAAGATATATGTTAAGAGGATGAAAGAGGCAGTGTACCACATAATCTGGGAAGATATTGTCGGAGGAACAGATGTTGAACAGGAGTGGGAGAGCTTTAAAACAGTTCTCGAAATGCTAAAAGAGGAATGTGTTCCATATAGGGAGGTAAACCCCAAGCGTAAAAAGTGGATCACTAAAATTGTAGTTAAATGTAGAAGAGCTAAAAATAAAGCATGGAAACAATATATAGAGGCAGGTAAATCAAAAGAAACATATTTAAAATATTTGGACAAGCAATACATACTTCAGAAAGCGAATAAAACAGCAAAAGTAGACTTCGAAAATAAACTTGCTCAGAGGATCAAGACTGATAGTTCTTCTCTTATGTTAGAAATAAACAAAGATCAAAGGACAAAGTAGGCCCTCTCATAGACAGCACAGGAAAAAAAATAAGTGAAAATAGGGAGGCAGCAAATCTACTCAATCACTACTTTGGCACAGTGTATACAAAAGAGGACTGCTCCAAGATCCCAGAGCCTATAGATATCTTTCAAAGAGACATGGATACAGCACGATTAGGATCAATCTGTATTACAGAGGAAATGGTTTTTTAAAAATTTGAGGGGTTGAAAGTGGATAAAGGTCCAGGTCAAGATGGTATACATCCAAAATTGCTGTTTGAAATTAGAGACCAATTAGCAAAACCATTGGCTATATTATGTTCTCAATCACTTGCACAAGGGATTGTTCCACGAGATTGGAAAGATGCGGGAGTGATCCCCTTATTCAAAAAGGGCAAAAAAAGCAGATCCAGCAAACCATAGACCTGTGAGCTTAACGAGCATAGTCTGTAAATTGTTAGATTCAATAATCAAAGAAAACATTGTAATGCATTTAGATAAATTTAATCTAATTAGAAATAGTCAGCATGGGTTTACCAGAGGGAGATCATGCTTAACAAATCTATTAGAATTCATGGAGGAGGTTACCAAAATGTTAGATAAAGGGGAGCCAGTGGACGTTATTTATCTGGATTTTGCAAAGGCCTTTGATAGAGTACCTCATAAAAGATTATTTCGAAAGTTAAAATCACATGGAATAGGTAGGGAAGTTGCCAAATGGAGTGAAAATTGGTTAACGGGAAGAAGGCAAAGGGTGGGTATAAATAAGGAGTACTCTGAGTGGTGTGAAGTGAAAAGTGGAGTGCCACAGGGCTCGGCTTTGGGACCAATTTTATTCTTGATATATATAAATGATTTGGACATAGGTATGGGATCCATTATTGCAAAATTTGCTGATGAAACAAAACTATGCAGTAGTGTCTCATCTAAAGCAGAACTGGATATATTGAGGTCGGATTTAGATACAATTCGAGAATGGTCTGTAATCTGGCAAATGGAGTTTAATGTAAATAAATGTTCAGTCATGCACATGGGTAGATCCAATATGGAACATAATTACAGAATGGGAGAGAACAAAATTAGAAAGATAGATAAAGAAAGGGACTTAGGGGTTATAATTGATTATACATGTAAGGTGAGGGAGCAAGTTCAGGTAGCAGTCAAAAAGGCAAATGCAATGTTAGGGATGATAAAAAGAAATATTAAACATAGGAACAAGGAGGTGATAGTCAAACTGTATAAAGCTTTAGTTAGACCTAGATTGGAGTACTGTGTACAGGTGTGGAGTCCTTATCAGAGAGGGGATATATACATGCTGCAGAGAATTCAGGAAAGAGCGACAAAGCTGATAGTGGGATTCCAGAATTGCAGTTATGAGGAAAGATTAAAAAGAACCGGCCTACAGTGTCTAGAAGAGAGAAGAATTCGTGGTGACTTAATACAGGTGTATAATATGATCAGAGGAATGGATAAGGTAGACTATAACAAGTTTTTTAAAGTACAACCACCAACAAGGACAAGAGAGCACAGCTACAAGTTGACTAAGGAGAGATCCAGATTAGATATTAGGAAGTATTTCTTTAGCCAGAGAGTTGTGAATGCTTGGAATGCATTGCCAAGTGGAGGCTGGGACGGTCAATGCATTTAAGAATAGATTGGATGCGTACAGCTTCTAGAGCAGGATGATGTAATTGGAACTGGTTGTATACAGACTCTGCAGAGTCTTCTAAACCAGTATAAAGACGTTAAGACGTTAAGTTAAGTATGATACTTTGCAGCCAGACACATTTTCTAAATATAAGTCCTTAACTATATACGATAACACATTGGCAGTACCATTGTTATATATTGCAAATTATGTAAGCTCTAGTATAATCAACCCACATATTACAAACATCGCAGATCAAGGGTCATGAGTCAGGGGTCTCAAGTATCAGGGATCTCATCGATCAGGGGCCTCATGGATCAGGGGTCTCACGCATAAGGGTATAATAAGCAAGGTGTTACATAGATCATAGATTTCCTGATCTCATGAGTCAGGGGTCACATGGATCACGGGTCTCATGGGTCTCATGAGTCAGCGGTCTCGATCAGGGGTGTCATGGATCAGGGATCTCAAGAGAAATAGGTATTATGAATCAAGGGTAAGGGTATTATGAACCTGGTGTTACATAGATCTAAACGTCTCATAGACCAGGGATCTCATAGACCAGGGATCTCATAGACCAGGGATCTCATAGACCAGGGATCACATAGACAAGGGATCTCATAGACAACGGATCTCATAGACCAGAGATCTCATAGACCAGAGATCTCATAGACAAGGGATCTCATAGACCAGGGATCACATAGACAAGGGATCTTATATACCAGGGATCACATAGACAAGGGATCTCATATACCAGGGATCTCATTAACAAGGGATCTCAAAGACCAGAGATCCCATAGACCAAGGATCTCATAGACCAGAGATCTCATAGACCAGGGATCCCATAGAACAGAGATCTCATAGACCAAGGATCTGATAGACCAAGAATCTCATGGACAGAGGTGTCGTATAAATCAAGAATCTAAAACTTAAACCACACGAAGGCCACATTTGTAAGAGAAAACAAGGTAATGTCACGCTTGTCGCACTACAGCAACACTTTAATTTTTCTTTTCTTTGTTATTTTTGTTGTTGTTGTTGTTGTTGTTGTTGTTGTTGTTGTTGTTGTTGTTGTTGCTTGCATGACACCTCTGACGCTGTTGGTGCACCATATTGTCTGCATTGTATGGTAGTGACGTCCAAAATAGCTTCAAGTACAGTTATTTTTAAAGTAAGTTAAGCATTACTATCTTTCTTATTCTTCTCTGGGGCGAAGTGATCAAGCCGTTTGCCTCGTGTTCAGGCAGTCGGGGTTCGAATTCGATGGCAATTTTTTTCGGAGATCCCTGTGATCTTGAGCTGGGGGCCACCATATCTGAAATACTAATCTGTGTAAGCCCTATCTGTTGTTGACTTCATTTAGTCTTTCGTGTAATGTTTCCCATTTTATTTCAGTATGATTCCTACTACCTTCTAAATAGCAGATCGGTAGAGCGTTCGCTGCTCACGAGAAGGCGCCACGTTCTATCCCCGTTGCTGTCATGCTGCAGTTGGCACAGAGTTAATGTAAACGTGGTGCACTGTTAGCAATGGAAAGGCGGCAGTAAGGGGCCCTCTACCTCTCAACAAGCTGAGGTCAAGTATAAGGAAGACTCCAACACTTTATCTCCGACAGCAATGCCTGCTTAGGAGCTACATTTATCGGATCTTGCTAGGCTATTTCGAATGTGTGATCGAAGACTTCCTTTTCATGCACATACCAACACAATCGCATGCATATACGTTGTCTATTATCAACACAGCCATATTTTATCGTGGTTATCTTCTTTGGCACTACCTTTTATCATTTATTGTACCTTCCAATTCTACTTCCCCATTCTATCTGCCCATCTACCTGACCATTCTACATGCCCATTCTACCTGCCCATTTTTCCTGCCCATGCTACCTGCCAATCCCGTATTTTACGCTCATTCATCTGAAAAAAAACAAGTCTCGTGAGAGATTATTTTGGATGTGAATACGGCAGTGAATGAATTTCTAGTATACTCCTGGTCACTTCATATCAAGTGTCTGCGTCAATCTCTTGTATGTATATTTACAGTGAAACTGAGACGCTAGTCCAGTCAGGCACAACATACTGACCAGGACGTCGTGTGAGGGTCGGGCATAATGCATTGACAAAGACCAAGATCTCTAGTCCATGTAGCCTTTCCTGCAAATAGGTTGTTTTCAAGGCTGACAAGATGTGGATCGATGTGATCCCCGTAGTGGTGAGTGCAACTCACATGAAGTCAAGCATAGCACAACCGCATGGAGGACCCGCGGTCCACCTTCATCAGCATGCTCGGGATGTGAAGAAAGCTACTTCAACCAGCCACTTAACGTCTTTTTCAAACGAGTAAACTCACTCATTTTGGGCATTAAACAACAACAACAACAATATTTACAGAATAAATAAGCCGATGATTACAAAGAGAAATAGGGAACGAAGTTAAGACATTTAGGCCTGATCAAAGGAACACCTTACTGATTAAAGTACCGAAAGGTAAAGTAGATGGCAAACGTGTCAGATGGAAAACACCGCTCTAAGTGGGAGGATACCATTAAAAGAAAGCAAGGATAAAGCCTGTCAGATTGCATCATTAAGGAAAGAGACAGCCCTTTGGAGGTCCATTGCAACTGATCTTTGAAGTGGAGAAGACAGCTAAATAGTGATGCTTCTTCCAATCCAATATTTGTATAAAATCCATTGCAGTGACTTCTGAGTAGACGGGTGGTAAAGTGCTCACTTCTCACTACAAAGGTCCAGGGTTTAATTCTATTTCGACATACTGCAATGGAACCCTCACTCAGTGGGCACCTGGATTACTGTTATGGAAGGATAGCAGGATATGATAATAAACTAACATAAACTAAACCTAATAAAACGGTAAGAGCTAATATGTGAATTGAATCTCCCTAATGGGATCAAGATGCTGAGCAGCGCATGGGCTGCAGTGGTCAGCGACCAATAGCTGACTGCTAGCATCAGGGACAGCGAATCATAGCTGCCAAGACCCTTCTACACCTCCACGCGGTGATCCTGGATAACAAGCTGCAGCAGGGCAGACTCGCTAAGGAGAAGGGATCGAAGAGGGAATGCTAACCCGGTACTCAAAAAATGCTTGCTGAAGTCGGATGTGTTGGAACGAAAGGTGCAAATATCGCAGCCAAGCTGTAAACTACGACACAATGCATTCCGTTCTCTGGACTACATTCTGCTACTTACCCTTTCAGGGTTTGATAGTGGGAGATTGAGAACGAACGAAGAAGAAGAAGGAATCTCCCTAATACGTACATATTTCTAATATGTATAATTAATCTCACTAATACGTACATTGAGTCTCCCCAATACGTATAACGAATTATATGTAAAATGAATCTGACTAATACGTACAATCAATCTCCTTAATATGTACAAAGAATCTCCCTAATACTCACAATGAATATCATTAATACCTACACTGAATCTCCCAAAGACGTACAGCGAATATCACTAATACCTACAATAAATCTCCCCAATACGTACAGCGAATATCACTAATACCTATGATGAATCTCCCAAATACGTACAGCGAATATCACTAATACCTACAATGAATCTCCCAAACACGTACAACGAATCTCCATATTACTCACAATGAATTTCCCTAATGTACATTGAATCTCCAGCACTCAGTAAATGACAACAGCGTCGACTATGTGATTACCTATACCTTTGACCTCTTCCAGAAACATGCCAATGCTTGTAACAGGCCTCCTGTAAGAAAGTCAATAGTTCTTGCGGTTCGCTAAGGTTTTAGCGAGCGTACGCTTTGTTTAAATCAAATCTCTTTTGGTTATGTCAGAGCCCGTGAGACATAACAAATAGATGTCATCCAGTTCATAAGCTTATGTACATCGGTATAAAGCACCAGGACAACATAAATACTGAGTCAGACCAGCTCATGTGAGCTTATATCTATTGCTGAAGTCAGACCAGCTCATCTGATCTGACATCTATTGCTACAGTTAGACCAGCTCATCTGATCTGACATCTATTGCTACAGTTAGACCAGCTCATCTGATCTGACATCTATTGGTGCAGTCAGACTAGCTAATGCAAGACATATTTCTGTAGTTAGACCAACTCATGTAAGCTGACATCTATCGCTGCATTCAGACCAGCTAATGTAAGACATCTATTGCTGTAGTTAGACCAACTGATGTAAGCTGACATCTATCGCTGCATTCAGACTAGCTAATGTAAGACATCTATTGCTGTAGTTAGACCAACTGATGTAAGCTGACATATATCGCTGCATTCAGACTAGCTAATGTAAGACATCTATTGCTGTAGTTAGACCAACTGATGTAAGCTGACATCTATCGCTGCATTCAGACTAGCTAATGTAAGACATCTATTGCTGTAGTTAGACCAACTGATGTAAGCTGACATCTATCGCTGCATTCAGACTAGCTAATGTAAGACATCTATTGCTGTAGTTAGACCAACTGATGTAAGCTGACATCTATCACTGCATTCAGACTAGCTAATGTAAGACATCTATTGCTGTAGTTAGACCAACTGATGTAAGCTGACATCTATCGCTGCATTCAGACTAGCTAATGTAAGACATCTATTGCTGTAGTTAGACGAACTGATGTAAGCTGACATCTATCGCTGCATTCAGACTAGCTAATGTAAGACATCTATTGCTGTAGTTAGACCAACTGATGTAAGCTGACATATATCGCTGCATTCAGACTAGCTAATGTAAGACATCTATTGCTGTAGTTAGACCAACTGATGTAAGCTGACATCTATCGCTGCATTCAGACTAGCTAATGTAAGACATCTATTGCTGTAGTTAGACCAACTGATGTAAGCTGACATCTATCGCTGCATTCAGACTAGCTAATGTAAGACATCTATTGCTGTAGTTAGACCAACTGATGTAAGCTGACATCTATCACTGCATTCAGACTAGCTAATGTAAGACATCTATTGCTGCAGTTAGACCAACTGATGTAAGCTGACATCTATCGCTGCATTCAGACTAGCTAATGTAAGACATCTATTGCTGTAGTTAGACTAACTGATGTAAGCTGACATCTATCGCTGCATTCAGACTAGCTAATGTAAGACATCTATTTCTGCTGACAAATTATTAATGCAGTCCCTTTTGCAAATTTTCATATATTGCCATATGTAAGCTTCCAACTATTCCGACTACAGTGTTGTTCTTCTCCCTCCCATGTGTAAATTTACAACTATTCTATCAGTCTTAGTGCCCACCCAGGCCTCCCTCCCATGTGTAAACTTACAACTATTCTATCAGTCTTAGTGCCCACCCAGGCCTCCCTCCCCGTGTGTAAATTTACAACTATTCTATCAGTCTTAGTGCCCACCCAGGCCTCCCTCCCCATGTGTAAACTTACAACTATACTAACAGTCTTAGTCCCCACCCAGGCCTCCCTCCCATATGTAAACTTACAACTATTAGAACAGTCTTAGTGCCCACCCAGGCCTCCCTCCCATGTGTAAACTTACAACTATTCTAACAGTCTTAGTGCCCACCCAGGCCTCCCTTCCCATGTGTAAACTTACAACTATTCTAACAGTCTTAGTGCCCACCCAGGCCTCCCTTCCCATGTGTAAACTTACAACTATTCTAACAGTCTTAGTGCCCACCCAGGCCTCCCTTCCCATGTGTAAACTTACAACTATTCTAACAGTCTTAGTGCCCACCCAGGCCTCCCTTCCCATGTGTAAACTTACAACTATTCTAACAGTCTTAGTGCCCACCCAGGCCTCCCTCCCCATGTGTAAACTTACAACTATACTAACAGTCTTAGTCCCCACCCAGGCCTCCCTCCCATGTGTAAACTTACAACTATTAGAACAGTCTTAGTGCCCACCCAGGCCTCCCTCCCATGTGTAAACTTACAACTATTAGAACAGTCTTAGTGCCCACCCAGGCCTCCCTTCCCATGTGTAAACTTACAACTATTCTAACAGTCTTAGTGCCCACCCAGGCCTCCCTTCCCATGTGTAAACTTACAACTATTCTAACAGTCTTAGTGCCCACCCAGGCCTCCCTTCCCATGTGTAAACTTACAACTATTCTAACAGTCTTAGTGCCCACCCAGGCCTCCCTTCCCATGTGTAAACTTACAACTATTCTAACAGTCTTAGTGCCCACCCCAGGCCTCCCTCCCCATGTGTAAACTTACAACTATTCTAACAGTCTTAGTGCCCACCCAGGCCTCCCTTCCCATGTGTAAACTTACAACTATTCTAACAGTCTTAGTGCCCACCCCAGGCCTCCCTCCCCATGTGTAAACTTACAACATTTCCAACATCAGTGGTCACCCATGCTCCTAACGGGATGAACAACTATAAATAACATACTGATTACTTGTGTGTCAATGATCTTTGATCTGACTATTAGGAGTTCAGTGTTCAAGTCTAAATGCTTGATTGGATATACACAGTTTGTTATCCCTAGCCTTTTTGGCTTTGGGTCGTTTGACTGGTAGAATGACCTGAGTGCTTTCTAGTTTCGGAAAAAGAGCGGGTTCAATCCAATCTATCGAGAGGTGTACAGTTATCTGATTTAGAGTCGGGGGAGAAAGATCACCAGAAAGATAGTTGGTCATCGCACCTCAGAAGAGACTGAGATTTAGTGTAACACTTTATCTCCCACAGCAGTGTCTGCTGAACGTATGATTTTGTGTATTCTGGGTTAATGTTTGCAAACAGATAAATTTATAAATAGAAAATCGACTGTATCTAGTAGTCACACTTTCACTCTCTCTCTCTCTCTCTCTCTCTCTCTCTCACACACACACACTCACGCACACGCACGTGCGTACGCACGCACGCACACACACACACGCACACATGTGTACACACGCGCATACACACACATACACACACTTACACACAGACACTAACACACACTTACACACACACACACACACAATCTATCTTCCTCTCACTTTCATTTGGATTACACTGCACCACAACACGTTATGTGATTTTGAATTGGTGATTTTCATAGCAATTTATTTTACACGATTAGGTGGCTAGCCCCATGCACGACTCTCTTTGGTTGTCTTCAACATCTTTCATGGAAGTGTAGTGGACATTTTCCTTCCTCCCAAGTAACGACCCTTAGAAAACTCTACGTGACTAGTTAATAGCACTGAAGAACATACCAATTGCATTTTAAATTTCAAAAATGGAGTCTGTTAATTTATTGGAACTAGACTCGTAAATGACAACGCAATTTGCCATTTGGCTCTTGTTTTGGAGAAAAATATTTTTATTTGCAAAATACATTGTCTTGTGCCAGTCCGACATATACACAACAATCGGTATTGCATCATTTTCTGGTTCAATGCAGTTGACGTGTAGTCACGACATCGAGGCATTAGCTCATTGACGACAACGATGTAGTTGTTAGTTGTAAGCGAAGTTTCATATGGTCAAACAGTCATTTGAACAACTTAATTTTTTTCTTTTTTACAATTACAGTACAAGTGATCCTTGCAGTTTAAATCTGCTAGTATTGATCCATCGTTACTGCGATAATAATCCAAATATCATTTGTTACATTTAACACGGAAAATGCTTATGCATATCAAAAAAAAGTTATCACTTCATTAGCGAAAACGGAGTATGATCTTTTTTTCAGATGCAAGATTTGGGGAGCAGGACAAATCGTTTAAACAGCACATAAGTAAGTGTGCAAGAAATCTTTCGAAGTGCCTGAAAGGAGAAAACATTTACGGTGCCATTTGCCTTCTCTGTGTTGTGGAGAGAGCCAAGCAATCACGCAAATGACTATCACTTCTGCAGGGTTCCGCCTGTTTCTGCAGGCATCATCAGGAAAGAAAATGTGCAATTATGTACCTGAATGTACAATCTGCTGTCCGATCAGTTCCGTACGCAAAGAACTTCCTGTTCCCGAACCCCCAAATCCATTTTCTATCGATTCAGACGAAGGGGATCGAGACGAACCAACGTCGGCTTATCAGTAACCGTAAGGGTCTCTTGATAGCCCATGCTTTGGTCACAGGGCTTTTATCTGCGCCCCACATTCTCACTCAAGAGGACCTGCAAGATCTTGCTCGCGATATGGAGCTGTTCTTGAATCAAGCCAAACAATATAATCTTTTCAAGGGAAATATTCGCGGTATTTCGTTTCACAGTCGTCCTGAATATTTGTTTCATACTTCAGAAAGGGAGATGACAACGTGTTTCTGCTCCGACATAGATGGTTTGGTAAAGGCTCTAGAAATCAAACGTGACCCGAAAAAATGACTACTATTCATAGACTCATCTAAACGTAATTCCAGATCGGTATTGCTAAGCCATGGAAACTACTTCCATTCCACGGAAGACGCTGTGTACATGAAAGAAACATACGTTAAACTAAAACAGCCCTTGAACTGACTTCAGTACAACAAGTACGGCTGGGCGTCTGTTGTGACGTGAAAATTATAACTCTGTTGATGGTCCTAGCTGAGATATACGAAGTGCTGGTTTCCTTATATTAATGGGATAGCCAAGCAATGACGTAAGGTATTTTAGTCGGAGAGAAGAGAGTGCAATACCCAGGATGGAAAGCAGGAGAATAATGCTGCCTCCCCTACATATCAAACTTGGTGTGCTAAAATACTCCGTTAAAGCTATATACCATACGGAATTTGCTTTTAAGTACTTGACTGATGCACTCCCTCTACTCAGCGTTTCTAAAATTTAAGTGAAAATGCATGTTTGTCAATCGTGTTGTAAAGCTGTTGTCAATCTGTCTTCTTGTATCTGAAAAAGACACGTGATGATAAAATACAAAAGTCTGACGCACCTATTATATTAGCTTAGCAAAACAAGTTATGTTATCTGTGTTATAATGAACTGTCTTTTGTTTCAAGACACAATATATTGTGGTTCTGTTCTCAAGAAAATGCTACATTTTCAATCACAACTGTATGCACACGCGATAGAAGAATAGACATAAGAGATGTTGCGACAACAGACGCAACACGCTTGACCTAAGAAAGGAAACTTAAGCTCCCAACTCTGCTCTACGTCACAAGTGAATCTTCTTCTTCTTCTTCTTCTTCTTCTTCTTCATTCGTCCCTCTGTCCGTCTGTTCCTTTGTCCGTCCGTCCCTTTGTCCGTCCGTCCGTCCATCCCTCTGTCTGTCCGTTCGTTCGTTCGCTCGTTCATCTCCCACTACCAAGAAAGTGCTTTGCAAGTAGCAGGATGTTGTCCGGACAAGGGAATGCGTTGTGTCGTTTCAAATTTGAAGTAAGATTTTTTTTTAAAAAGAATTACAAGGCAGCACATATTTTAAAACATACTTAAAAGAAGGGAGATAGTAGCAAATTGTCGACATACAGTTGGTTCTACAATAAGGTTTCGTCTTCTGTGTGGGACATCAACGGTGAATATGGATATATGTAAAGAAAACAGTGGTCAGCCGAAGGTTATCAATATCTCCAAAGTTTTGATCCAGGAATGACAAGAGTGATGTCTACATATGCTTTTTTTTGTTCCTCCTATGCTCAGCAGTCATATTATCAGTGTCGCTGAGACATCCATCTGTATTTCTTGTCCTTAGTTTGTTAAATATATGGTATCTGCATCTGTTTTGTTCGAGCGGGACCTAAAGATTACCGACCATCTGCTCACCTCTGTTGAAATGATAATAGGCTCCAATTGTTTGTTGACATGTGTGCTCTATTCCCACTTATTACAATATATAAACCTGGTAAACATTCTGGTCTCTTCATAAGTTATACCTTGTTGTTGTTGTTGTTTAATGTCCACAAAGGGTACGATTGCTCTTTTGTACGCCCTAAGAAGTGCCGGGTTGAAATAGCTTTCCTCACATCCCGAGCACGCTGGTGAAGGTATGCCTCGGCCCTCCAGGCAGTTGTGCTATGATTGGCTATATCTGCGTGGCCCTCACTACTACGGGGAGCACATCGATCCACGTCTCGTCGGCCAGGCTGCCTTGAAAACAGCCTGTTTCCAGGGAACGCTACATTTAAGAGAGATAGTTGTCTCGGTCAGTATATTCTGCCTGGCACTGAAGCAGCGTCATGATCAGTATATTCTGCTTGGCACTGACGCAGCGTCATGATCAGTATATTCTGCCTGGCATTGACGCAACGTCATGATCAGTATGTTGTACATGACTGGACTAACGTCTCAGTTCCCCAAGTTATACCTTAATCAGACTAACGTTGCATTCTACCGTTTACTGGGTTTACTGGCAGTCTGTCAAGAATATTGCAAAAAACATGTAATCCGTTGTATTACAAGAAACGCACCTCAACAACAACGACAAATTCTCAATCAGAGGATACCAGGCCTTCCGTCTGGATAGAGAAGGTCACAAAGGAGGGGTTCTGATACTGACCCGTAACTGCATACCGAGTAGCGCGGTATCTGTCAATCACACCGGACAAGCAGAAATCGTAGGAGTTGACATAATGGCTCAAGAGACGAAGATCCGCATCTTCAACCTGTACGGACTACCAAACAAAGACCTATCGCTCTCGAGTATGGAAGTCAAAGACTCCAACTGCATAGTAGTTGGAGACTTCAACAGCCACTCGGAGAGATGGGGATACTCGGACACAGAAAGTAGAGGTGACGAAGTGGAAGATTGGGAGATAGACACAAATCTCTATCTAATCAATAGGACGGAGGATAGCCTTAGCTTCTATTCTAGAACATGGCATACCACCTCTACTCTAGATTTGGCCTTTTCCACGGTGGACATTCACCATAAAATAGACCGCCAGGTGCTAAACCAATTGGCAGGTAGCGACCACAGGCCAATTAGGCTAGAAGTTGATATGGAAGTAGGCCCACAGGAAACAAAACCGCTCCCACGTTGGAATTACAAACGAGCCGACTGGGACAGATTTGCAAGCCTGACAGATGGGATGTGTGAAACCATCAACACACATAACAACAAAATGAAGCGCATGGTGGAAAGCCTAAGCAAAGCAATAATGCAAGCTGCCACTGAAACCACGCCAAGAGGGGCAAGGAAAAATTATAAGCCCTATTGGAATGATGATTTGCAGAAAGGGGAAGACGCAGTCACAAATGCTAGGAACATGGCAGAGCGAGAACAATCTATGGAGGCAAATATCGCCCTCAAAGCCACCACGGCGAAATACAAATACACTCTAAACCAAACAGCAAGAGAAAGCTGGAAAAACAAAACAGAAAGCCTCAATTTAGACAAAGAAGGGAACAAACTATGGAAGCTAGTCAGAGCCATGAATGACGAAACTCCATCAAACAAACAAATTACCATCAAGCAGGGCGGAAACTTGCTCACTGGAAAAAAAACAGCAAACGCCTTTCTTGAACATTATGCCAGAGCAAACCACATTGATGTCCCTGCAGATAGGCATACCGACAATAGTGAAGAGCAAAAGGGGCTCGACAACATCAATATGGCACCATAAGAGCATATGATGGCAAAATTAACAATGAATGAAACGGAAGAGGCCATGAGAACATCAAAGAAAAGGAAATCTCCCGAAAAGACGGGTAAACAAACGAAATGCTGATAGGGCTGGGTCAAACAGCAAAGAGGAAACTACTATCAGTCCTGAACCAAAGCTGGAATAGGGGTATTGTACCCCAGGCATGGAAAGACGCAGTACTTGTACCAGTACCAAAGAAAGGAAAAGACAAAACAGATCCAAATGGATACAGGCCTATCAGCCTACTGAGCTGCGTAGGCAAACTGATGGAACATATGATAAACACCAGACTGATGTGGCATCGGGAAGAAAAACACATATTAATTCCACAGCAAGCAGGCTTTAGACAGCACAGATCCACTGAGGATCAGGTCATCCTCATAGCCCAGGAAATAGAAGATGCCTACCAAGAGCAAAAACACACAGTAGCGGTTTGGGTGGACCTAGAAAAGGCATTTGTCTGGAAAGAGGGACTTAGAGCCAAGCTAAGAAGAAGTGAAGTTTGTGGGAAAATGTACAAATGGATCAGTCACTACCTCAAAAACAGAACGGCAAGAGTTCAAGTACAAGGGCAGATGAGCAAAAAGGTGACACTTGAGCAGGGAGTACCCCAAGGGTGAGTACTGTCACCCACACTTTTCCTGGTGTATATAAATAATATAACAGAGAATATACCAAGAAGAGTACATAGCTCAATGTTTGCATACGATCTGGCTATGTGGACCTCTGAAAAGAATCTCACCATAGCAAGAAATCGGATGCAGCAGGCCCTAACATCGCTGTAAGAGTGGGCGAACTCATTGCTGGTCAAAATAAACGGTATTGGAAACAAAAACTGCCAGACTGAAAAAGAAAGAAGAGATACTATCCTGAGCTACATAACGAAAAACTACCCAAGCATGGACTGGACCCATGCATACACCGACGGTCCTGTAACAAACACAACACAGAACGGAGGGGCAGGAGCATTTCTGAACCTATCAAATGGCAGAAAAATAACACTGTCAATCGCTACTGGAAAATACACAAGCAATTTCATAGCGGAGGCAGAGGCACTGAGGGCGACAGTGGAAGAAATGGTGACAGGTAAAAGGAATGAATGCCATATAGTCCTGCTTACAGATGCCTTGGCCGTAGTCACAGCACTAAAAAGCCAGAAAAATACTGAACTTAATGATTTAAGAGCAGTACTCTGTTAACTATGCCAGCAGTCCGCACCAAAAAAGGGTAGTGGTACAGTGAGTCCCATCCTACTGCAACATCCAAGGCAACGAGGAGGCAGACAGACTGGCAAAAGAAGGTGCAAGACTATCACAACCAGATACTAGTATGACATACGAAGAGTCAAATCGGCTGATTAGCGCTAGATGCATGACCAAATGGGAAACAGAACATACCGTCTACACCAAAAACGATGCCTATTACCAGTTGAACAGAAGAGAGCAGGTCGTGGTCTTCAGACTTCGCACTGGCCACAATAGACTGAGGTACCACCTATTCAATAAAATGAAGATAGGTGGCACTGACGAATGCCCGTGTGGTACCGGGAAAATGACCGTTGAGCATTTGCTGCAAAAACAGTTGCTAAACCAACTGGCAGGTAGCGACCACAGGCCGATCAGGCTAACCATTGACATGGAAGTAGGCCCACAGGAAACAAATCCGCTCAAACGTTGGAATTACAAACGAGCCGACTGGGACAGATTTGTAATCCTGACATATGGGCTGTGTGAAACCATCAACACACGAAACACCAAAATGAAGCCCATGGTAGAGAGCCTAAGCAAGGCAATAATGCAAGCCGCCACTGAAACCATCCCAAGAGGAGCTAGGAAAAACTATAAGCCCTACTGGAATGATGAGTTGCAGAAAGTGGAAGATGCAGTAACAAATGCTAGGAACATGGCAGAGCGAGAAAAATCCACGGAGGCAAACATCGCCCTCAAAGCCGCCGCGGCGAAGTACAAACACACTCTCAAGCAAACAGCAAGAGAAAGCTGGAAAAATAAAACGGAAAGTCTAAACCTGGACAAAGACGGGAACAAGCTATGGAAGCTAGTCAGAGCCATGAACGACGAAACCCCGTCAAATAAACAAATTACTATCAAGCAGGGCGAGAACTTGATCACAGGTAAGAAAGCCGCAAACGCCTTTGTCGATCACTATGCCAGAGCAAACCACATCGAGGTCCCTGCAGATAAGCATACAGACATTAGCGAAGAGCTAAAGGGACACGAAAACATGAATACGGCTCCCGAAGAGCACATGATGGCCAAACTAACAATGCGCGAAATGGAAAAGGCAATGAGAACACTAAAGAAAAGGAAATCTCCCGGAAAAGACGGGATAAATAACGAAATGCTGATGGGGCTGGGCCAAACAGCGAAGAAGAAACTGCTATCGGTTCTGAACCAAAGCTGGAAAAGGGGAATTGTACCACAGGCATGGAAAGATGCAATACTGGTACCAGTACCAAAAACAGGAAAGGACAAAACAGATCAAAATGGATACAGGCCCAAAAGCCTACTGAGCTGTGTCGGCAAGCTGATGAAACGGATGATAAACACCAGACTGATGTGGCATCTGGAAGAAAAACGAATACTAATTCCACAGCGAGCCGGCTTTAGACAGCACAGATCCACAGAGGACCAGGTCATCCTCATAGCCCAAGAGATAGAAGATGCCTACCAGGCACAGAAACACACAGTAGCTGTTTGGGTGGATCTGGAAAAGGCATTTGACAAAGTCTGGAAAGATGGACTTAGAGTCAAGCTAAGAAGAAGTGATGTCTGTGGGAAGATGTACAAGTGGATCAACCACTACCTCAAACAAAGAACGGCCAGAGTCCAAGTACAAGGGCAGATGAGCAAAAGGTGACACTCGAGCAGGGAGTACCCCAAGGGGGAGTATTGTCACCCACACTCTTCCTGGTATATATAAACGATATTACAGAGAATATACCAAGAAGAGTCCATAGCTCAATGTTTGCAGACGATCTGGCTATGTGGACCTCTGAAAAGAATCTCACCATAGCAAGAAATCGGATGCAGACGGCCCTAACATCGCTGGAAGAGTGGGCGAACTCATGGCTGGTCAAAATAAACGAGGAGAAAACAACATGCACAATATTCTCGCTTTCATTAAAACCCCAAAGTACCAAATTAAGTCTAAATGGCAAAATCCTGCAGCCAAACGTCAACCAAACCTATCTGGGAGTCACATTTGATCGGCGCATGACATGGAAAAGTCAGATTGAGAGAAACCGAATGAAAGCCAGAGAAAGAATGGCAATCATGAGGAAACTTGCTGGCACAAGCTGGGGAGCAGACGAAGGCATACTAAAGAAACTGTACACTGGAAGAGTGAGACCAGTTCTCGAGTATGGCATTGCGGCATGGACAACAGCAGCGAAGGCGAACTTCGATAAAGTTAACAAACTTCAAAACCAAGCCATGAGAATTATAACAGGTGGCATGAAGTCTGCGCCAATTGTAGAACTTGAAAAGATTACAAAACTGCAATCCATGACCGATAGAAGAGACTGCAGAGCCCAGCTGCAGTCAGAGAAACTCCGAAGACTGACGGACCATCCTTCTTCTTCTTCTTCTGCGTACACAGTCAGACAGTAACCATTATTTTTTCGAAAAAAGTGGCGGTCATCCTGAGACTGTCGCCACTACCATAGAGCTTGTCTTGCAGTTCCACTGGTAATGGCCACATCTGCTCTCTCTGATCCTCGTATGTCGGGCAGTTCTGCAGCAGATGTTCAGTGGTCATTTAACCAGTACCGCACGGGCATTCGTCGGTACACCCTATCTTCAATTTGTTGAATAGGTGGTACCTCAGTCTGTTGTGGCCAGTGCGAAGTCTGAAGACAACGACCTGCTCTCTTCGGTTCAACTGGTAATAGGCATCGTTTTTGGTGTAACCAGTATGTTCGGTTTCCCATTTGGTCATGTATCTGGCTTTGATAAGCCGTTTTGACTCTTCGTACGTCATACTGGTATCTGTTTGTGGTAGCCTTGCACCTTCTTTTGCCAGTCTGTCTGCCTCCTCGTTTCCTTGGATGTTGCAGTGTGACGGAACCCACTGTACCACTACCCTTTTTGGTGCGGACTGCTGGCACAGTTTGCAGAGTGCTGCTCTTAAGTCATTAAGCTCAGTGTTTTTCTGGCTTTTTAGCGCTGTGACTACGGCGAGAGCATCTGTCAGCAGGACTATATGGCTCTCATTTTCACTGTGTGTTACCATTTCTTCCACTGCCGCCCTCAGTGCCTCTGTCTCCGCTCTGAAATTGCTTGTGTACTCACCAGTAGCGAATGACAGTGTTATTTTTCTGCCATTTGGTAGGTTCAGGAATGCTCCTGCCCCTCCGTTCTGTGTAGTGTTTGTTACAGAACCGTCGGTGTATGCATGGGTCCAGTCCATGCTTGGGTAGCTTTTCGTTATGAAGCTTAGGGTAGTGTCTCTCCTTTCTTTTTCAGTCTGGCAGTTTTTGTTTGCAATACCTGGTATATTTTCTACCACCTCTGGAAATATATCCTGCCTCCAGGTAGGTTTTCGTGCAGTAGTGATGGGTTTTGGCGTTGTTAGTGCGTTTATGGGATCTTCGTGCATCTTTGCTTTGGCTATTTCTGCAAAGTTTCTCCGCTTTAGTTTCCCATTTCCCAGATTGTTTAGTCTCTGGTACATTGGATGGTACGTCAGTCTTCGGAGTTTCTCTGACTGCAGCTGGGCTCTGCAGTCTCTTCTATCGGTCATGGATTGCAGTTTTGTAATCTTTTCAAGTTCTATAATTGGCGTTGACTTCATGCCACCTGTTATAATTCTCATGGCTTGGTTTTGAAGTTTGTTAACTTTATCGAAGTTCGCCTTCGCTGCTTTTGTCCATGCCGCAATGCCATACTCGAGAACTGGTCTCACTCTTCCAGTGTACAGTTTCTTTAGTATGCCTTCGTCTGCTCCCCAGCTTGTGCCAGCAAGTTTCCTCATGATTGCCATTCTTTCTCTGGCTTTCATTCGGTTTCTCTCAATCTGACTTTTCCATGTCATGCGCCGATCAAACGTGACTCCCAGATAGGTTGGGTTGTCGTTTGGCTGCAAGATTTTGCCATTTAGACTTAATTTGGTACTTTGGGGTTTTAATGAAAGCGAGAATATTGTGCACGTGGTTTTCTCCTCGTTTATTTTGACCAGCCATGAGTTCGCCCACTCTTCCAGCGATGTTAGGGCCGTCTGCATCCGATTTCTTGCTATGGTGAGATTCTTTTCAGAGGTCCACATAGCCAGATCGTCTGCAAACATTGAGCTATGGACTCTTCTTGGTATATTCTCTGTAATATCGTTTATATATACCAGGAAGAGTGTGGGTGACAATACTCCCCCTTGGGGTACTCCCTGCTCGAGTGTCACCTTTTGCTCATCTGCCCTTGTACTTGGACTCTGGCCGTTCTTTGTTTGAGGTAGTGGTTGATCCACTTGTACATCTTCCCACAGACATCACTTCTTCTTAGCTTGACTCTAAGTCCATCTTTCCAGACTTTGTCAAATGCCTTTTCCAGATCCACCCAAACAGCTACTGTGTGTTTCTGTGCCTGGTAGGCATCTTCTATCTCTTGGGCTATGAGGATGACCTGGTCCTCAGTGGATCTGTACTGTCTAAAGCCGGCTCGCTGTGGAATTAGTATTCGTTTTTCTTCCAGATGCCACATCAGTCTGGTGTTTATCATCCGTTCCATCAGCTTGCCGACACAGCTCAGTAGGCTTTTGGGCCTGTATCCATTTTGATCTGTTTTGTGCTTTCCTGTTTTTGGTACTGGTACCAGTATTGCATCTTTCCATGCCTGTGGTACAATTCCCCTTTTCCAGCTTTGGTTCAGAACCGATAGCAGTTTCTTCTACAATACCCCTTTTCCAGCTTGACGGACCATCCAATGTACCAGAGACTAAACAATTTGGGAAATGGGACACTAAAGCGGAGAAACTTTGCAGAAATAGCCAAAGCAAAGATGCACGAAGATCCCATAAACACACTAACAACACCAAAACCCATCACTACTGTACGAAAACCTACCTGGACGCAGGATATATTTCCAGAGGTGGTAGAAAATATACCAGGTATTGCAAACAAAAACTGCCAGACTGAAAAAGAAAGGAGAGACACTACCCTAAGCTTCATAACGAAAAACTACCCAAGCATGGACTGGACCCATGCATACACCGACGGTTCTGTAACAAACACTACACAGAACGGAGGGGCAGGAGCATTCCTGAACCTACCAAATGGCAGAAAAATAACACTGTCATTCGCTACTGGTAAGTACACAAGCAACTTCAGAGCTGAGGCAGAGGCACTGAGGGCGGCAGTGGAAGAAATGGTGACACACAGTGAAAATGAGAGCCATATAGTCCTGCTGACAGATGCTCTCGCCGTAGTCACAGCGCTAAAAAGCCAGAAAAACACTGAGCTTAATGACTCAAGAGCAGCACTCTGCAAACTGTGCCAGCAGTCCGCACCAAAAAGGGTAGTGGTACAGTGGGTTCCGTCACACAGCAACATCCAAGGCAACGAGGAGGCAGACAGACTGGCAAAAGAAGGTGCAAGACTACCACAAACAGATACCAGTATGACGTACGAAGAGTCAAAACGGCTTATCAAAGCCAGATACATGACCAAATGGGAAACCGAACATACTGGTTACACCAAAAACGATGCCTATTACCAGTTGAACCGAAGAGAGCAGGTCGTTGTCTTCAGACTTCGCACTGGCCACAACAGACTGAGGTACCACCTATTCAACAAATTGAAGATAGGGTGTACCGACGAATGCCCGTGCGGTACTGGTAAAATGACCACTGAACATCTGCTGCAGAACTGCCCGACATACGAGGATCAGAGAGAGCAGATGTGGCCATTACCAGTGGAACTGCAAGACAAGCTCTATGGCAGTGGCGAGAGCCTCAGGATGACCGCCGCTTTTTTCGAAAAAATAATGGTTACTGTCTGACTGTGTACGCAGAAGAAGAAGAAGAAGATCCAAATGGATACAGGCCTATCAGCCTACTGAGCTGCGTAGGCAAACTGATGGAACATATGATAAACACCAGACTGATGTGGCATCGGGAAGAAAAACACATATTAATTCCACAGCAAGCAGGCTTTAGACAGCACAGATCCACTGAGGATCAGGTCATCCTCATAGCCCAGGAAATAGAAGATGCCTACCAAGAGCAAAAACACACAGTAGCGGTTTGGGTGGACCTAGAAAAGGCATTTGTCTGGAAAGAGGGACTTAGAGCCAAGCTAAGAAGAAGTGAAGTTTGTGGGAAAATGTACAAATGGATCAGTCACTACCTCAAAAACAGAACGGCAAGAGTTCAAGTACAAGGGCAGATGAGCAAAAAGGTGACACTTGAGCAGGGAGTACCCCAAGGGTGAGTACTGTCACCCACACTTTTCCTGGTGTATATAAATAATATAACAGAGAATATACCAAGAAGAGTACATAGCTCAATGTTTGCATACGATCTGGCTATGTGGACCTCTGAAAAGAATCTCACCATAGCAAGAAATCGGATGCAGCAGGCCCTAACATCGCTGGAAGAGTGGGCGAACTCATTGCTGGTCAAAATAAACGGTATTGGAAACAAAAACCAGAAAAACACTGAGCTTAATGACTTAAGAGCAGCACTCTGCAAACTGTGCCAACAGTCCGCACCAAAAAGGGTAGTGGTACAGTGGGTTCCGTCACACTGCAACATCCAAGGCAACGAGGAGGCAGACAGACTGGCAAAAGAAGGTGCAAGGCTACCACAAATAGATACCAGTATGACGTACGAATAGTCAAAACGGCTTATCAAAGCCAGGTACATGTCCAAATGGGAAACCGAACATACTGGTTACACCAAAAACGATGCCTATTACCAGTTGAACCGAAGAGAGCAGGTCGTTGTCTTCAGACTTTGCACTGGCCACAACAGACTGAGGTACCACCTCTTCAACAAATTGAAGATAGGGTGTACCGACGAATGCCCGTGCGGTACTGGTAAAATGACCACTGAACATCTGCTGCAGAACTGCCCGACATACGAGGATCAGAGAGAGCAGATGTGGCCATTGCCAGTGGAACTGCAAGACAAGCTCTATGGTAGTGGCGAGAGTCTCAGGATGACCGCCGCTTTTTTCGAGAAAATAATGGTTACTGTCTGACTGTGTACGCAGAAGAAGAAGAAGAAGGAAACAAAAACTGCCAGACTGAAAAAGAAAGAAGAGATACTATCCTGAGCTACATAACGAAAAACTACCCAAGCATGGACTGGACCCATGCATACACCGACGGTCCTGTAACAAACACAACACAGAACGGAGGGGCAGGAGCATTTCTGAACCTATCAAATGGCAGAAAAATAACACTGTCATTCGCTACTGGAAAATACACAAGCAATTTCATAGCGGAGGCAGAGGCACTGAGGGCGACAGTGGAAGAAATGGTGACAGGTAAAAGGAATGAATGCCATATAGTCCTGCTTACAGATGCCTTGGCCGTAGTCACAGCACTAAAAAGCCAGAAAAATACTGAACTTAATGATTTAAGAGCAGTACTCTGTTAACTATGCCAGCAGTCCGCACCAAAAAAGGGTAGTGGTACAGTGAGTCCCATCCCACTGCAACATCCAAGGCAACGAGGAGGCAGACAGACTGGCAAAAGAAGGTGCAAGACTACCACAACCAGATACTAGTATGACATACGAAGAGTCAAAACGGCTTATTAGAGCTAGATGCATGACCAAATGGGAAACAGAACATACCGTCTACACCAAAAACGATGCCTATTACCAGTTGAACAGAAGAGAGCAGGTCGTGGTCTTCAGACTTCGCACTGGCCACAATAGACTGAGGTACCACCTATTCAATAAATTGAAGATAGGTGGCACTGACGAATGCCCGTGTGGTACCGGAAAAATGACCGCTGAGCATTTGCTGCAAAACTGCCCGACATACGAGGATCAGAGAGAGCAGATGTGTCCACCACCAGTGGCAACACTAGACAAGCTCTATGGCAGTGTCGACAGCCTGAGGATGACCGCTGCTTTTTTCGAAAAAATAAAGGTTGATGTCTGACTGCGTACGATGAAGAAAAAGACGATAATCCGTTGTATTACAACCCTCTGGAACCTGTGACATAGTTTATAAAGTATTTCTATTGAGTTCCTTGAGATCTGTATTTTTTTTGTTTACCGCTGTTATAATAGTTGTAAATTTAAACATGGGGAGGGAGAAGAACAACACTGTAGTCGGAATAGTTGGAAGCTTACATATGGCAATATATGAAAATTTGCAAAAGGGACTGCATTAATAATTTGTCAGCAGAAATAGATGTCAGCTTACATCAGTTGGTCTAACTACAGCAATAGATGTCTTACATTAGCTAGTCTGAATGCAGCGATAGATGTTAGCTTACATGAGTTGGTCTAACTACAGCAATAGATGTCTTACATTAGCTAGTCTGAATGCAGCGATAGATGTCATCTTCTCTGAGCTGATCTAACTGCAACGATAGATATCGTCTTACATTACTAGCACTAGTATGTGAAAAGTACTACTTATATGTGTTGTGTTTTTATCTGTCATTAGAACTTCTGGTGTAGTTCTCTGCCACTGCTATGAAGTTAGTTGCAAATGTTCTGGTCGAACCTGATAGCTTTCTAAGTGTGCTAGGTTTAGACTCAGAAATATTCCTAGACTTCTATTCACTCTGTTACTTATGTTGCTGTGATTGAGACTAGCACGCTTTCTCTCAGTTCTTCTAATGTCGTCGACGGCCTAGACACCATGTTGTGCTGTTTTTCTGTTCTCACCTGAAGGACACTTGTCTGTTCTCACTTCAAAGGCACTTGTCTGTTCTCACTCCATGGTCACTTGTTGGTTCTTACCTCAAGAGCATCTGTCTGTTCTCACCTCAAGGACACGTGTCTGTTCTCACCTCAAAGACACTTGTCTGTTCTCACCTCAAGGACACGTGTCTGTGTCCAATTTTGTATTTGTTGAACAGAGGGTGTCAGGGTCTGCATAAAATGTAATGCTAAATAAGATACTGGAGGAGGGAATGAAATAATAGATATCAAAATGGCAGATTTTCACCTTAATAAGGTGGGCTGACCGGAACATTTACCCCTGTCTGGTCTTAAGTAAGTTAGCGCAGTCAGGTATCATTTTTCACCAAAGTAAGCTGCAATTTATCGCAACAAGAAAATGTATAGCAAAGGCAACTTTGTATTTAACAAGAGAGTAAGATGGAAAAGGGCATTAAACACTGTTATACCTACCGAAGCATTCTGCTACATTACATATTTACCGAGGTTATGGACGTTTTTTCAGGCTATATCTATTTTTTAATTTGTTTATATATCAGTGGTTTATTCATTACAAATAGCATAGATATTCTATCATATCACTGTGAGACATCCACATCGTAATAAACAATACAGATTAAAAAAACCGATTCGTTCATAAAATATGCAGATTCAATTAGAGTCGTGGGGTACAAATGTTAAACTATTATATATAATGTACAGTAAAACAAGTTGCATCACGGAATAAATCTGGCAACTTCTTGAAACTTCTAAGTGCTTTTATGCATACATTCACTTTCTTTTTCTTTCGTTCGTTCTAGGATGGAGTGCGCCGTACTGTGTTGTGCTCCTAACGACCAAATGCTACCAACTTCAGAAATGAATTAAACATGTATTCACTTACCATATTGGTAGGCCTTGTCGTGTTGTGAATTCTAACATGAGCAAGTGCGAGTTATGCTACTAGCCGTTTCGCAAGGCTGTCCAGCTCTCTACCATAATTTCTCACATTACATCACATATAGGAAAATATATAATTCCTTCGTCTTACCCTATTTTCTTATTGTGAGGGATATAAGTCGTAGGATAATTCTATGATAGACGAAGTATGTTGTGCGTTTATATCACCATACCGATAGGGCATCTTAAAACGAGGAAATTGGGTGACCCTGAAGAACTGGGGAAAGTTTTTTTAAGAAGCTGCGACTGGTCTAACCAGCTGCAATGAAATGAATTTCAAATTGTTAATTAGAGGAATAAATATATTATTTGTATCTATATAATTAATAGAACCATTACATTTATTTTCGGTATGTTAGCGTTTGTGTTTTAAATGCACCTAAATGCTTACTTAAAATGTTCACTTTACATCCTGCATCAATTAGCTTTGTACCAATTATATATATATATATATATATATATATATATATATATATATATATATATATATATATATATATATATATATATATATATATATATATATTGATATATATATATAATCTTCTTTCTTCTTTTCGCTAATCCTGTTATGCCTTTCAGCCTCAGATTATGAACAGATCTATAGAACGAGTCCGTATGTGTGCCTCATGTACAGTAGCATTTGCTGTCTCAGATATTTCTGTAAGCCACTTTTCGTGGTCTGCCTGTGACTTTGAATCCGTTGTATCTAAATATCGTTGTTTGTTGGGGAGTGCTGTGTGGTAGTAGTTTTATTACATGGCCAGAACATTTTAGTTGCTGTCTTTTAATGTAGTCCAATACTGGTGTTGTTCCTACCAGTCTCCTGATGCCATCGTTTCTGATCATATCTCTACTTGTTACGCTCAATATTTTTCGCAGGCATTTCATTTTATGTTGTTGCGATGTGGGTTTTTTTATTTGATATTAGTGTCCAGTTTTGACATTGATAGCATAGTGCCGGTCAAAAATCGTGTTGTATAACGCTCTTTTGGTAGTTATTGTCACGTGCTTCCAATTAAGCAATTAAGTTAATTGTCCAATTGGATTTCTGCCGCAATTTTTCCGTTTGCTGATAACGGGCTCATTAAGTATGTGTAATCTTTCTCCTGTTTGATTTGCTGTTTTAAAAGGCGATATTGATGTGTCTGGCTGTTCTATATATTTTCATGACATCAGTTGTTTCTACATTGATTTTCATGCTGTATTTTTTACATGCTGTATTTAGTTTATCAATTTGTTGCTGCAATTGTAGCTCTGAAGTTGATATGACTGCATGATCGTCAGCAAAAAGAAGTTCATTTAAGAGTTCACCAATGTTGCTACCTTCATTTGGGTTGGCTGTTTTACACAAGTGGTCTACATATGTAATGAGCAGCAAAGGTGATAGCACACATCCTTGTCGTACTGATTTGATAGGAAATGTTGCTAAGAGTCCGGCTATTGGTGTAGAGACTTTTGTACAAGTTAATAAAATGGTCGGTTACTGCATAGTATGTCAATATGTTCGATAGATGATGTTTATCTACCGTGTCAAAAGCTTTTTCTTGATCTACTAACGAAACATACAGTTCTTGATCGTATTCAATTGTTTTCTCCATCAATTGTAGGAGTGTAAAAAGTCCATCCGTGCAGCGTCTGTAAATACATACTGTATGCTACAACTTTACCGGTCTCTAATACTGCAGATACGGTAAACCTTTCAGAAATAACCAAATAATATAACCAGATACGCGATCTAAATTAAATCCACAGGGGAGGCCAACAAATCTCTGAAAAAACTTTATTTTATAGAAAACACAGAGTAACTGTAACATCATGAGTAAAACTGTAAAATGTGTGTCAATATAGACTTTGGTGGTTAGTTAGATCCGCATGGCTATCTTCCACGCCAAACAAATGAACATCCAGTAACTTGAGAGCGAATAAAGAAGGTAAATACATAAAAATAGTTAGCAAGAAAACAACACTAACGAATGTAGCGGAAGATGATATATTAATTTAAGTTAATGCAATTTCTTTCTTCGGCCAAGAATATTAGATTTCTGTGTGAGATCATCCATCAATAGCGACGAATATTAGCTTCCTTTATTGGCTAATCTTTCTATATCAAAGAATATTAGCTTTCTTTATTGAATAATCTTTCTAATATCCAAGAATATTAGCTTTCTTTACGGGATAATCTTTCTAATATCCAAGAATATTAGCTTTCTTTACGGGATAATCTTTCAATGGCTAAAAATATCAGCTTTCTGTACTGGCAAAAAGGTCTATGTTTATTCTTCAAAACAGACATTCTGTTGCCGGGGTCAAAAAGGGGTACCACAAACATAATAACACCGCAACATGTCAGTCATATTGAAAGAAACGACTAAGGGATCAAGATACTGAGCAGCGCATAAGCTGCAGTGGTCAGCGACCCATGGCTAACTGCTAGCGTCAGGGCCAGCGAACCAAAGCTGCCAAGACCTTTCTACACTTCCACGCGGTGATCCCGGACAACAGGCTGCAGCAGGGCAGACTGGCTAAGGAGACGGGATCGAAGAGGGAATGCTAACCCGGTACTAAAAAAATGCTTGCTGAAGTCGGATGTGTTGGACCGAAAGGTGCAAATATCGCAGCCAAGCTGTAAAGTAGGACACAACGCATTCCGTTCTCTGGACTACATTCTGCTACTTAAACCCTTTCAGAGTTTGGTAGCGGGAGATTGAGAACGAACGAAGAAGAAGAATAAGAAGAAGAAAGAAACGACAAGTTCAGTTTGTATGCTGCCAGCTACCTTATCCAATAGAATTGGGATCTTCAAACTTTGTTCCCCATGTTCCTTTCTCGTCAACGCCAGAATATCATTGCGCCATTTCCAAGATTCACTCCCAACGGCGAACTTCAAATAATATGCGAACACTTTTGAAATATGTTATTTTTCTAAATTAACACATCGTCAGAGATATTCTACAATTTTCTTGAATACGATTGAGAAAAAAGGTAAAACCAGCATACTGGACGGAATATTGTAGTCAAACTAGTAAAGAAAAAAGGTAAAACCAGCATACTGGACGGAATATTATAGTCAAACTAGTAAAGAAAATAGGTAAAACCAGCATACTGGACGGAATATTGTAGTCAAACTAGTAAAGAAAAAAGGTAAAACCAGCATACTGGACGGAATATTATAGTCAAACTAGTAAAGAAAAAAGGTAAAACCAGCATACTGGACGGAATATTGTAGTCAAACTAGTAAAGAAAAAAGGTAAAACCAGCATACTGGACGAAATATTGTAGTCAAACTAGTAAAGAAAAAAGGTAAAACCAGCATACTGGACGGAATATTGTAGTCAAACTAGCAAAGAAGGGTGATCTGCATCAATGAACAAATTATCAGTGCCTGAGGAAATAGTGAACAGGATCATACTAGAGAGATTAAAGGAGACCACCTCTAAACAGCTGTAGGAAGAACGGATAGAATGCCGACAGAATAATAACAATAACATCATAGGCGCCTAAGTCTCTATAGACCATGCGCGTGGCGCACTATTTAATGTAAGTTTTGTCCAGATCTATCTCCTGTATTTCGAAACCATCTGCTATGACTGCAAAGGCCGATCCGCGAGTGACAGTCCCTACCACAGATCCTACAACCATGCTGAGTAAACTAGCTTGCCTGGATGTTCCTTGATCTCTTCAGTCATTCTCTTTTCTCTACAGCCAGAAGGCCTCTACCAGCTTCATCAGTCACTATGCCCTCCTCCAATTGACTGTCTCCAAACAGCTCGATTCTGGGCAATTTTTGCCAAGCCTTCGAATGCGATGTCATAAGACTTTATGTCTCTCTTTGAATCGCTGTGTGGGACGGCCGATTCTTCTAATTCCAATGGTTAGCTGTCCATAGAGGATACCCTTTGGCAGCCTCTCAGCTTCCAATCGGTAAACCTGCCCCAACCGTCGAAGACGTCACTGGCTCAACATCGAGTGCATGCTCTGAGTGTTTGCTCTCCGTAAAACCGTATTATGTGGCACTCTCTCTTGCCACCTAATCCCCAATATACGACCCTGACACCTCACGTGAAAGGTGTTAAGCAGTCCTTTCTGTTTATTGTAGTGATAACAATAACAACAATTGCTAATAAATAGTTGAACAAAGCGTGGAATGAAACTCATCCCTTTATATCTGTTCATGAACTATAAAAAGGCGTTCAACAGTTTCAACAGAAACTCTGTCTGGAAGTTGTCCAGGAACTATGTAGTGCCCCTGATCTATACTTACATAATTAAAAATACGTATGAAAAATTAAACGTAGAGTTCTCCAAAATGGACAGCTTTCTCAGATCATTAGTGTAAGAACTAGTGTGTGACTGAGGTGTCTGAACTTACAATTTCTCTTACTGCCGGCCAAATTATGGACTGGTGATTTTAAAGAGAATAGTCTGTAAAATGTTAGTCAATAATTAAAGAAAACATTGTAGTGTATTTTAACAAGTTTAATCTAATCAGAAATAGCATGGGATTACTAGAGGGAGATCGTGCTTAACAAAACCTATTAGAGTTCATAGAGGGGATTACTAAAATAAGTGGATGTTATTTGTCTAGATTTTGCAAAGACCTGTGATAGAGTAATTCATTAAAGATTTTTTATAAAGTTAAAATCACATAGAATAGGTGTGGAAGTTGCCAAATGGATTGAAAATTGGTTAACGGGAAGAAGGCAGAGCGTGGGCATAATTAAGGAGTACTCTGAGTGGTATGAAGTAAAAATTGGAGTGCCACAAGGCTCGGTTTTGGGACCAATTTTTTTCTTGATATATATATAAACCATTTTGACATTGATATGGGATCCATGATTGCAAAATTCGCGCATGACACACAACTATGCAGGGGTGTCTCATCTAAAGCAGAAGTGGATATATTGAGGTCGAATTTAGATAAAATTCTAGAATGGTCTGTGAGCTGGCAAATGTTGGAGTTTAATGTAGATAAATGTAGTCACCCACATGGGTAGATCCAATGCGGAATACAATTACAGAATGGGCGAGAACAATATTAGAATGATAGAACCGGAAAAAGACCTAGGGGTTACATTATATCATACAGGCAAAGGGGGTGTGCAAGTTAAGGTAGCAGTGAAAAATGCAAATGCAATGTTAGGTAGGATACAAAGAAATATTTAACATAGAAGCAAGGAAGTGATTATCAAACTGTATAGAGCATTAGTTAGACCGAGATTGGACTGCTGTGTACATATGGGGAGTCCTTGTCGTAGAGTACTTATGAACATGTTGGAAAGGATACAAAGATGAGCAGCAACGTTGATAGCGGGATTCCAGAATTACAGTTATGAGGAAAGACTCAGAAAAACCGGACTACAGTGTCTAGAAAATAGCAGAATTAAGAGATGACTTAATTCAGGTTTATAAGATAATCAAAGGAAAGGATAATTTAGAGTATAACAAGTCTTTCAATATACAAACAACAACAAAAACAAGAAGGCATAGCCAGACATTAACTGAAGGAAGGTGCAGACTGGATGTCAGGAAATATTTTTTTAGTCAGAGAGTGGTGAATGCTTAGAATGTATAGTCACGAGAAGTAGTGGAGGCACGGACAATTAATGCATTTAAGAATAGAATGGATATGCATAGTTGTTAGAACAAGGTAATGTAAATACCAGTATAAAGATGTGGTTAAGCTATTACATGGACGATTCCACAAACAAAAATTAAATTAAATTAAATTTAACTAAAACAACTCGGTGACCTGGATTTTAACGTTGCTTTGGCTCTTCTGTCTCATAACTGCAGTCAAATGCAAAATAAAATAAGGGTACTCGACGAGTGCTGGGTACTCGACGAGTGCTAACACAAGTTGGGACTATGAATGAAAACAAGGAAAAGAAAAATAGATGAGAATAATTGCCCCTAACGACGATCATATTGTGGCGGACACATTACTTCAAGATGTAGAATCATTGATGTATCTCGATAACAATATCATGAAGTGGGAGATACAAACGCGGATTTAACATTTGAGAATATAAAAGACGAGAGGGGCTTTCATTGCACTAGGGACGTTCAGGAGGACTAACGGTAGTATGCCCACCTCAAAAATAAAAGTGTTCAACTCCAATGTAAAGACAGTCCTGTTGTATAGCTCTCTCTGTCTCTCTCTCTCTCTCTCTCTCTCTATATATATATATATATATATATATATATATATATATATATATATATATATATCTATCTTTGTCTCTCTGTAACGTCGGGAACAGTGACTAACGAGAAGGTTCGGGCTTACATCTATGTGGAGCTGTGGGAAAGAACAGGACAAATAGTGGCTTTTGACGTGAAGGAGATTCGATGACGATGGATAGGACACGTTAAGGAGACTAGCAGAGAATATTACAGGAGAGTCTGTACTGGATTCCCCAGCGTAATAGACGTGTATATAGAACAAAATAGACATTGAAAGGAGAGGCTACGAAAAAGACAAAGGAACCAGGTAAGACAAAGACTAAGTTAGAATAGATGATACAGATCAAGACAAGCCGGCGTTTACGACGTTGAAAATGTATGCGTTACATATTTACATTGAATTAAAACAAATACTAGTACATACCTATTGTCTTGGATTATTTTTGGTGTTTTACAAATATAAAGATACATCAAATGATGATGCATTTTAAAACTAAAATTGTTTTCCCCTCATATATAATTGCTTAATTGAAGAATATAAAACCATAACAGTACCCCCCCCCCCTCCCCCCTTTCCTCGATCCCTTCCAATAGTTGTAGAAACGGGGAGGGGGGAGGGGGGAGGAGACATTCACCACTGCATGAAGACCTCTACTGCAAATAATAAGAGACCTTAACAAGACACAACTTTTACATGTTCTGTACGTAAGTCTTCTTCTTCTTCTTCTGCGTACACAGTCAGACAGTAACCATTATTTTTTCGAAAAAAGCGGCGGTCATCCTGAGACTCTCGCCACTACCATAAAGCTTGTCTTGCAGTTCCACTGGCAATGGCCACATCTGCTCTCTCTGATCCCCGTATGTCGGGCAGTTCTGCAGCAGATGTTCAGTGGTCATTTTACCAGTACCGCACGGGCATTCGTCGGTACACCCTATCTTCAATTTGTTGAATAGGTGGTACCTCAGTCTGTTGTGGCCAGTGCGAAGTCTGAAGACAACGACCTGCTCTCTTCGGTTCAACTGGTAATAGGCATCGTTTTTGGTGTAACCAGTATGTTCGGTTTCCCATTTGGTCATGTATCTGGCTTTGATAAGCCGTTTTGACTCTTCGTACGTCATACTGGTATCTGTTTGTGGTAGCCTTGCACCTTCTTTTGCCAGTCTGTCTGCCTCCTCGTTGCCTTGGATGTTGCAGTGTGACGGAACCCACTGTACCACTACCCTTTTTGGTGCGGACAGCTGGCACAGTTTGCAGAGTGCTGCTCTTAAGTCATTAAGCTCAGTGTTTTTCTGGCTTTTTAGCGCTGTGACTACGGCGAGAGCATCTGTCAGCAAGACTATATGGCTCTCATTTTCACTGTGTGTTACCATTTCTTCCACTGCCGCCCTCAGTGCCTCTGCCTCCGCTCTGAAATTGCTTGTACGTAAGTCAAGTCACGTCACTACTCAACACAACTTTACGTGACTGAAGATAAGAACAAAATGAACACGGGTGCTCATTGGTAGACATACGCATGACGTGATGCTTTCTCGTGTTTATGAAGAGTTTACGTCTTGGTGAAAAGGTATTTATGTAGGTATGACTATATGATAATCTTATGGAGTATTATATTACGTCTGGCTGACCAAATAGATAGTCGTATGATTACTACATTGTGAGTCACGTGTCTACGGGAAAGGATTCGGGAGTAAACCCTGAGGAAAATTCGGTATCCATTCAGTACTACGTCCAGGCGTTTGGATAACGTTTTGCCACTGGATTAAGGTAACAGGAAACGAGAGAGTGGTATGGACGCGGAAATCCTTTCTACTTTAATCAATTCAAGCAACAGTTACAGCATCAAAGGTAAGTATGCGAGAGTGAAGGGTTTTATCTTCGGTTCCTGGAACGTACGCACCCTAATGAACATTTCAAGTGCCGGTGCGAAGAACAACACCTGTAGCGAGAGAGCTTGCTCGCTACCGGGTGGACATTGCTGCCCTTAGTGAGACTAGATTACCCGACAAAGGTCAGCTTACAGAAGCTGGCGGCAGTTACACGTTTTTTCTGGAGCGCCCGTGCCAGCACTGAATGACGTGAGTCTGGTTTTGCATTCGCTTTTCGATTCCGCTTGGCCTGGGAGCTTTCTGTGCTCCCTTGCGGTTAATGTGGTTTCGGTTCTCATTGGGTCGAAGGCGCTATGCTACGTTCAGCAGTACACATGCCCCAACGATGACCAAGCAGGATGTGGCAAAGGGGCATTTCTATGAGAATATCCACACCGTCATTCTGTCCGTCCCCCAAGTCCTACAAGATTGTAGTCCTTGGAGATTTCAATGGAAGAGTCGGTTCTGGCCCTCATTACTTGTGGCCCTCATTACTTGTGGCCCACGGTATAGGTAAGTGCAACAGTAATGGTCAAATGTTGCTGAGCCTATATGCCTTTCATGACTTCTCCATCACAAATGCCATATTTCGTCTGCAAACCCGAACAAACCTCGATCTAACCAGTGGCATCTCATCGACAATGTTATCAATTGGCGAAGGGATAGACAGGACGTGTCACTAATGTAATGTGTGCTGGTAAGTGCTAGACAGACCACAGGCCTATTGTCTCCAAGTTTAACATTTATGTTGAGCCTATGCGTCGTCATCGAAAACGGAGACTTGTGAAAAGATTCAACATCTTCAAACTACAAAAACGAGTATTACAACAACAATCAACAACAATGTTCGCTTAAGTATCTGGGGCCCGTTGCGTTGGATGAACACCGCCATGTCCAGTTGTAATTGCGTGCTGCCAGGCCTCCTCTAATACATAGGGGGAAGACGCTACCTGTTGAAACCATGTGTTTCGGGGACGACTTCTCCGGCGCTTCTAGCCAGCAGGGTAGAGGTCGTTTACACTGTTGATTGTCTTTTGAAGAATCTGGTGAGCTGGGACCTCCTTGTCCAGTCGGACAACATGACCGAACAGGGAAATACGGCGACGTTCCAGAATAACCGAGACAGGGGGGGGGGGGGGGGGGAAAGGCAGATTTGTCTTTGCAGAAACGTCTACATTCCGGACAAAATCGTTCCTACGAATGCAAGGATGTGTCGCTAATACATTTGTCAAGGATCTGAACAGTCGTCTGACGTGGGAGCAGCCCCAACTAAGCACTGTGAACATTATATGGGATTTTCTCAGGGACGCTATCCACCTCGCAAATGTGTGCTTGGGTCAATACAACTCATAGCACGACTGACTGGCTCAATAAAAACGACGCGGACATGAGGATGCTGCAGGTTGAAAAGTGCCGGATGTTCTGATTGTTCCATAGCGATCCTTCCTCATCATTCAAAAAAGCTGCATTTAGCAACAAACTGACGGTTGTGCAACGAAGGCTTGGGTCCATGCATGTATATATTAATATATATATATATATATATATATATATATATATATATATATATATATATATATATATATATATATATACGAGGCGTGTTCAAATAAACCGGACCAGCAAGTGAACATGCGTACAACGAGAATGAAGGATGTCGACCAGTTGATATTCGTCGCAGAATGCAAGAAATGTATGGTGACAAAAGTTTGTCGAAGACAATAGTGAACAACTGATAAAGATGTTTAAAGAAGGATATGAATTAACGAAAGATCCGAGACCGGGTTAGGCGCATATTGTTGCGACAGAAGATGCCATCGCCAAAATTGATGCAGTAATTCGGATGAACCGTATCGGAACTTACGTTCGCCACAATTTTGTCACCATATACTGCCTGCATTCTGTCAACTGGTCGACATCCTTCAGCTGATAGAAACCGAATCACCACTCGCTGATCAACTCTGGATGAATTCCGTATAACACCTGCCTTGTTTTCACGGTCTGCTAAGGAAACTATGAGTCAGAGGATAATGACATTTTGCAAACTTGACGCTTGGTATGTGCTGTTTACATCGGAAGTGATGTCATCATGGGCATCGTAGATATGTTTACTTGGTGCAGGTAGGTCCGGTTTAATTTGAACATGCTTCGTGTGTGTATATGTATATATATATATATATATATATATATATATATATATATATATATATATATATATATATATATAAATATATATATATATGCGTGCGTGTGTGTGTAAATTTGAAGGAGAGTGTATATGCTTGCGAGACCTTGGCGAGAGGGAAGAGAGAAAATCATGTTGATCGTTGTTCCTCCAGACCTGAGCTCACACTGGTAAGAACTTGGCGTTAAAGCATGCATGTGCACTTGTAGTTGTAGTTCTACGACTCTTTGTTGTACGCGAGGATGGTGCTATCCCTAGTTGCTGGATATTTACAACATAGAGTATTGTGTACCTGACCCAACTGCAATTGCACTGTTAATGCGATATTTGTTATCGGATTCAATTATTGTATAAACATTTTATTCTCGGTAGAGTTGTTGTTTGCTGTTGTTGTTTTTGTTGGATGCTCACGATGAGTATATATTCTTAACACTTGTGTGCACCCTGAAAAGGACGTGGGTGTTAGGTGGTAAGTTGCAGTAGCTCTCCTTACATATCGGGCGTGCTGATGAAAGTGGGCTGATGTCCTCCAGTCGGTTATGCTATATTCTGCTTCATCAGCGTGTCGCTCTCTACTACATGGATCACGTCCATCCCCAATCTCGTAAGCCAGGCTGCCAACAAAAAAAAACCGGCTTGTTTTCAGGGAGAACTGCGAGAAAGTAATGTCAGAGTCTTGTTCAGTATATATCGCCTGACCGTGACAACCATCATCTAATAGTTATGTTTTGTCTGACCAGGCGCGTTAGTGTGCACTCCCCTTCTAAGAAGTGTACACACTGTATTATGAAATAGAAAGGTAATTCAATAAGTATGTCACAGACTGATATGAGATAGCTAGTTGGTAGTTTCTAAAGGTGTCATTAGGTGGCAGGATTACCTAGCTTTGTGATTACTGTAGGTATCAGATGTTAGGTGTCACATGCACATGCGCAGATTAGATGCAAAATCGCGCTCGTATTCACATAGTACACAATCAAAGAACAGCGTGCTGTTGTGCCTTTTTTGGTTTGTTTGTTTCTTGAGGCAAAATAACTTTCTCCGAAGGATAGTAATAAGAACATGCTTCCTGGTGAGAAGTGAATGTCCTGTAAAGCGGTGCATGTCTCATAGATTTTCTCATGGACGCTTAAACAGTGCAGATGACGCTCTATCTCATCTTGTACAAATTACATCAGAAACATATGTGCGCCGGATCGGGAAGATGATTCGAACCGATAAACCAGTAACGATAGAAACTGGTATAAAGTGTTCGACTGCTTTGTCCTTTTGCACAATGCATTATCGATTTAATTTCGGTGAAGTGGGCTGACTGTGAAGACCCAGACAACTGTCTAACACAAACTGAACCGAATGTATCTGTCAACGCACTGATACAGCGATAGAATAAGTGTATCAATGTTGGTGGACATTGTTTTAAGAAAGAAGGGCATTGTAAGTGCAGGAATAAAGAGTTTTCAAGTTCGTTTCTCATTTAGTTTTTCTTTTTTCAAAAGTCATTTGTGACCTACTTACTAACGTTTACTAGTATAAATTGTGTTTTCCCAGCCAGTTGTGAGCGAGATGGGCAAGTGAAGTACCACAGACCAAAAAAAACGTCATTTCTATATTTAGTCTGCTCCTTGATTGCATAGCCCTCAAGAAGAAAATTAAATGGCAGAGGGATCTGTGATAAAATGATTGGCAAATGTCGTTGAATGGGAAATAGAAATAGGAATGGAAAGGCAGGAGGGGGGTAGGAAATTTGGGAGAAAACTGAAAGGAAAAACACGCTTGATTTCTGAGTAGAGAAACATTTATGTACGTGCAGTGATTTGGAAATGTAAGGGAGAGCTTAGAATCCAACAGGAATATTGATGTAATATTAAGAAACATAACAGAGATGGAAAATGCAATTTTAGAAATAAATACACAAAAAAAAGACGTCGCATGACGTATCGCAAAGCGGTGTTTCAAAACATGCACTCTGAATGCATGAATTCCAGGTTTGACAAGGCCTTTTGACCGCTGATCACCGCGGATCTAGACTAGGAAACTCGTCCACAAGAAATTGACAAGGGGAATGAGCAATTGATAAATTGGAGATTTATTAAGAAAATGAAATGGTCTGACAGTTGGATACGGTGTTAGAAAACTTGAATGGAGAGGTAGAATTAATAGAGGGGGGTGTTATAATAGGACGGATGTAGCCAGAGGCGTTTCTATGGAAAATATCAGTATTAGCAAGAACTGAAATTGCACCTCATTCAAATCTGTCACCAATTTGTTTAGATAACCTTACGGTAATATCAACTTAAAAATACAAGCAAAGCGGGAAGATATTTTTGGTATTACAGGAAAATTACAACCGTACTTTGTTTGCTTTTACTGATGAAAATTAGTATATCTTCTTCTTCGTCGTTCGTTCTCAAACTCTCTCTAGCAAGCCCTGAAAAAGGCTTAGCAAGTAACAGGATGTAGTCAGGGGAACGGAATGCGTTGTGTTGTAGTTTACAGCTTGACTGCGATAGTTACACATTTCAGTCCAAAAATTCCAACTTCGGCAGACATTTAGGGTACTGGGTCAGCCTTCTCTCTTCAATCTCTTCTACTTAGCCAGTCTGCTCTGTTGCAGCCTGTTATCCAGGATCACCACGTGTAGGTGTAGTACGTTCTTGACAGCTCTGGTTCGATGGCCCTGACACTAGCAGACAGTTTTGAGTCACTGAACGCTACAGCTCGTGTACTGTATGCTGCGTCTGAACCTGGATTTTCAGTTTCAACTCTTTCTACAACTAGCAGAGCAGGATCTTAGAGTCACCCTTGACCTATTTGGCTCGCGAATTAGAAACTTACAGCTTTACGTTGCTGAATGATCTCTCACAGCTGATAAAAGTTACTGTGATGTTTAGCATTATCTGAATATGAATCCGGCAATTTGAGAAAACTAGTTAATCTCCATTGCGGAATAATGGATTAGAAAAGATATTCATGTCTTTATAGTTTCATGTTGGCGCGAATTTTTTACAACATTCTACAATCCAACATTTCCTTCTTCAGAGATCCGCTGTCCATCAATTTCAGATATTTACATTCCGTCCAAATTGGGACACATTTTCTGTAGGTAGTTACTGTCAAGCCCGTAACACAGTTCCTCGATATGGAGAAGGAACTCAAACTTGGCTGCAGTGACGTGAAACGGATGAACCTTACGTACAATATTCTGGGAAGATGGTCGAGTGTTCTCCTCACGACTTTGTCCATTTCGTCTTTGCCCGTTAACCCAGATTCTCGCGTGTTCCATTAGCCATTCGTTTCTTTCGTCTCTGACGTCTTTCAATTTCACAATTCCTTTCTGGGCACGGATCAAGTCTTTCTTTGAATGACTCACTGACCAACACTTCATATTCACCATCATCAGCATCTCGAAGGACTTCCATATCTGGGACAGCGTCGTAGAACTCCATGCTAGGATATTTCAGCCTCTTTTGAATATTATTAAAGTCAGTGTGTACTTTGTTCCAACTTCCTAGAAAAGTCAGACAATCGGAACTCAATATTCGGTAACACAACCGCCTCGCGTCATTTATTTCACTCATCTCTTTTTTGTTGTCTATTATGTCATGGAGAACTTAAGCATCTCCTCAATGTGCTGTTGACGGCTTCCCTGCTTGCACTTCCTCTGGCTTAGGTTTCCCACTTAGCCACCACAGACACATCGTTTTTGGGTTACTTTTTTCCACTGCCATGTTGAACGACAGAAGAGAGTGTAGAGAGTGTTGATGTTTCCACTGCCGTGTTGAACGACAGAAGTGCGGGAAGAGAGTTTCGATGTTTCCACTGCCGTGTTGAACGACAGAAGTGCGGGTAGAGAGTTTCGATGTTTCACACAAAATATTTGATCTTAATTGTGTCCTGCATTGCTGCAACAACAAAATTCAGAAAGTGATTGCCACAATTTTCTAACACTTAGCAGATCGTCAATCTCGCTGACTCTTTGATAGACACCAGATCTGTGCCACCAACCATCACAGCACCGTAGTCATTCATTGTACTGTGAATGAAATTCTTGCAGCTCCATTTCGTCTGTCTCTAGATGTTGCAAGATGTCCTCAATCCAATTCTCATCATTCTTGCTTATCTGGACAAATTCAAGGAATGACTCTCTAACACGAACATTTTCCCTCTCAAAATGAGCTTTTTCCCTCTCAAAATGAACTTTTTCCCTCTCAAAATGAACTTTTTCCCTCTCAAAATGAACTTTTTCCCTCTCAAAATGAACTTTTTCCCTCTCAAAATGAACGTACGCAAATCTCATTACTTCTGACATATTCTCATGTTATGCATGATCAGTATTCGAGACAAACATGATACCAATGTACTTGGCTTTACTAATACATCCCTATTAACTCTGGCAAACTTTTGATGACATAATGTCGATAATTTCCTCATGGACACTGCATGAAAGATTAGACGTGATTCCAAGATGATTTTCCATATATAAATGAGGTGTTCTTTCACGCTAGGCTCAAAGATAGACGCTAGTATCAATGAGCCCAGGAAATATCTCACGTTGAACTCATCGTCAAGCATCTCACTGTATCCTCGTCAAGCCAAGCTCTGACTCGCAAGAAAGTGTACGCAGTGATGATTTCTCTGAAAGATATCATGCCAGTTCTGATTATCCTCCTGAATCTGTCACTGTGGTTCCGTGCCAATAACTACTTTGTACAGTTAAATTTCGTTCTATATCTATCGGCTGTGTAAAGCACCCCGATGTTTCTTACAATTTCCATGAACACTAATCCTTTCAGGTGCTTATGGTTGAATCGACGTTCCTGCTTTAATGATATTCGTGGTCTGACTGTGAATAGAAAAGACAACAGATGCACAATTCAGACTTATTAGATAGAAACAAGAAGAGCAATGAGCGAGTCCGTTCTTCATTACGCTCATTTCTCAGATTTGTCTCTTGAACAACGTGGTGTTTTTTTAAAATATATTGGTTATTTGTTGGTAGGACTGGCCCCTCAGTTTTCCTACAATACTTCAAATCCAGCTTTATTAACTTTGCTCTTAACGCGTCAGACAGAATTCTTTTCTAGTACCTTTGTCCAACTTCAGAAGTCATACTGTTCAATCACATCTGGTTTGACAGTTCGATGATTTTCGAACCATTCAATTCACACAACTCAGTTTTCTGGTTCAAATTCGATAGGTAAAACGTTACTCATCATCAGTGTCATTATGATCATCCGCATTTATTATGCTCACGCTCTCTGGAAGCCTCACTCTCAATCTCGTTATGCTCGGATTTATTTTCTTTTTCTTCTTCTTCGCCTTCTACTTTTTCTTCTTCCGCTTTATCTTCATCTTCTTCGTTTTTTCTGCTTCTTATACATTCGTCTGTAAGGCAATGTTCTATTATGTTGTTTTCGTAGTTTAGAGAAAGACATCTGTACCTGCGCCATTCGACACATCAGGCTTCAGAACGGCAAGTTTTGGACGGTTTTGCTTTTTTTTTCCTTCGATTTCTATTCCCTTATCCATGCTGCCCGTGTGCATTCTTTTTTCCAGGACCGCCAGTTGAAAGCCAAACAGGGTCTTGATGAGCTCTAATTCGCAAGCAGACTGGCTGCTATCAGCTCGCTCATTCACCGCGTCTTATGGCTAGAATTTGTCTGACATCTTTCTCTCTAAGCTTGTGACGTATTTGTACTTGATCCACCTTCGGATTCTAACAAACTTGTAGTAAGTGCAGGTAACACTGTGGACAGTGTCCAGCTACTTGTTCCTGGATCTTCCAAGAAAGGCACGAAGAACGTGAACTTCCTCGACTTCTTGACTTCCAACTTGTGTCTTGTCTGTCCGACTGCTCTACTTTCCTGCTTTTAGTGATGAAACGTTCTATGGTCTTCGTGCACAATGCTCTAACATAAGAACATTCCACTAGTAATGAGAACATTTAATTTAATAGGAGTTGTACACCGTTCTAAACTACCAGAATAGTTTTGCAGAAGAATTGTTCTACCCTCGGTTATCACTAAACAGTGATACTGCCAGGTATTTGACCATGTAGATCTATATGTTTACCTAATAATTTACATAGTTACAAAGTTAGTATATTTAAGTCCGAAAGCTCAGTTTCGTAGGTAGTCTGCTAGTCACTAGAGGCAAGGGGGTCGAATTGTATTCCTGATCTCTGTACGTCTTTTCCCCATCTAATAATGGATACCCGACTTACAGATTGGTAAGCTATAATTAGATAGAAGGAACTGGTTATTTTCAGCACAGAAAAAGGAGCAGCCTAGTACAAGAACATATGTAATACTTCAACCTAGACGGCAGCGTAACCATTAAACTTCCACTAATTATAATTGTGTCCAAAATAATATACTGCAAATGGAGGAACGTTTGGCAAGCAATACGGACGACACATTCTCCTCATCAAAGTGTCACAAGCTCAAAACCATAGTACAACAAAGTTTTTATTATTTTTTTAAATTGCAGCGATATGGAAAACCTTGCCTGGACAATGCGTAGCCTCTTCGTGGACAACCGGACACAAATTCTGTATCCTATAAACTGTCCCAGGGTACCCTAGCAATGGAAATAAACTCTGCAATGATGGTTTTACTGTACATGCAAATAGTGAGAAACCAACATTTAAGTGTAATACATTGTATTTTGTTGTTGCTCCTTGCGGACTGACGATTGCTGTTCCGCTGACCGCAATCGGTCCATCGACCACCATTTGAATAACTCTGGCGCATACACTGTTTCTTATTACTCATCCCTGATGATAACATCTGAAGAATGGAAGAAACGAAATAGCAGGGAGAAGTAGATCGAACTAGAGGAATCATTGGGAGTGGACATGATAAGTGAACAGATCAATAATAGTGGAATTGGTTGAGAAGAGGCAGGCACACAGTCGGAATGGCTGTGTGTTGCCAGCTCTGAAATCTTAGGTCAAGGGGGAGGAAGGGTCAAAATAAATGTTTGCCCAGGCTGAGATGAGGTCTGGGCATTGAGAGCAGTAAAAGTGAGGAGATTATTACAAGAGATGGAGGACGGGAGGAATAAAATATACAGCTCGGGGATAATTGCGTATAAATTCTGGAAAGAGGGACAGGAGAATAGAAAATGCAATCAGAATGACACAGGGCTGCAGTTAAGAAAAGTGGAACGAGACAAAGTCGAGAGGATGAAATTGGAATCCGAGGCCAAGGGGGATGCGAGTTTTAGTTGGATTTCGCGAGACACATGTCATCATTGGTTACTCCGCTACTGTTGACAAATTGCCGGCTGAGGGATCCTACTTCGTTGTTTGTGGATTGTCTGAGCCAAGACAGCTTGCTGGAATGGTACCGGATTTTGTTACTTCCTGGTCGGAGCAGTCCACAAGTAATCATATTTTCCAGGTTTTATATTACCCTGTAGTCTTAGATGAAAGTCTGTTAAGGAGAGAATGTCTTGAGGATGATAAACGGACGATGCGTTTAAAGTGCACACTTTGCATCCATTTGGGTTTACTGTACCATACATGGGCTTCCGTACAACGTACAGTTAATTTTGCTGTATATGTTCAGAAAAGCATTGTCTATGCATTTCAGGCGAATGCTAATTTGGTTTTCTCCTTTCCCAAAACTTCGGAGATCTTTGGTACATGGCATTTCATTGCATCATGAAATGTCAATTTTCTGATTAGTCTTTCTATTTCCTGTTTGTCGTTTTCAAGACTTTGTCCAGCAAATCTTTCCAAATAGTTAACGGGTTTCCTCTCTTTCTCGTTTGCGAGAATGTTCCACTTTTAACATCATTAGCCAATCCATTTCTTCTGGACACATGATGGCATCTCTGAGCTTGTGTGTTTAAACAACTCTCAGAAGGTATTTATGTAGTTCATCTTCTGATGGATTGTATTTAACTTGATAACTTGAGATGTGATCTTTGCATTTTATTGCTAAGGTCTGTCGGAAGCATTTCTTCTTTGCTTGAATTATGTGCTTCAATTCAGCATTTATTATCCATGATGTATACGAGAAAACAGCTACGAAGAGAATTAATGTTTGAATTACCTCAATCTTAGGTTTTTGGGGACATGTTTTTTATCTTTCCAAATTGGCCTTATTGATATGATAATTGTTGTTACTTGTGCGATACTTGCTCTTGGTTCGACTGTTATCTCTCATTTCCATTATATATTACCATTGTTTTGCTGCCAAAGTATGTATGTAGGGACATTTTCATTGTCGTTTGTTACATGTTCTTTTCCATGACATAATCTTCAGCTATAACCCACAAAGTTTTATTTCTCTGAAGTTCTAGAATTGATTTCACACAACCAGTACGCATCTTCATTGATATACTTTCATCTGCTCCCTAAGTTGTTCCAACAAGTGTTTTCAATTTAATCGTTGTTTATGCCTTAAATGCATTCAGTTTAATTATATCTGCGTTTTCATGTCAGACGGCGAACACGGGTAATGCCAAAATACGAGTAGTTTAGGTTTTCATCTGTTGCATATGTTTCCAATTTATCATTTATTAGAGCTAAGTGGTTTATTTGAAAGGTATAAACATTGCATATGTACTCTTTTCACTCTTTAAATATTTTCACTGACAATTCTTTGACTTATTTCTCCAATGATGAACCAAATTCTTAATGATGTGAAGTGTTTTTCTGAGATCCACATAGCTAAAAACATAATCTGAAACAAAACATATGTCCTTTTTGTATACTCTCTGCAATATTATTAATATACGTTAGAACCATGTGGGTGACTGGAGACTCCCTTGGAACAGTCACTGCTCTAATGTCCTCTTTCTGAGAGTTTGTTCTTGAACTTGAACCCTTGCTGCTGTTGAGATAGTAACTGGCCCATTTGTACATTTCCTGTCAAACTAGACTTCTATGTCAATTGTGTCTGTTTTTTAAATCCGTATTTTCATTTTAAATTAAAAATGTTTTTTGTTTTTACAAAATCCACCCAAACCACTGGTGAGTGTTTCTTTTTTCTTGGAAGATGTCCTCAATTTCCTGAGCATCGTAGGTGATCTGATCTTCAGTTGATCGAGGTCATAAATACAACTTGTTGTATAATTAAAATACGTTTTCCACATCAGTCTTGTATTAATTATCGTTCTATCAGCCTTCTTATACAAGAAAGAAATCTCGTAGGCACCTAGCTATTTTGAATTATTTCTTCTTTATTTGCTTTCAGAATTGCTATCAATGTGTCCTACCTCCATGCCCACAGTCATCATCATGTAGCATGTCCTGTACAGAACGTCGCTCTCACAACAGTGGATCTGTAACTCTCGATCTCTGGTCAGAACTCCCGCCTCTGTTGCTGTCATCTTCAGGACCTCCATGATATTATGTATTCTGTACATCTTCTCCTCGGTCTTCTTCTGTCCCGCTTTCCAGCGCCATACCCTCCAGTATCGTTTTCTCTAAGCCATTATGTTCAGGTAAGATTTTGGTCTTCGCTGTGTTGTTTTACTGACAATATCATCCGTTCCAGCACCACAGCGCTTTTGGAGAGAGCAATTATGTCATCTGCATATCTGAGCTCTGGTATCTCGCTCCAGCCGGTTATTGGTGCCTCGAACTTGTCATAACTTCCATCGTTTTTGGCGTTCCTCATTATGGATTCGGTATATATATATATTAAATAGATAAGGGGAGAGTATGCATCCCTGTCTCGCGCCCTTTTGAACTTCAAACCAGTGTGACGTTTCACCGGCTATTCTGACAGCAGCTTGTTGTTCCTGGTATAGTGGTTCGATCAATTGAATCAAGTGCTTTGGGAACCCCACGTTTCTCATTATATTCCACAACGCTTGAAGTTGCACACAGTCGAATGTAATTTATGAAGCAAATATGTACGTCGACATGGTAATCTCTGCATCTTTCTATAATACAGTATTTCTTATGTTGAGCATGTGATCCCTTGTGACCCTACCGTGTCTGAAACCTGCCTGTGCTTAATGGACCTCCTCATTGAGCTTGTTTTCTAGCCTCTTCATGATGATCTCGTAGAATAAATTTGCTGCGATGACTTATTAAATCGATGGTCTATTAGAATGTAGTCTATCTCAGTGTTTGCCAACCACCGGTCCGTGGACCACATAATGTCCTGCTAGTCCATAGAAATATCATGCCGGTCCGTGAACAAGTTATTTCGACAACCTATTAACTGCAGAGTTCTCCTTGAGGTGAACTAAGTTCTAGTAAATTGTTTGTCGTATATTCGACTACCGATATGGTATGAGAAACAATATTCAGCAGTGCCAGTGATCAAAACCAAACAGAGGAACAGAATCGATGTCAATGCAGTGCTTTGTCTCTCATAATCAACGCTGGAGCCAGGCTTTCAAATATTCTATCAAAGGAGTAATATCAAATTTCGCACTAACTTCACTTGAAATTAACATACTTTAGCAATATCAGACGAAAAAATGGCTTAGAAAGAACGATAGTGGTAGGTATGATACCTGGCTAAAGAGGCAGGAGCAGGTGCAGGAGAAGATGGACAAAGACTTTTACAAAGGCTAGGAAATTGACAATGACGGAAGCGGGAGAGCTGGCCAGGGATTGATTGTCTTACAGATCGGCTGTCACGAGAGCGAGAGTTTTAAAGACCTGCTACAAGATGCTGATGATGATTGCTTTCTCAAGAGTTAAAGACGTTCTATATTTAGCATTTTTATTTAATGCTCGGTTTCTGGTAATTTTAGACAACTTTTACAATTTTCATTTTATAATATTCGATTTAAAAACGTATACATAAAATACTACATACATATTGTCTTTTTTAAATTATATCTGAGAGGTCCGCAAAACATGATGTCCTATTTTCCCAGGCCCGCAAGTGTAAAACGTTTGGGAAACACTGATGTGTAAAACGTTTGGGAAACACTGATGTGTAAAACGTTTGGGAAACACTGATGTGTAAAATGGTTGGGAAACACTGATGTGTAAAACGTTTAGGAAACACTGATGTGTAAAACGGTGGGGAAACACTGATGTGTAAAACGGTTGGGAAACACTGATGTGTAAAACAGTTGAGAAACACTAATGTGTAAAACGGTTGGGAAACACTGATGTGTAAAACGGTTGAGAAATACCGATGTGTAAAACGTTTGGGAAACACCGATGTGTAAAACGTTTGGGAAACACTGATGTGTAAAACGGTTGGGAAACACTGATGTGTAAAACGTTTGGGAAACCCTGATGTGAAAAACGGTTGGGAAACCCTGATGTGGGATGCTGTCCCTGAGAATACAGAACATCCTCTTGTGTGGGTACTCAAAATGGTCCACAAGACTTTGCCTGAAAATACAGTTACAACTTTGTAGTTAAGGACTGCGATTAGCTATTATTTTGCATATGTGTCTAGGCTTATTTCATTTTTTATTAGAATTTCTTGCTGATTTCATTTTCTGTAGTTAACTCACTGTCACCAACATTTCACCCATTTTAAAATGAGCTTTCATGCGCACTTCCGCTACAGTTTTTGAGTTATGTTTTTCTGTTCACTGATGATGGTTCTGCTCTAGTCTCTTGTGACGTCAAGGAACAACAGTGTCCCATATGTGAACCAGTTTTTATTCCCCTGTAGGCATTTGGTTATCATGTTTGCTTGTAATTTTCATTGTTCTGGGCTCTAACTAGTTTCCAACGTTTGTTCACTATGCTCGGTCAAGAGATTGACTTCTTTATATCCAGATCTCTTTTCAGATTTATTGTTCTTGTATTTTACAGTGATTGCTTTGTGAACAATATTTGTCTTGGTTGATTGTTTCCTCTTTGTCAAGCTGCTGACATTTTATAATTCATCTTTGAGCGTTTGGTAATTCTTCACTTCGGTAAGGTTCGTAATTCTACACTCCAGCAAGGTTTGTAATTCTTCATTCTGGTTGTGTTTATAATTCTACACTTCAATTGGGTTTGTAATTCTTTACTACAGTAGGATTTGTAATTCTTTACTCCAGTAAAGTGTTATAATTCTTTATTCTCGTTGTGTTTGTAACTCTACACTTCAATTAGGTTTTCAATTCTTCACTTATAAGTTTCTTGGGAGCTTGAGTGGCTGTCATTACTTTCCGTACGTGGAGGAGCGATCGCACCGATACAAATATAGTGTCTGCAAAACAGAACAGGTGGGATTCAAACCGGGTCCGTTTAGATTGTGAAAACGAAAGTTTTCGGTACTAGACCACCCTGCCTCATTATATATATATATATATATATATATATATATACACACACACAGGCGCGCGCGCGCGCACGCACACGCGCACGCGCACAGATAAATGAAAATCTATATATATATATATATATATATATATATATATATATATATATAAATATATATATATATATATATATATATATATATACGTATATTGAAAACGTATTTATGTAGCTATTTCGTAAAATAATACCTATCCTCAAAAGTACCAAGTATCAAAATCGGTAGCGACAAGCTCCAGTTTACCAAAATGCAAATAGACACTTGACTTAGATATAAATAACGGGACTGCCAAGACAAAAACTAGTTACCAAATCCTCTGAAAAACTTGAATCAAAGTACAATAAAGTACCTTCCACCACATCCACGACAAGAGAATCTTCTACGGAACTCCTTTTACCGTTATTGTATTGTAGTCTAATATTCTCATGCCGTTTACCTTGGGACTTCAAAAAAAAGTCTTGACGGACCACAAGGGATCTGCGTTAGTACGGAGGTATCTGTTCCAGGGGTACATTTATTTTTCTTGCATTATTATTTGGTCTTAATTTTCTTCTGCCTTAAGAGTTATCTAGATACTATCGAAGCGAATAACGTACTCGGCTTCTGGATCATAGATGCTAATATAATATAAAGATTTCATGTTATTTCTCTGCAGAATGACTAGTCTGTCATTTTCTGGAAAACCAGGCGCGGGAACTGTTTCTTTTCTGATAGATTTATAATGTCAAATCCTCGCGTGTTATTATCTGCGATGTACCCATCCGTCAGTCTTAGGGGTTGCAGGGTGGACTCAGGGATAACTAAGTCACCAGGGAGGATATGTTTACCCTGTGTACCGCCCTTCCCCCATGCCTGACAGATGAGGTCAATTGAAGTAATATGAATGCAATGATCTGAGCGTTCTAGAACGGAAGTAAAGTGTTTGTACTTTGGCCATCATCCGAAGGATACCCTGGGTGAGAAGAATATTACACAGCAACGATCTAAATATGTCATAAAAGGTTACGTAAGGTTGTTCGTGGTTTTAGAAACCTCTTCATATAAAACCATTACTACTGAAAGGGTCACTACAAGTTCCGGACATATACTTCCCATAAGGGTACATCTATAGTGGTAGTCCAATGGTTCCCATGGAGTGAATAGGGGAAGTGGGAAAATGCATGACGTTGGCTCTTTATTATGAATTACTGACAACAGAAGATGCTTCTTTCTTCTTCTTTTGTCCTACTGCTCTTGCCATACGGCGTCACAGAGAGGTGGGATGTCCTACTGCTCTTGTCATACGGCGTCACAGAGAGGTGGGATGTCCTACTGCTCTTGCCATACGGCGTCACAGAGAGGTGGGATGTCCTACTGCTCTTGCCATACGGCGTCACAGAGAGGTGGGATGTTCTACTGCTCTTGCCATACGGCGTCACAGAGAGGTGGGATGTCCTACTGCTCTTGCCATACGGCGTCACAGAGAGGTGGGATGTCCTACTGCTCTTGCCATACGGCGTCACAGAGAGGTGGGATGTCCTACTGCTCTTGCCATACGGCGTCACAGAGAGGTGGGATGTCCTACTGCTCTTGCCATACGGCGTCACAGAGAGGTGGGATGTCCTACTGCTCTTGCCATACGGCGTCTCAGAGAGGTGGGATGCTTAGATTTCTTGTTATCGCTAAGTGAGAGACTTGTTCTGTCGTTAGGTGTAACTTCCTGAGAGTGTCAGGGACACCTTCGATTCATCGATCTCGATGTTTGCCTCTTGCTCGTAGAACGGAGACCTGCATATGACATGCTCTTGATGCAGGCTTGTTACAATACAATCTGACTTAATGACCAAACCAGATAATAAAGAACAAAATGACTGAATATTATGAACATAAGCTAAATCTGGATTTCAGAATCTAAGAAACACTATTACAAACACGACACTGACAATAAAAGTATGAGAGACAATCTTGCAGTGCCATGTAAAACAACCATTGTTTCTTCTAATGTGAATTGTTAGTAAAAAAATCAAGGGAACAATTCCCTTGCACAACAGAAGTATGGTTTATGAGAATAATGCTACGTTTACTTTAGACATCTACAGAAGTATGGTTTATGAGAATAATGCTACGTTTACTTTAGACATCTACAGAAGTATGGTTTATGAGAATAATGCTACGTTTACTTTAGACATCTACAGAAGTATGGTTTATGAGAATAATGCTACGTTTACTTTAGACATCTACAGAAGTATGGTTTATGAGAATAATGCTACGTTTACTTTAGACATTTAAAAATCCAACGAACATATATTACAAGAAAAAAATATTAAACGTTCATTGTAAACTGAAATAAATGATCGCAGGCATAGTTCGTTGAACGAACACTCAAAAGGAGTGCCCGGAAAGACTTGAAGCAGCTGATCAGTTCGAAAGTTAGAGAAAGATGATCTGAGAGGTCTTCGCAAACGGAATGGAAAAGCAAGAATAAGAAGTATTGACACTCTTAAAAGATAGATTGAAGTGGAAGAAGATAATCACCAGTCCCATCTGGATTGACACTTGACGATAATGATGCGAAAAAAACTAACTGTTCTGTCTCATCGACCTGCATATTGAACACTTTGACATTTGGATGTAAACTCCAATTAAATTGTTAAACATATAGCAAGCCTTGCATAACTTAACAGATACGACGTCGTTTAAATAAAATGAAATCATATTTTATTTTAAAACCAGGATAATCTGTGGAGGAAATCCGATAAGATTTTATAATCGTTCTTTTCGGTTGAATTGAATTGTTAGTAAATAGCTGAGTAAGGACAGCATACCGCAGACATCTTAGATCAATTTGTTTACAGTGTGGTTTTAATGACAATGTTAAGTGAGGTTGCCATTCCATCACAACTTTCCCAGCTCTGTTGTGTCGACTTACCAAGAAGAGAACCACCAGAACTTCTGCGCGGGACAGCTGAGTGGCGATCAGTAGTTCTCACTAGTGACGGAGATATTGATTGTGATTTATGAACGATTCTAAAAGTCATTGTTGATTTCCAATTCCCCACTTCTTCTTTCCAACAGGGGGTGGTAGGTTGGGGGTGGGGGCGGGGATAGTGGATGTACAGGATTTACTGACTCATTTTCTGTTCTCTAATATTGACGCTGGAATCATTTCTTATGTATCGTGTCAGTTATGTGGCGCCGCTTTTCTTTACGTCGTCGGCTGGCATTGAACCACCAACCTAGAACTAGTACAAACCAGTGGAATGGGACGGTCTAATAAAAATATAGCATCACAAAGGTCGTCAACCTGTGCAGGTACAATGTGATCTTTGCGCAAAAGGTCAAAATGAAGAAAATCAAGTAACCGCAGGAGAAACTGTGTTTCACATGTCATAACACACATTTTGTACCAAATATATATGCGTTTGATTTGTGTGTCTCAGTGTTGTGATCAATCAACAGCGTGTATATCCAGAATCGAGCTTCCTGGTTTAATTATTGTTCAAAAGTGTAATGTACGATGGAAAGTACAAAAAAGTGACCGCAACATGTTATATCAACATAATATGTCATTCAATATTGTCCTTAAGCCACGCCGTGGCACTATTTATATTATTTATATATGACATCATTATAATAACCATTTTTATACTTGGACTTGGTTACAGTTTTGAATTAACAATAATTTACAAATTCATATTCTTCATTATTTGTAATCGAAGCTTTACTGCGCCATTTTAATGTAATAATTACATTTTCTGGCTCTACGAATAAAGGATCACATTTGTTGAGAAAAATATATTTGAACATTTACTAATGTAATACATTTTTATATACTTTGTTTATGCTGCATACATTTTAGGATTGCTGATTTTCGAACCAGAATTGCAACGAATTCACTTCAAATATAACTACGATTTGAATTAACTATAAAGCTATCTAGACATTGGTTATTTTAAAACCAAACTCGTTTTACCTGTATGAATAACTGAATATATGAATAACTGAGGGACTCAAGATCCAGCTCATCAGAATCATCATAGGCCTCAGTCTTTGCAGACCGTGTGCGTGGCGCCCTGTAAGAAGCCTCTCAGGGCGCAAGCCTGGGCGCTAAATATGGAGATCCTGTGCTGCACAAACTACAGGATCCCCCTCACTGGTGTAATGCAAAGTAATGCAAAACATAGCAATTTGACACCAGCTCGGCTGCAGGAGCTGCCGAAATGAGTTTGCAATTTTTAAACCATACGCCACATGTGATACCACATCGGATTTTCTGTTTGGGTTTACTCCCGTAGCCCTACCGTCTCTCAACGTTTCCATAAGGCAGTGGAGTCGTTGTCCGCAGATGCTAGTTACTCGAACCATCCGATGATACTCTCATTGTCTCATGATTAGCCAGCACTTTCTGTGACTTGTGAGTTTAAAATCAAATAGAGAACTGCGCCATGGCTGCTGACCATTTGCAAGAATACAACTACGTATATAATCTTCAGTTACTCTTACAAGAAACAGCCAGTGACTTAGAAAATAAATTACCTCATACTCCCACCAGCACAAAGTCCAATATACCTAGCAATTAACACTGATAGTAAAACGACACGGACTAAACAGAGAGAAAAGGCTGACAAAAGAGCCAGGTACGAATATAGGGAAAAACCTGGCAAGCACCAATTGAGGTGCAGGTAATCCCGAACAAAGTGACTATTTACAAGAAAAGTAAGACCAGTACTGGAATGTGGCATCACAGCTTGGGGCACTGCAACAAGAACACTCAGATGAGATAAGTAAGAGTTCAGAACCAATTCACAAGCCTCATTACCGGAACCAACAAGTTCACAACCTTAGAGACACTAGAAACAATGATCGGTTTCCAGTCCATGGTGGAAACACGAGTCGTGAATGCAAATCAGCAGACAGAAAAATAGATACTGCAGATACCAAATGCACCAAAGAGTGAACTGCAAATAGAAAGGGCAAATTTAAGAAGTAACGTCTCGACATATTCAAAGAAACTGGCAAACAAAGACACAGTGTTGAACTAACAGAACTAATTCTTACACTCGCATATAAGCCAGTTAGCACTAATATCCCTCCATCGCCATTGGATATGCATACTTAAAGAGCTGAAAGCAAAAAATCTAGTCAAAGAAAAAGTACAGACTCGGAGAAACGACTTATCACATAAGAGTACATAAGCGCCAATAATTTAGACGACAGATCAGAACATGCCTATACCGATGGCGCAGCTGCATGTGCCACTTATCATGGAGGCAAAGAAATAGTGATCAGATAGACAAATTGGAAAAAAATTACCTGGTCCATAGCCAAAGGTAAGTTATCGAGCAACGTCCTCAGAGCCGAGATAAAAGCTCTTAAGACCACAACAGAAATGACCTGACTAAAGAAGATCCATATGCATTAACAAATAGTGATACCAATTGATGCACAGTGGGCCATAACGACACTCAAATCCTACAAGAACACTGAAACTGAAATAATTGAGGACACCCCTGAAAAAAAAATCTTTCAGGAGTTCCAGAAAAAAAGTGATTCAATGGATACCATTTCGCAGTAACACCAAAGAACACGAGGAGGCCGCCAGGCTAGCCAAAGAGAGAGCGAAAATGATACACGAAGAACAAATGGTCAACTCAGAAGAAGCAAATAACATAATTACAATGTAAAGTGTCAGGAAGAACACTTCAGACACCACGCAGATGAAGGATACTGCCAACTGTCCGCAAAGGTCCTAATTGTCATACTTCGTCTCCTAACTGACTCCTAGCAACCGTTCCTGTTCATCTAGGTCATGTTGTCGGTTATCGAGTACTGACTGGGCATCCTCAGACTATCAAGAACACAGTCTGAAAGGTTGGGACACATCCAGAATGAATGTATGCGACTGGTTCTGGGCTGCACTAGAGATACCCCGATTGTGATGATGCGGTACATGTTAGGATTGTTATCGGTGACATCCGGGCATGAACTCACACACGTCAAAGCCAAAATGCGTGTCACCACATACACGCATCACCTTTCATACAGTAGTATCTCAGACGTAAAGACGTCTAGAATCAAGAGAGGGGCGTCATGGATGGCACAACAATTGGACACGTCACTCCAGCCGAGACGATAGCGAATAGGGAAGAATGGGTCTACATTAAATGATAGAATGATATAATACCAGAGAGTCATCATAACCTTAGGCAAGAAATGTAGGGAATAGAGCAACGGGAGAGCAGAGTACGAGGTAAATCATTTGATAACTGAGAACACGCAGGATATTGATGCCGTCATATACACCAACGGATCAGTGCTGCGCAGTAGGACATCAGGCTGGAGCTTTTCGGCTAAAGAGAGAGGGCAGGTCGTTGCTGAGCGCAGCAGGGCATGCATGTCAACAACCTCCAGTTAGAGAAGGAGATGGAAGCAGTGACCTAAGCTCTGAGACGGATATCTGATACTTCTATAACAAGGGCAGTCATCGTGACAGATGCGCAAGCCGTACTTCAGAAGGTACAGAAGGGATGAGTGTATAACAGCTGTTGAGGCCTCAAACCTTCATGGGTTGACATGAATCTACTGTCGTGTTCATGCTGGGGTTCAGGGCAATGGAAGAGCTTGTATTATGGCTTCACAACCTCCCATCATTGACACATAAGTGATGGATAGGAGTGATCTTTGGAAATCAATCAAAGAGCGTCTGTTAAGAGAGAATACCACAATAGATGAAGCAGCAATCTACAGGCTGTAAAGTTTCGACATTAAAAGAGGTTCGAACAGAGTATGGCGCATGAAAGGACGGAGAAAGAGGGTGTACAGCCAGCGAACTACAGGGACCATCAGCATCCATACCCTGAGCTGAGAGAGACTGAGCACCTATAGGTACTCCCAGAGTGCAGGGACGTCGATTATTAGAAACATAAACTCTGGTCTTCCCGGACTTCGTGTAAGAATTAGAGTGTGTCGTTCCATTATCATTTGGGGAACCCCTTCGAGGAGACTGGTCCGGCGGTGTCTCTACCTTGCCTTATCCCGCACAGATGACACCATCGCGGTTTAGTGATTGTCACAGCATCCGCTGTTTTGCGCAAATGTCCGTTTTTTTAAGTTCCGTGCCATTTTTTGCCTTTCAGAGGAATTCGAATGATGTGCAATCTTGAAAACATGAATTTGCATGTTATTGATTTGTGCACGACTTACAGCAAATAGTACATCGAGAGGTCTCACCCTGGGGGGCCACTCTTCCTCTTCTCTCTCCTCTTACCTCACTCTGTTTCATCTGACTCTGTCCTACAGTCACACTCTTGCACAACTTTCACACGCGCCCTCATGGTAAAGCCCTTCCATTGCACTTTGGTTGGGCTAGCTTCTGAGGGCGCACAAACCTAGCATAGGTACATACAGACGCACGCATGCATCCAAGCACTGGTTTATGCGTCCTGATATCGCCCAATTGACTACGGTCTGGGGTGGAAAATGGCGCGCCTCCACCAGTAGAAACTAGTGAGGCAAACATCTAAGCAACAAAAAAAAAAACAGCAAATAGTACTTAATTTCAACAGTTAGATATTAACTTCCGGTGTTCTTCATACACCCGTAAATGAAATTGTTTTCATTATATAGCTAATGGTACATACAATTTGACCTGGGAGCACATTGAGTCTAAAAGTTAAATTCGTAACACTTCAGAACATAGCAATAAAGGTACACATATTTTCGCAGACAAGCTATTTCAGGGAGCCTTTATCGGGGTAAATTTGAACCTGAAAAGAAGACAATCCACGCTCTAAGTTTAAGTAAACGATCATTGTTTCATTGCTTTCAAGACTCTGGAAGTTCGTATTCAAAGAAGGGAAGAAAGAAGGGAAGAAAGAAGGGAAGAAAGAAGGGAAGAAAGAAGGGAAGAAAGAAGGCAAGAAAGAAGGCAAGAAAGAAGGGAAGAAAGAAGGCAAGAAAAAAGGCAAGAAAGAAGGGAAGAAAGAAGGGAAGAAAGAAGGGAAGAAAGAAGGGAAGAAAGAAGGCAAGAAAGAAGGCAAGAAAGAAGGGAAGAAAGAAGGCAAGAAAGAAGGGAAGAAAGAAGACAAGAAAGAAGGGAAGAAAGAAGGCAAGAAAGAAGGGAAGAAAGAAGGGAAGAAAGAAGGGAAGAAAGAAGACAAGAAAGCAAATTCTACATAGTTTTGGCTCACACGTTATTGGCAGAAACATTTTTAGTATATTCTATTTGAAAGAAACAGTGACACAGAGGATATTGAAATTGTGGTTGACAAGCAACGACAGCATTGATGTTTAGAAATCTACGCCGTGGACGACTGTAAGATGTGCAGGCTTGCTTTTAGAAAATATGCTGACGGAAAAAAGCATCATTTGCTATGAGAAGCAAGTATTTACGTGAAGTAAGACAAATGCGCAAAGAATGCTATGATATCCTTTATTTGGATTGAACATGGATCAAAGCTCACCACATACATGAAAAGGAATGATAATCAGCAGAAAGAAGGAGTAAGAGATTTGTACCAAGTAGCAAAGGACGGCAATTTATAATTGCACATGCTGTTAGCAGACGCAATGGGCTGGTGAATAATGCTGAAAGCATTTTTAATTCAAAGTCAACAAACAATCGGGGCTACCACATAAAGGTTGGTGGTCATATATTTAGAAAATGGAATTGAGACAAGTTTTCTTATTTCCTTAGATAGACTGTCTTGTACTATAATGGACAATGCATCATACCATAATTGAGTGTCACAACAGTACATAATTCATAGATCATCCAGTACAAAAGATGCAATAAAGTTATAGCTCAAGAAGGAGCACATACTATTTAACGAAATGAATGTAAAACTCAATTGCTTTCCCTTGTAAAGCAGAGGAAAAAAACCACTGACACTGGGGGGGGGGGGGGGGGGGGGGGAATCATCAGTCCTTCGGACATCGGCACTGATTTTCCCCGAAGCTGAATACGCTGCACTAGTCTGGATAAATTCTGCTCATGCGAAACTAGTTGATACAGGAACAAACGGGGCGGGTCGGATAGTATCAGGGTGCCAAAAACACACCCCCAGTGATAAAATATATATCATAATTGGCATAGCCCCACTCGAGATTTGAAGAAGCGTAGCAGCAGATATCGAACGAGAAAGACAGGAGCCTGTCTCGAGGCACCCAATGTTTGGACATCAGGAACAGAGAACAAATCTCAAATCCAGACATCGCTTCCTAAAATCAACAAAGCCGATTCAGACAAGCTCTGATCTGGGGAAGGTCTCTCGCCGTCTCTCTATTCGTACAGCGATCTCAGTCCCGTCAGACGGAGCAATAGCGCCGGCTTGCCGAAAACGCTCGCCCGCCTCTCCCCGGCCATGTAGTAGGATGCAATTTGTGGTGTCATACCGCTGGCAACGGTGCGTTACTGTGGCCCGTTTCGAGAAACATTGACAGTCAGTGGTGCTTTTTCGAAGGCTTATAGCAGACCTCGACAGTTCTTCTCGCTAGTGGTAAGACTCTCGCAAAGAGCTTGTGACCGGCAAATGGAAAGCAGGAATCTTGCCTAAAGGCCCTGTCCTCGCCCGACCAACCCTCGGGAGAAGGGCAGGCCGGCAGGCAAAAATCGTCTCTAGTCCCGGTGAAATTCATCGCCGGGGCCGTTGGGATCCGTTCTGCACAGAGCACTGTCATCTCTTCCCGAGCGAGCCCTGTCGGTCGGTCGTCTGGTGTGTGTACGGGCCCCTGTCAGGCGGTCCTAGGTCGACGGAGTAAGGAACAAAACAACCATCCGTCCGTCAGTCGATCCCTGCGGCCGTCCTAGTGAGACGTTTTACACATCCGTCCTCCGCCGACCGGTGTGTGTGGTTCATACGTCTCCGACAGATATCTGGTTGATCCTACCAGTAGTCATATGCTTGTCTCAAAGATTAAGCCATGCATGTCTAAGTTCACACTGTCTCACGGTGAGACCGCGAATGGCTCATTAAATCAGTCGAGGTTCCTTAGATGACACGATCCTACTTGGATAACTGTGGCAATTCTAGAGCTAATACATATTACCAAGCTCTGACCCTCGCGGAAATAGCGCTTTTATTAGTTAAAAACCAATCGTCGTTTCCCCTCGCGGGGTTGCGGAGTCCCCACTGGTGACTCTGGATAACTTTGTGCTGATCGCATGGCCTCATGTGCCGGCGACGCATCTTTCAAATGTCTGCCCTATCAAATGTCGATGGTACGTGATATGCCTACCCTGTTTGTAACGGGTAACCGGGAATCAGGGCTCGATTCTGGAGAGGGAGCATGAGAAACGGCTACCCCATCCAAGAAAGGCAGCAGGCGCGCAACGTACCTACTCCCGGCACGGGGAGGTATTGACGAAAAATAACAATACGGGACTCTTTCGAGGCCCCGTAATTGGAATGAGTACACTTTAAACCTTTTAACGAGGATCTATTGGAGGGCAAGTCTGGTGCCAGCAGCCGCGATAATTCTAGCTCTAATAGCGTATATTAAAGTTGTTGCAGTTTAAAAGCTCGTAGTTGTACTCAGGCGCAGGCGGGCGGTCCGGCTCACGCCGGTTCACTGCTCGTTGTCTCCTGCCTTACCGTCTGCCGACTCTCTCTTTCTCGGGTGCTCTTCGCTGAGCGTTCCCGGGTGGTCGAGGCATTTACTTTGAAAAAATTAGAGTGTTCAAAGCAGGCCTCGGCTGCCTGAAAAAGGGTGCATGGAATAATGGAATAGGACCTCAGTTCTATTTTGCTGGTTTTCGGAACTGGAGATTCCTAATGAAAGAGCGTCTGCTACGGTAACCCTGCTTAACCCTACATAAATCGCAGGTTCCCGACACTTGGTCATTGACTGACTATAAAGCCCTCCATTGATGCGTTGGGTCTAATAGTGAACGGGTGCTGGTATTACACCCTCGGAAGACAGGTCAGTTTTGCCCTACTAATGACAAGGCGTTGCTACGGTAGTTATGCTCAACTCGAGATGAATCGCAAATCGCAGACATTTGGTCCACGTGCTAGGCTGATAAGCAAACGACGCGAGGCTACCATAGGAGGGATTACGGCCGAACGCCTCTAAGCCGGAATCCCGCCCTAAATCTCAGTACCACTGCGATGGGAGGCTACGATAGGGTTGGGACCTGGGGCTCGTGTCCCAGCCCGACCCGGTCGAGCCGCAGAAAGAGGTCTCTGCCGTCCGCCGATCAAAGCGGGCGGGAAGCTGCCCAATATTCACCCCATGCGGCGTGGAGGTGTGAAACCACTAGTAGAAGACTTAGTTCTCGGTCGGGGTGTCGTAAGCAGCCACCTCACTGCGAACTGTTGAGACGCAACCCTTGATCAAGAGATATGTCCGCACACCAGGCGAACAACATCTCAGTGCCATTACCAGGCGTGTCCCCTAGTTAAATGGACTCCTTCCAGAGGAATCGCAGGTCGCTGACATTTGGTCCACGTGCTTGGCTGATAAGCCAATGGTGCGAAGCTACAATCTGAGGGACTACGGCCGAACGCCTCTAAGCTAGAATCCCGCCCTAAATCTCAGCACCGCTGTGATGGGAGGCCACGATATGGTTGGGACCTGGGGCTCACGTCTCAGCCCGGCCCGGTCGAGCCGCAGAAATGCACCTGGCCAAATGCACTCCTGCCTCGCTGTTTACCTCTGTCTGCTATCAGCCATCCCAATAGACGCAGAAGAGATGCAGTCCAGCGGACATTGCACCTCTGCCCTATTGTGACAACGTCCCAGGTCGCGGGGAATGCTAGGCGTGCTATCACTGCAGATGAGCCGAGAAAATAAATGGAGCAACGAGATACCTCCCTCACATGCATATGCTACGTTTCTGGCAGGACGTGACGATCCTGAGACACAGCCACACTGGACTACCTCTCTTCCAGGATAGTACAAACTAGTACATAGTCCATAATATCATATTGCCAAACCCTATAGACACGAGTGGGGAAGACTCGTTAGTCCTGCAAGACAACTTCCCTAAGAGAGACAACTCTGACCCAAAACAACTGCTGCCTTGCAGATAGGCTGGGGACAGTCAAAGGCTAAGGAGGGCATCCCTACAGAAACGCCTGTTGAAATCGGATGCACTGAGCCACAGGCTTAACAAAATAAAACAGTGCAACGTAAATATCGCTGTAAACAGCGCACGATGAAGAAGAAGAAGAAGAAGACAAGCTCTGAAAGCTGCCGTATCGAGAGATGGCACGAATTTATGCAGGACCCAGAGATGGAACTTCGGGAGGAACCTGCTGACGGACAACATCTACCATATACAACATGGAAGTCGATGAACAGGCTCTGAACATACAACATGGAAGTCTCTGAACAGACTCCAAACTGATGTACAAAGGTGCAAGAAGAATATGAAACGATGGGGATACACAGCTGATGACACATGTGGTTGTGGCGTAATACAGGATCCAGATAACTTGAAGACCTTCACAATTTCGAGAAAACATGCATTAGGTGTGCTTTGCTGGAGGCAAATGACAAGGCATTCCATGTCGCTGAATACTGGAAGCATGAAGTGTGACGTGGTGCTTGGACACGGAAAGTAAGTAAGTTTGGAAACGAATTTAAAACTCTGAAAAAGCTGTTATTTCATTCTCCACAATTCAAATGTCATGCCTACCAAATGGCAGAAAAATAACACTGTCATTCGCTACTGGTAAATACACAAGCAATTTCAGAGCGGAGGCAGAGGCAATGAGGGCGGCAGTGGAAGAAATGGTGACACATAAAGAAAATTAAAGCCATACAGTCCTGCTTACAGATGCTCTGGCCGTAGTCACAGCGCTAAAAAGCCAGAAAAACACTGAGCTTAATGACTTAAGAGCAGTACTCTGTCAACTATGCCAGAAGTCCGCACCAAAAAGGGTAGTGGTACAGTGGGTCCCATCACACTGCAACATCCAAGGCAACGAGGAGGCAGACAGACTGGCAAAAGAAGGTGCAAGACTCCCACAAACAGATACTAGTATGACGTACAAAGAGTCAAAACGGCTTTTTAAAGCCAGATACATGACCAAATGGGAAACTGAACATACCGGCTACACCAAAAACGATGCCTATTACCAGTTGAACAGAAGAGAGCAGGTCGTTGTCTTCAGACTTCGCACTGGCCACAATAGACTGAGGTACCACCTATTCAACAAATTGAAGATAGGTGGTACCGACGAATGCCCGTGTGGTACCGGGAAAATGACCGCTGAGCATCTGCTGCAGAACTGCCCGACATACGAGGATCAGAGAGAGCAGATGTGACCATCAACAGTGGCAACACGAGACAAGCTATATGGCAGTGTCGACAGCCTCAGGATGACAGCCGCTTTTTTCGAAAAAATAATGGTTACTGTCTGACTGCGTTCGATGAAGAAGAAGAAGAAATGTCATGCAGATGATCTGTACGGATCTACAAGATGGTGTTTAAATGACACTGCATCTTGGGTGAACGAGTGACAGATCTGTTAGAGCGTTCGTCTTTGGCCATAAAAGGCCCAGGTTAGCTAGTAAATATCAACACGCTCCAGTGTACCTAACTGTGAACGGTAGTTCACTTTCAGTTTAGGAAGAGAACTGGTGAACTTAACTTACTAAAATAATGACATGCACAGTGTGTCCAAAACCTCATTCAGAACAACAATGTATGCTATACGAATACCTTGACCTTTGATAGAAGTACAGGCCTTTATTGCTATTGCTGATTTCCTTCGGTAGTAATTATAGGGACAAAGAATAAAGATCGCTTTTCCCTGCAGTTAAAAGTATGACTATATTTTTATTTTAAGCAAAGTAAAGGTTTCTTTCATAGAAGCTACAGCACTTTCGTAGAATGAAGTTGTTGGAGACTTCACTATGCTAAGCCACAGCTTTAATAAGGTAAGGGGACCAGTTTCTTTCTTCACTATCTATTACTTCTCTAGTCGTTGCCAGGTAATCATTTACAGTTGGGTTAACTCGAGCTTACTGGAGTGGAACTAGTTATTTTACTGTCGTTAAAAAAATACCATCTCCATAAATCCCATAAATAATATAGCCAAGTATGGGACCAAAAGGTTTTCATGAGTACAAAATAACAATTTAAAATGTTCAACTAATGTAAACGAAAATGAATTGTAGTGATAAAGAATGTGGATGCTTACATGCTTGCTAAATAAACTAAAATAACAGAAGCTGACAAATTGGAGGAACATTTAGAAAAAACGACTTTGTCGAACCTTATGTATTTATTTTTTATTAAATACCCACGCTGAATTGTCCAATACTTGTTTATATCATTATAAACCGTTGTTTCTGTTGAGTAGAATGAAATCATTTCGTTTTATTTCTGAAAAAATGTATAGTAATTTTTTTTTTTTTTTTTTGCGAAATTTTGTACATTACTTTACGACATTTTTTACATTTTCCTTCACGACATTTTTGCATTTTAATTCACATTTTTGTATGACGACAGTAGAATAAAATAATAATGACATAGAAAATAAATAGCGGTAGTTGAAAATTTTCTCAATGTAGTGCCAAGTTGCATGCTTGGCTTAATCCAATTACCACATATTCTGTTCTAGAATTCTGACAACTAGATATCTCAAACTGTGAACTGGGCACTCAGTTTAGCAATGATTGTCCTGAATTGTCCGATCATCACGGAATGCTTTGTCTTGCCAGTCTGCACTATTTTGACAACTCGGCAAGGCTTTTTTGCGTGTTTTGGTTTTAAATTTCTGTCTAGATTCCCGTTCCTGCCAAAATAATGGGTGATGAAATGGTCAGGGTGAAATTACATGGTCGCTAAAGCCGAACTATACTTGCAAAATCTGGGTCAGTAGAGCTGATCTGTCAAGTGAGTGGCAGAGGGCTACGAGGACTTGCCTCTCTTCTCACGCAAAGGGCCAGTATGCGAATCGCGATCAGGACACACTTCAGACTATCTCAAACTGGGTTTACATTTATGGGAAGCCTGTAATTGGTCTTACATTTATGGAAAGTCTGTTAGTGGGCTTACCGTTAAAGGACGTATGTAAGTGGCCTTACATTTATGGAAAGTCTGTAAGTGGACTTACCTTTATAGGACGTCTGTAAATTGACTTACATTTATAGGACGTCTGTAAGTAGACTTACATTCCGTTAGTCTGAAATGATCTTACATTTATGAATAATTTCTAGGTGGTCTTACATGTATGGAATTTCTGTAAGTATGCATACATTTAGTGAGCGCCTTTAAAGTGGTCTTACATTAAGTCAAAGCCTTTAAGTGGTGTTACACTTATGGAAAACCTGCAAGTGAGCTTACATTTAAGGGGGCTTACATAAGTGGGCTTATATTTAAGGAAAGCTTTAAGTCGGCTTACATTTAGGGAAATAAAGACGGCGAGAAAAGAAACTGGCTACATGACTTTCGAAAACCCTTGCCACCCAGTCCAAACGAAATTGTTCTCACTTCATCTCCAACCACACTGTCTGCTATGGAACTAAATTCATCTTTGCCTTATTGACAAAAGCTAGTATGTTGTTTTTATCTCTTTTCGTATAATAAAGAGGTTGAAGCCGAAGCGGCGATCTTGTCAGTTCCAGTGCTATTGGGCTATCACTTTTTAATCTCGTATCCTTTGTTCTTTTTTTATAGACACCGCAAGAAACAATTCATGATTTGTTTATCGATAACATTATCTCTAAAGCTTTGCACGTTCTGTGTTTGGTTTGATACAAGAGTGGGGTGTATTAGAATCAATAACATTGTGTGGATTGAACTAGGTTTATATTTCCAAGCCGCAAGTTGAACGCGAAGAAACGTTAGATCAGACGTAAAAATATTGTGTTCAACTGACGAAATGAAAACACACATGAAATTAACGAATTGATATAACTGGCACATAATTGTACGGATACAGAAATGGAATGCTTATCTGTTTGCTGAATTAACAAAAAAAATGACAGAAGTGAACACAGTTGAATCATAAACAAATGTTAACGTTAGAAAGGCTTTTCTTTGTATATGTATCAACTCTGAAATTATTGACCAATACTTGTTTAAGCGATAAATTGTAATTATTTATGTTGAATACTACAACAATTTTGAGACATGTTCCTGTAGTATTGTATTGTTTCCTTACGTGCATGTTACCTGAATATATTTTTGCATTTCGCAGAACAAACAAATAATTGATAAAAAAATAAATAAATGATCGATCATTTTTTAAATGCAGTGCCAAGTTGCATGCTTGGGTTAAAACTATTATGACATTTTCCGTTCTAGAATTCTGACAACTAGATATCTCAAACTGTTAACTGGCACTCATTCGTGTATTGAATTGCCTCACTTGTGTGATCATCACGAAATGCTTTGTCTTGCCAGTCGGCACTATTTTGACAACTCTTTGCAAGGCTTTTATTTTTGTGTCTTTTCGTTTTAAATTTCTAACTATATTCACTTTCGTGCCGTATTGATGATGGTTAAATGGCCATGTTTAAATTACAGAGCCATTACAGCGGAACTACATCTGTCACATCGAGTCACATAGGGCGTGCTTCACTAACACTGACTGTCGAGTAAGTGGCAGAGGAGTTACGAGTATTTACTTCTCACGGAAAATGGCCAGGATTCTGTCTCTGATCTTGACAAGCTTCAATTTTACCTGTAAGTGGGCTTACAGTTATGGAAAGTCTGTAAGTGGGCTTACACTTATGGAAAGTCTGTATGTGGGCTTACAGTTTTGGAAAGTCTGTAAGTGGACTTACATTTATGGAAAAGTTGTAAGACGTCTTACATTTACGAAAAGGCTGTCAGTAGGCTAATATTTACGTAAAGTCTGTAAGTGGGCTTACATTTATAGAAAGGCTGTTAGTAGAATTACATTTATGGAAACCCGGTAGGCGACTTATTTTTGGTCACAGTCTATAAATCGACTGCCATTTAGTAAAAGCCCAAAAGTCGACTACATTTAGTGAAAGTCTATAAATCGTCTCCACTTAGTGAAAGTCTAAAAGTGGACGACATTTAGTGAAAGTCTATAAATCGTCTCCATTTAGCGAAAGTCTAAAAGTATACTACATTTAGTGAAAGTCTAATAGTTGACTATATTTAGAGAAAGTCTATAAGTCGACTCCATTTAGAGAAAGTCTACAAGTCGACTTACATTTAGAGAAAGTCTACAAGTCGACTTACATTTAGGAAAACCAAGACGCCGAGGAAAGAAACTAACTACCACACTTTAGAAAACCCTGAGACCTTGTACAATAAAGTTTATATCACTTGATCTGGACAATAATGCAACTAAACACATCTGTGCTTTATTGACAAAAGACATTATACTGTTTTGCTTTTCATCACTTGATAAAGACGTTTAAGCCGAAACGGTGATTTTGTCAGTTCTAACTCTTTTGCCAAGTACTTTATAACTTCATAATCCTACATTTTTTAATGTTTACATTGCAAGGAACACTGTTTATTGTTTGTTTATCGACGACCATATCTCTGAATCTATGTACGGTCTGAGTATGATATTAGAAACGCTTGGTTTTTGAGATATTGTGTTTGTTTGGACTTCGTCAATATTTCGTATTTGCAAGCTAAACTTGACAACATATTGGGCCAGACGTAACATTAACTCGTGTATCTCTGGTGGAAACTCATATCTTGTCTCTTCCTGGTCGAGAGGCGTTTTCGACACCTGAAACTGATTGGGTTCATTTCCGGAATTGGGGGGACGGCGTGGCCTAGTGGTTAAGTGGCACGGCTCACGACCCGAAGGTGCTGGGTTCGATCCCCATCACAGCACCGGCCGTTACCCCGGGGAAGCAAACCCTTAGAAAATGCAGGAGGAAGCAGACCCTTACATAAAATGCGTGCTGAAGTCGGATACACTGGGCCGACAGGCGCAAAATAAAAACACAGTGCAACGCACACCGCCTTGGGGATTAGAGAAAATAAGGCGAACGCAAAAAACAAAAAAAAAAAAAAACAAAAAAAAAAAAAAAAAAATTCCGGAATTGTTGTCCAAAGCTTGTGGAGCTGAGTTTTGTTATGTTTTGAGGATGTTTATTTGGTAACAGGTTACGGTTGCTCTTCTTAATCCCAAGCGTATTTGAATTAGTGGACTTTGGTCGTCATGGCTGTAGTCTAATGCAAGGCTCTTCAGAAATTTCTTCACTATTGGGATTACATTGTCCATCCCCATCTCGTTTGCCAGATTGTTGTGGTACAGCCTGTTTCCAGGAGCACGACAGGAACTGAGTTGAAGTTGATCAGTATCTTTCACCGGACACTGATTACTCTTCGCTCCCATTTCCTGAGTGTCCTTGCATTGTCTTTCTCCCGTTAATTGCACATGTTTTCTGTATGGATCACGAGTCTCTCGTTTCTTGCACGTGTTTTCTGCATGGATGACTGGTCTCTCGTTTCTTGCACATGTTTTCTATATAGATGGCGAGTCTCTCGAGTCTTGCACAAGTTTTCTGCATGGCTCACTGGTCTCTTGTTTTTTTAACATGATTTCTGTATGGATCAGTGGTCTCTCGTTTCTTGCACATGTTTTCTGTATAGATGGCGTGTCTCTCGAGATGTCGAGTCTCTCGTTTCTTGTACACGTTTTCTGTATAGATGCGAGTCTCTCGTTTCTTGTACATGTTTTCTGTATAGATGGCGAGTCTCTCGTTTCTTGCACATGTTATCTGTATAGATGGCGAGTCTTTCGTTTTTTGCACGTTTTCTGTATGAATTACGGATGTCTCATTTCTTGTATGTTTTTTTTGTATGGATCCAACGGAGTAAAGAATAGTACCTCTGTGACTTTTCATGTACTTCGTAAAAGGAGTCAGAAGAAGAAGAAGAAAACGAAGAAAAATAAGAAGAGAAGTAAGAAAAATAAGAAGAAAATAAAACATAGAAAACAATACGACAAATAAGGGGGAAGAAAACAGACAAAAGAAAACATAAAAGAAGGAAGGGACAAAGAAAGAAAGAAAGAAAGAAAGGAAGGAAGAAAATAAAAAAGAAAAGAAGGAAGCAATTAAAGGATAGAAGGAAGTAAGGCAGGTAGGCAAAGATTAGGTCCTAACTCAAGGCAGTTTCATTCCTTTCATATTCAATAATAATCATGGATCATGTATTCAATATTGTTCACGAACGCCATTACAACAACAGGTATCACATTTTCAAATGTAATTATGTGGATAGATGAATGTCAAACAAATGCAAGCAATTGGATAGTCTTCTACCTAAGATAGGTTCGATTTACCTGGCAGTCGCTACTTATAACATGCCCTTAGTGTAGCAGGGAATTATTCTCGTGTCTATCTCACGCAGTGAACACTTTCTACAGTTACTCCGTCGTTGTACTACCTGAAACATACAGCGCTCCGTGGTTGTTATGGTCAAACGTATTATCGTTAACTTTAGCAGTATCTTCCACAAATCAAGTGGTCGATAAAATGGTGGTCCTTTAGGAGATGATATCATCGAGGATGTAGTGGAGCATAGTTAATTTCATTAGGTTTCGACTTTTATGTTCACATCATGGATGACTTGATTTCCTCTGGCTAAGTCAGATTACAATTTACAACAAGGTAGACTGTTGCGTGCCATGACCAGCGATTTTTAACCTAATATCGTTACTACGACATCCAAGCGCGCTGACCCCTGTGCTACTCAGTAATAGCTATTAGTATTATTAACCTATGACTTATAGACGGGAAATGGAACGTAATTGAAACTCTGCCTGGTATTGACATAGTTCCGTACAACAACGTCAGGACACCGACATTTTAATGAAGAATAAGGTGTTGATTCAGCAGCTAGACAGCAAGTTAGTTCTTCTCATTGGTGTTGTAGAGACAGGAGGGAGAACATTCCTCAATGTCGGGACATTGGAAAATGAGAGAATAACTAAAAAAAAACACAAGTAACATATGTCAAAAACTACACAATGTAACGGTTTTTTTCAATTTTGAATGTTATTGTTTTTTTCGTTCTTGTATTGTATTTTCCGCTGCTTATTTTCTTATATGCCCTTTCCGTATATTTAAGTGTTTTCAATATTATTTCAAAATTACCAGTTATATAGAGGTTCTCTATGTAGGTTACCAAATCATTGCTGAAACAATTAGTGGATATTAACTCTGGAATTTTGATCTAAACAATGGAGATAACAACAGGGGTTAGACAAGGATGCGTATTTTCGCAACTACGCAACACAAATATGGACAGAATAAAGTTGGAGGCCTAGAGGAAGCATTTATCAAGAAATGCAAATGAAGAAAGGACAGAGTCTGATCAATTAAATGAACTCCTTTTTGTAGATGATCAATGCCTACTTTACGAAAGTGAAGACGATATGCAGCAACATCTGACTGCGCTTAACTCTGTAAATGAAAGATACAGTATCAGAATTAACACATCCAAAGCAGAAACTATGCAGATAAGCAGATCACCTGAAAACATAAACATTATGGTAAACTGGACCAAGATCAAACAAGTGCAGGAGTTCACGCGCTCGGGCAGTGTTTTCACACAGGATGGTTATCTAGACAGGATGGTTATCTAGACAGGATGGTTATCTAGACAGGATGGTTATCTAGACAGAGAAATTTAGATCAAGTGTCACAAAGCAAATGCAACTGCGAACCAGCTGTCGCCATTACTGAAACACCCTAACATAAACGTCCTCAAAAAGACTACTGATCAATAGTATATTCATGCCAACAGCTCTGTTACCAGTGCCAAACGTGCACTTTAACAAATCTCTAGAGAGAAAGATCACGACAAGTGAGATGAGATACCTTTGGAAAACCATACGCATAACTAGAAGAGACAGATTTCGAAATGCATAGGCACGAAACATAGTTGAAGCAAGACCGTGTACTGAATATGTGAATATGAATGATTGGGAGAGTGGTTCGGTCAACCTAATCAATTACCCATATGTGCATATAATACACGACATTCTTGTTTTCGCAACCGTGGCATACTGAGAACTAGCTGGATATAAAATGCTGAGGATATTCTAAATCGTCATTAGATGACGATTACTTCAGTCACACGTCTGGCACTGGACAGAAAACTACGACTCTCGACAAGACCTCACGACACAAATGGATATCACAAGCCAAGACATGACAAGACAAAACATTCTGGATTTGCTGTATTCTGTATACTGATTTTCATTTAACTTAGTTCCCTGTTTTCGTCTTTGCTAAAGAGATAAATAGAATATTTCGAGTTAAAATTCTACAGCAAAGTTCTCAAAATACAATCAACAGCGAAAAGGAAAAACACATACTTCGTAAAGGAGATGGGAAAAGATCAAATTGGCTGGTAAGCAGAATTACATGTAGGAAACTAAAATACTTTGGCCTACATCAAACGCCACAATAGTCTATACCAGAGGTTTTCAAACTGGGCCTCGTGGCTCCCAGGGAGCGTCGCGGTCGTCAGCTAAGAGCGTCTAGGTGGCTTGGGAAAAGTGTTGGGCTCGATATTATAAGCCAAGGTCCATCAATAAATATCGATCTTCGTAGGACGACATGTTTGCGCCGAGGTATTATTACATGTGCCAATACGTGTCATTAGGTACTAGCAGTTATTGACAAATGGACCATACAACCTCAGAGCAGGTCTATGTCACGATCACTAGATCTGATGTCATCATGGCGGATGCTGGTGTTAAGAGATGAGATGACCCAACCAACCATCCAAGCCGACTCTGTTTATGAGCTGTGCTCTAGTGGCCTCTATCTGGCTGGCTCGCTATTATTACTGCTTTAGTAGATGGCAGTCGATTTGTACCACTCGTCACAATAATTAAAATCAATCTGGTCTTGCTGTTTTGTAATTTGGACGTAGTGTTGTCCAATGCAGTTGTTTTATTGTGTTGTGTAATGTCTCTGTTTTTCAGACAGTATGGATACATTTTTAACTAAGTATGCAAAACCAGATATTTCTGGGGCGTCATGCAGTTCTAAAAACGAACAAAGATGAAAACATCGGACGTATGACTAGAGTCACTTGCACAAATGGTTTACGTGCACTACTGTGGGAAATAAAGAACGCCCACAATGTGTCATTTGTTTTAAAGTTCTGGTCAGTGATAGTATGTTTTCCAATAAAATGAGACGAGATTTGGAATCAGTTCACGACAGTTTGGTGAAACGACCACTTGAGTACTTTTCTCGCAAGTTAAAAAAACATTACAGAACAAAAAAAACCGTTCACTATACACACTACAATTCCTTCTAAGGCACTTATTTCATTATACACATTTACTTACAATGCGGCAAAGAGCAAGAAACCCCACACCATTGCGGAAGACTTTATTTTAGATGCTGCCGTGGACATGGTGTCTACTACGATAGGGGATTCTGCTGTTAAGCAATTGCTGAGTGTGACTTTGTCAGATAGCGCTATTAGTCATCGAATAATTGAGATATGAAAGACCAGTTGATTCAAAAACTCAAATGTGATTTCGCTATTCAGCTTGATGAAATTAAATATATCCATATTTGTATGTATCTAATCTGTAATGTGCATTTATAGATGACAATACGTTCTTTGAGGATGTTCTTTTCTGTAAAAGCATCAAATCTGGAACAGAAGCAGCAGCCCTCTTTCAAATACTGGATTCATCTGGGGTAGTTGTCTCGCCGCCGCGATTCAATCTCAGCCAGTGTTCGTAAAGCGATCTCAGTCCCGCCAGGCGGAGCGATAGCGCGGGTTTGCCGAAAACGCTTGCTCGCCTTTCCCCGTAGAGGTATCGGGATGCGGTTTTTTGGCGTCTTCTCTGCCGAGGTGCGCTGCTCTGGTCCGTATCGAGAAACGTTGTCAGTCGGTGGTGATTTATCTAAGGCTTATAGCAGAGCTCGACAGTTCGTCTCGCTGGTGGTCAGACTCTCGCAAAGACCGGCAAATGAAAAGCAGGAATTGTGCCTGAAGGCCCTGTGTTCTCCCGGGGATCAACCCTCGGGAGAAGGGCAGGCCGGCAGGCCAAATTGTCTCTAGTCCCAGTGAAATTCATCGCCGGGGTCGTTGGGATCCGTTCTGCACAGTGCGCTACCATCCCTCCTCGAGCGAGCCCGGTCGGTCGGTCGTCTGGTGTGTGTAGGGGCCCCTGTCAGGCGGTCCTAGGTCGACGGAGTTAGGGGCGGGTGGAACAACCGTCCGTCCGTTCGTCAGTCGGTCCCTGCGGCCGTCCCAGTGAGGCTTTTTACACACCCGTCCTCCGCCGACCGGTGTGTGCGGTACGTACGTCTCCGACAGATATCTGGTTGATCCTGCCAGTAGTCATATGATTGTCTCAAAGATTAAGCCATGCATGTCTAAGCTCACACTGTCTCACGGTGAAACCGCGAATGGCTCATTAAATCAGTCGAGGTTCCTTAGATGACACGATCCTAATTGGATAACTGTGGCAATTCTAGAGCTAATACATGCTTACCAAGCTCCAACCCTCGCGGAAATAGCGCTTTTATTAGTTTAAAACCAATCGTCGTTTCCCCTCGCGGGGTTGCGGCGTCCCCACTGGTGACTCTGGATAACTTTTTGCTGATCGCATGGCCTCATGTGCCGGCGACGCATCTTTCAAATGTCTGCCCTATCAAATGTCGATGGTACGTGACAAGCCTACCATGTTTGTAACGGGTAACGGGGAATCAGGGTTCGATTCCGGAGAGGGAGCATGAGAAACGGCTACCACATCCAAGGAAGGCAGCAGGCGCGCAACTTACCCACTCCCGGCACGGGGAGGTAGTGACGAAAAATAACAATATGGGACTCTTTCGAGGCCCCGTAATTGGAATGAGTACACTTTAAACCCTTTAACGAGGATCTATTGGAGGGCAAGTCTGGTGCCAGCAGCCGCGGTAATTCCAGCTCCAATAGCGTATATTAAAGTTGTTGCAGTTAAAAAGCTCGTAGTTGGATCTCAGGCTCAGGCGGGCGGTCCGGATCGCGCCGGTTCACTGCCCGTTGTCTCCTGCCCTACCGTCTGCCGGCTCTCTCAAACGGGTGCTCTTCGCTGAGCGTCCTGGGTGGCCGGCGCGTTTACTTTGAAAAAATTAGAGTGTTTAAAGCAGGCCTCGGCTGCCTGAATAATGGTGCATGGAATAATGGAATAGGACCTCGGTTCTATTTTGTTGGTTTTCGGAACTGGAGGTAATGATTAACAGGGACAAACGGGGGCATTCGTATTGCGGCGTTAGATGTGAAATTCTTGGATCGCCGCAAGACTAGCTACTGCGAAAGCATTTGTCAAGAATGTTTTCATTAATCAAGAACGAAAGTCATATGCGCGAAGACGGTCAGATACCGTCGTAGTTCTGACCATAAACGATGCCGACTAGCGATCCGCAGGAGTTGCTTCGATGACTCTGCGGGCAGCTTCCGGGAAACCAAAGTGTTTGGGTGCCGGGGGAAGTATGGTTGCAAAGCTGAAACTTAAAGGAATTGACGGAAGGGCACCACCAGGAGTGGAGCCTGCGGCTTAATTTGACTCAAGACGGTCAACACTGAAATGACTGACATGCCGAGACCACTTTAATTGGTCTAATATGGAACGGGTGCTGGATTTAGACCCTCAGAAATCTCTGGTTATGCCCTGCGTGGCTCGGTTGGTCTGCATTCAGTGTTTGATAAAGGAACTGATGGAAAAGCACTACCAGGAGTGGAGCCTGCGGCTTAAATTGACTTAACACGCCAATACTGTAGAATGACTGTCAAATCTAGAGCACCTTCGTGGGACCTAATAGTGAACATGTGCTGGTATTAGAACCACGGAAGACAGGTCAGTCACTTAACCCCCTAATGAAAGAGCGTCTACTATGGTAATCTGGTCTTAACCCTGCAGAAATCGCAGGTTCCAGAAACTTGGACATTGACAAACTAAAAATCCCTCTATTGATACGTCCGGTCTAATATTGAACGGGTGCTGGAAATAGACCCTCGGAAGACAGGTCAGTTTTACCCTACTAATGACAGGGCGTTGCTACGGTAATCCTGCTGAACTTGAGAGGAGCCGCAGACATTTGGTTCACGTACTAAGCTGATAAGCCAACGGCGCGAGGCTACAAGGTGAGGGATTACGGCCGAACGCCTCTAAGCCACAATCCCGCTCAAAAGCTCAGCACGTTTGCAAAGGGAGGCTTCGACATGGTGTGGACCTGGGGCTCCCGTTCCAGCCCCGCCCGGTCGAGCCGCAGAATGAGGTCTCTGCCGTCCGCCGATCAAAGCGGGCGGGAAGCTGCTCGATATTCACCCCATACGGCGATGAGGTATGAAACCATTTGTAGAAGACTTAGTTCTCGGTCGGGGTGCCCTAAGCAGTAGATCAGCTACCTCACTGCGAACTGCTGAGACTCAACCCTTGACCATGAGATATGTCCGCACACCAGGCGAACAACACCTCCGTGCAATGACCAGGCTTGTCCCCTGGTCAAATGCACTATTTAGAGAGTAATCACAGGTCGCTGACATTTGGTCCACGTGCTTGGCTGATAAGCTACCATCTGAGAGACTACGGCCGAACGCCTCTAAGCCAGAATCCCGCCCTAAATCTCAGCACCGCTGTGATGGAAAGCTTCGACATGGCTGGGGCTTGCGTCTCAGTCCGGCCCGGTCGAGCCGCAGAAATGCACCTGGTAAAATGCACTCCTTCCTCGCTCTTTGCCTCTGTCTGCTATCAGTCATCCCAAATGGACGCAGAAGAGATGCAGTCCAGCGGACATTGCACCTCCTGCCCTATTGTGACAACCTCCCGGGTGGCGGGGAATGCTAGGCGTACCATCACTGCAGATGAGCCGAGAAAATAAAGGGAGTAAAAAGATACCTCACTCACATGCATATGCTACGTTTCTGGCAGGACGTGACGATCCTGGGACAAAGTCACACTGGATAGTACAAACTTGTACATAGTCCATCATATCATTGCCAAACTCCATAGACACGAGTAGGGAAGACTCGATAGTCCTGCAAGACAACTTCCTAAGAGAGACAACTCTGACCAAAAACAACTGCTGCCTTGCAGTTAGGCTGGGGACAGCCAAAGTCTAAGGAGGGCAACCCTACAGAAACGCCTGTTGAAATCGGATGCACTGAGCCACAGGCTTAACAAAATAAAACAGTGCAACGTAAATATCGCTGTAAACAGCGTACGATGATGAAGAAGAAGAAATACTGGATTCTTTTATGGAAGACAAAAACATTAACTTGGATAAATGTGTAGATATGAAAGTCGTTCAATTGCTGGCTGTTATGGTGGACTGCTGGTCTTGATTCGGAAGAAAACTCCTTTCTGTGTCTGGACTCATTGCATCATTTACAGGGAAGCACTGGCATCCAAAGCATCAGCCCCGCCCTAAATGAAGTCCTTCAATCGGTAATCAAAGTAGCCACCTTCATTAAAGCGCAACCACTAAAGTGTAGGTGTTGCGAGCAAACATTCACATTTGAGTTGGACACACTTGGCTATTTTATTATTGCAACTCTCGCCGGCTCTCACGCGGAAATGTCATGAAAAGGGTGTATGAACTCATGAATGAGCTTTATTGTTATCTTTTCTATTTAAAAACATTCAAGTTCTGATAAGTTCCTGGACAAAGACTTTGTTTTAAAGCTGATATCTTTGAAAATCTAAATACTTCAAATTTGTCCCATCAAGGTACTGAGACCCATATTCTGTAGCTGTCAGATAGAATTTCGGCCTTCAGAAAGACATTGCAACTGTGGAAGGAAAAGTTAGAAAAGAAAGAAGTAAACTAATGCTCCCTTTCTCTGCACACCTGTTTAGAAAACAATGACTTAGATCTGAGTGAAGAATAGAAGGATGTGTTTATTGACCACTTAACAAAGGTCAGTGTTTACTTTGGCTAGTACTTTTCAGAGGCAACTGATCAACACACCTGGGTAAAAAATCCCTTCAGTACAGAGCGCCCATCTACACTCACTACCAGAGAGCAAGAGCAGCTTATTGATTTTTAATCGAACCCAACACTGAACTCGAAGTGATTGTAAAATACTTCTACTACATGGCTCAGAAGCATGGCATGCAAAACAGAGCGTCACGCCCTTCCTACAGATCTTCACCAGCAGATATCAACGTCAAATAATTCGTACTAAAAGTCAGAGGTAGTAACAAACACATATATGTGGAGCATTCAACATCATGTGGAACATATAATTACTTAGAGGCAATGTTACATAGGTGAGACGCACATTTAGATTAAGACATTTAATATAACTAGATATATTCTAGAAGGGTTTGAAACCCAGAAGTTAGTAGAACAGCTGGACGGACCAACAAAAGCAAGGCAAAGAACAGTGGGAGGTCAGAGTGTGGAAATCCACGAAAAACAAAGCATGGGACAATGTGAGATAAAAGAATAGGTCAGAAAATAGTTTCAAGGTCAGAGCGTGGAAACAAAAGAAAACACGTCAAATCCAGTGTGGTGTATGTGGAGGGTAAGGGTGGGGTGATGGTGGGGAGGGGGGGGGGGTCACAGAATAGGTCAGAAGTTGTTGTGGGGAGATCAGCGACATAAATTTCAACACTTGTGGATAATTAGAGCGATGGACCACCTAGCACATATTAAACACCAGTGAATGATCAGAGCGAGGAGACCAGCGAGCACACGTTAAACACCAGTGGATGATTAGAGCGATGAGTCCACCAGTTAAACATCAGTGGATGATTAGAGCGAGGAGACCAGCGAGCACACGTTAAACACCAGTGGATGATTAGAGCGAGGAGTCCACCAGTTAAACATCAGTGGATGATTAGAGCGAGGAGACCAGCGAGCACACGTTAAACACCAGTGGATGATTAGAGCGAGGAGTCCACCAGTTAAACATCAGTGGATGATTAGAGCGAGGAGACCAGCAAAGACAAGTTAAACATAAGTGCATAATTAGTGGTGGGGTATCAGTGAAAATTTACCCATCGGTGCATATTAGATATGAAATTCAGAGAGTGGTGAATGCTTGGAATGCATTGCCATGGAAAGGTAGTGGGATCAAGGATAGTTAATTGCATTTTAAGAATAAATTGGATGCGCATAGCTTTTAGAGCAAGGTAATGTAAATGAAACTGGTTGTATACAGACTCTGCAGAGTCTTCTAAACCAGTATAAAGACGTTACGTTAAGTTAAGTAGATGACCAGAGCTGGGAAGCCAGAGAATAGTAGACAAAGCAAAGCGGGAGGGCAGAGAAGCAAGAGTAACGAGCTGGAGAAGGCGATCAAAACTGGAAACCCTTAAAGAGCATCTCTTGCAGCCTAGAAGAACCAGAATGATTAAAAGGAATCCAAATAAGACACAGTCATCGGGCTATGCATTTAAATGTGAATGTACAAGTTAAAAACAACGCTATAACCTTGGATGAGGATGAAGTAAGCTCGGAAAATTCATCAACACCCAACACAAATGTAGTCCGTCATTTCAAAGATATTAATGAAAAAAGGACAATAACCATTGGACAAGTTTGTATCATGTTGGGGAATTCATTCTGTGTGGGTCATGACATTCTGAAAAACTGTCTGAGCACGCATTAGATTGCAGCCAAATGTACACCAATTTGAAGTAGAATTCTGAAAACTGTTTTCATTACCATGACAACTCATCTCTCCCTGCGCTTCGCTAAAACCAACTTTATTGTTGTCCAACGACTTTTTTACGCACGTGATTCAGTGCTGTGATATTTTTATGTGTGAGATTTTTGCTGGTTTTTTTTTTCGTTTGTTTTTGTTTTGTTGTAGCCGGCACAACGCTCCGTTTAACCGTTATTACAGATAACTTGTTAAGTTTGGTTTGGTTACAACGCGTTTGCCGTTTGATTGTATTGTTATTCGGTTTTTGTTTGTTGTGTTGGTACGACTGGAGTTGTTGTTCTACTCTTCTTGTCTGTGCGTATACTCTTGTATAGTACAGAACTGGATTTAGCTATGAAAAGGACTGGATGTAGCTCTGAGAAGAACTGGATGTAGCTATGAAAAGGATTGTGTAGCTAGCTATAAGAAGGACTGTGTAGCTATGAGATGGACTGGATGTAACGTTGAAAAGTACTGTGTAGCCTTGAGATGGATTGGATGCAACCTTGAAAAGTACTGTTTAGCCATGAGAAGGACTCGAAGTAGTCAAGAAAAAGACCGTGTAGCCGTAAGATGGACTGGGTGTAGCTATGAAAAAGACTGTAGCCATGAGAAGGGCTGAATGTAGCTATGAAAAGGTCTGTGTACCCATGAGAAGAACTGGATATAGTTATGAAAAGTTTATTATATTTGGTGTGCTTATCTAAACGTAGGCTTCAGACTTTTGGGTGATTGTTGTGAAGAAAATATACTTTAAGTTGTTTCAGTTTAGAGTGACACGAGCTGTTAACTTTTATCTTGTGAGTTCTGAAATTGATTTTCTGTTAAAGCCTGAGAATGGATTGTGTTGTATTTACTTATATATCAATGTATCTCTTGATTTATGTTTTGATGATGATGAAAACTGCCCATTAGTCTGATGAGCTTAGAGTGGTCGCGATGTCTGAATTCTTGAAAAGGGACTCACAGTTTCATGAGACTTGTTAACTGGGAAACAAAGCCCATTTAGGAGATTGAAAACCTTGACTTCAAATTACCTACTGCCCAGCAGGTACGCTTTTGGGCAGCCAAATTCTGGAGGAAGTTTCTTGTTTTCCTTCGTTGTAGTTTGTCGTCAGCTCTCGCCTTCAATGACTAACAAAGGCTGCAGTCAGTTTGGAGACTATGTACACGTCGGCACAGCTTTCCATGGAAGAAGATAAGATGTTACTTTTATCATTGGTGCATGATGGACAGGGCTAGAGCAGGTGTTCCGCTGTCACGGAGGATGTGCCACATGTACAGAGATCCGTAGGGCCAATCTTGATTGTGTTATAGCGATGGCATGTCCGTGTGCTGTGCTCTGTGTGTAGCTGGAAGATGATCTGATCTAACCTAGAGATTAGAGATAGGTGTAGTTTCGTTCTTTTCTTACTTTGATTCTTATGAAAGTAAGGCCACTCCCTGATTGGACGGTCACAGGTTGGGCATATTATTTCAGCTGGAGTACATTAAGGATGTCTAGTGAAATTATGTTGTACCAACAAATTGTGTTGCACCAACAAATTATGTTGTACCGACAAATTATGTTGTACCAACAAATTGTGTTGCACCAACAAATTATGTTGTACCGACAAATTATGTTGCAACAACAAATTATGTTGTACCAATTCGATAGGTGTGCTGTCCATCGCATTTTATTTTTTAAAAGACGTTTTTGTTGCGTTAAAGTTCACTAGCCATTGACCGCCCTCAGCCTGCATGCAGGACAACAGTGCAGTTACTCGAGTTGTCATGCTCTATCTAGCACCTGTCACCGACCCTGTCCTGTTTGAAAGACCAAACTTGTATCTCTGCTACCTTTAGCATAGCTCTTGTGGTCAGAGAGATCAACAAGTTTCTCTAACACGACGAGATGAAGAAGCTTTAGAGCAAGGCTGCTCAACCTTTTCGAATTCACGAGCCACATTGAGAACAATTCACCGGCCAGACAACAGGCAAGCTTTATATCTCGTTTTATGCTCGAATTCTGAACAAACACTTAAAGTGACAATTTGTTGAGTTAAAAACCCATTAAACCAATTGCAGCGTTGTTTCTTGCACTTTACTTTATTGCTATTCTTTAAATTTATCGAATTAAAACATTTCTCTTGAGAGTTGTTGCATTATAGACGAGTAACGATAGAAATAAAAAACAACTGACTCTGAAACTGTAAGTAATTATACATTATCAGACACTGCTTCTGTAGTAGCATATAGGAGGCAGTGTTTCAGATGGCATTCAGCAATTGTGTTTTTCAATTTTGACTTGGAGAAGATTCATGATTATTGTCGCATCATCATGTAGCATGTTCTTTATAGAACGTTGCTCCCATCACAGTGTCTGAAAGAAACTCGTTCCCTTGCCAAAATGCCAGCCTCCGCCACATTCATACCCAGACATTCCTGGATATCTTGGTGCCATCGTCTTCTTGGTCTACCCCTTCCTCTTTTACCTAGTACCATACCTTCCATCACTGTTCTCTCGAGAATGTTGTCTCTTGATGTGACCAAAGTTTTTTGTTGCATATATTTTGAAATTAATCTTTGTTTCCATTTCCTACATGCTTTTAGCACGTTTCTATGAACGACTTAATCTTCTTCTTCTTCTTCTTCTTCTGCGTACACAGTCAGACAGTAACCATTATTTTTTCGAAAAAAGCGGCGGTCATCCTGAGGCTCTCGCTACTGCCATAGAGCTTGTCTTGCAGTTCCACTGGTAATGGCCACATCTGCTCTCTTTGATCCTCGTATGTCGGGCAGTTCTGCAGCAGATGTTCAGTGGTCATTTTGCCAGTACCGCACGGGCATTCGTCGGTACTCCCTATCTTCAATTTGTTGAATAGGTGGTACCTCAGTCTGTTGTGGCCAGTGCGAAGTCTGAAGACAACGACCTGCTCTCTTCAGTTCAACTGGTAATAGGCATCGTTTTTGGTGTAACCAGTATGTTCGGTTTCCCATTTGGTCATGTATCTGGCTTTGATAAGCCGTTTTGACTCTTCGTACGTCATACTGGTATCTGTTTGTGGTAGTCTTGCACCTTCTTTTGCCAGTCTGTCTGCCTCCTCGTTGCCTTGGATGTTGCAATGTGCCGGGACCCACTGTACCACTACCCTTTTTGGTGCGGACTGCTGGCACAGTTTGCAGAGTGCTGCTCTTAAGTCATTAAGCTCAGTGTTTTTCTGGCTTTTTAGCGCTGTGAATACGGCGAGAGCATCTGTCAGCAGGACTATATGGCTCTCATTTTCACTGTGTGTCACCATTTCTTCCACTGCCGCCCTCAGTGCCTCTGTCTCCGCTCTGAAATTGCTTGTGTACTTACCAGTAGCGAATGACAGTGTTATTTTTCTGCCATTTGGTAGGTTCAGGAATGCTCCTGCCCCTCCGTTCTGTGTAGTGTTTGTTACAGAACCGTCGGTGTATGCATGGGTCCAGTCCATGCTTGGGTAGCTTTTCGTTATGAAGCTTAGGGTAGTGTCTCTCCTTTCTTTTTCAGTCTGGCAGTTTTTGTTTGCAATACCTGGTATATTTTCTACCACCTCTGGAAATATATCCTGCCTCCAAGTAGGTTTGCGTACAGTAGTGATGGGTTTTGGTGTTGTTAGTGCGTTTATGGGATCTTCGTGCATCTTTGCTTTGGCTATTTCTGCAAAGTTTCTCCGCTTTAGTTTCCCATTTCCCAAATTGTTTAGTCTTTGGTACATTGGGTGGTCCGTCAGTCTTCGGAGTTTCTCTGACTGCAGCTGGGCTCTGCAGTCTCTTCTATCGGTCATGGATTGCAGTTTTGTAATCTTTTCAAGTTCTACAATTGGCGTTGACTTCATGCCACCTGTTATAATTCTCATGGCTTGGTTTTGAAGTTTGTTAACTTTATCGAAGTTCGCCTTCGCTGCTGTTGTCCATGCCGCAATGCCATACTCGAGAACTGGTCTCACTCTTCCAGTGTACAGTTTCTTTAGTATGCCTTCGTCTGCTCCCCAGCTTGTGCCAGCAAGTTTCCTCATGATTGCCATTCTTTCTCTGGCTTTCATTCGGTTTCTCTCAATCTGACTTTTCCATGTCATGCGCCGATCAAATGTGACTCCCAGATAGGTTGGGTTGTCGTTTGGCTGCAGGATTTTGCCATTTAGACTTAATTTGGTACTTTGGGGTTTTAATGAAAGCGAGAATATTGTGCACGTGGTTTTCTCCTCGTTTATTTTGACCAGCCATGAGTTCGCCCACTCTTCCAGCGATGTTAGGGCCGTCTGCATCCGATTTCTTGCTATGGTGAGATTCTTTTCAGAGGTCCACATAGCCAGATCGTCTGCAAACATTGAGCTATGGACTCTTCTTGGTATATTCTCTGTAATATCGTTTATATATACCAGGAAGAGTGTGGGTGACAGTACTCCCCCTTGGGGTACTCCCTGCTCGAGTGTCACCTTTTTGCTCATCTGCCCTTGTACTTGGACTCTGGCCGTTCTTTGTTTGAGGTAGTGGTTGATCCACTTGTACATTTTCCCATAAACATCACTTCTTCTTAGCTTGACTCTAAGTCCATCTTTCCAGACTTTGTCAAATGCCTTTTCCAGATCCACCCAAACAGCTACTGTGTGTTTCTGTGCCTGGTAGGCATCTTCTATCTCCTGGGCTATGAGGATGACCTGGTCCTCAGTGGATCTGTGCTGTCTAAAGCCGGCTTGCTGTGGAATTAGTATTCGTTTTTCTTCCAGATGCCACATCAGTCTGGTGTTTATCATCCGTTCCATCAGCTTGCCGACACAGCTCAGTAGGCTGATGGGCCTGTATCCATTTGGATCTGTTTTATCCTTTCCTGTTTTTGGTACTGGTACCAGTATTGCATCTTTCCATGCCTGGGGTACAATACCCCTTTTCCAGCTTTGGTTCAGGACTGACAGTAGTTTCCTCTTCGCTGTTTGGCCCAGCCCCATCAGCATTTCGTTTGTTATCCCATCTTTTCCGGGGGATTTCCTTTTCTTTAGTGTTCTCATAGCCTCTTCCATTTGAACGACTTAATCAAATATGATTGTCAAGTCCGAGTCACTTTGGTGGTCAACGATTTCCATTTGGAGATTCCCTGAAATCCCAATCACATTCACTGAGAAAGTATTGGGTTTCCTGAAAGTGGTATTCGTGAAATCTCTCATTGAACAACCTGCAGCGTACTGAAAAAGTTCATTTACACACTGCAATTTCAACATTATTTTGAAATCAAATCAATTGTTTTGAAATCAAATAAATTATTTTGAATTTATCACTTAAACATTGCTAATTTCATCTTAAAAGCTTTCGTGCAATTAAGTAAGACACGCACTAGGTAACCTTTTGAATGAGGCTTCAAATTTAACTCATTAAAATAAGACGAATTGTCCGTATGGAAGGCAAGGTCGGCCAGCCACTTCGGATCGTCGAACTTGGCATTAGCTGTCATGAAAGCTTGGATGGCATCGTTGAACAAACACATTTTAGTCAACACTTTTGAAAGACTTAGCTATCGTTCTTCTGAGAAGTATAGAACATTGTCTTGATCAGGGAGTGCATTGTGAAACTATCGTTGAATCAAACATATTGTTCGGATCAAAATCACAATATCTCAGACCTTCCATTACATTTTCAAGACTAAGGGATTTGACAAACATTTTCTTGGGGAATAATGCAATGGTCACTAATGTGTATCGAATGTTGTTTTTTGTTTAAATAGATATAACAATCCCGTAAGATTCGTCAAACTCAGATAGTACATATACGTGTTTGTAATATGTTCGTAGATACCACAATATAGATTTATTTCGTGTTTTTTCAAAGGGATATTGGGGTTTGATCCAACCAACGAATACAAGACCAACTACGCTGTGTCGATTAATCCGTGCTTACTCAACTTAACGTATTCAACGTCTTTATACTGGTTTAGAAGACTCTACAGAATCTGTATACAACCAGTTTCTTCGAGGGTGGTTTTTACCGATATGCGAGTCCATCTTAATAGACTAAAAACACTAGAGCTAGGCAGAACAGCAGCCAGTCAGGCGCCATCTTTAGCTGCTCTTAACAAACCACCTGGGAAAACACCCAAGGCCAATAATTATCATTGACAAGCTAGCAACATTATCTCATCAACATACATTGTCAGCTCTACTATCATAGTAACAGTAATTCGCGACAAACATTTCTTTTTGAAGCAATCAGCTTTGTTTGGGCACACAACTTCAGCTGCAGAAGGGCACAGATTCACTAAATCGCGATAAGAAAAAATGGTTTCGAATGTTTGGAAATTTCTAAAACTGTGATATAACTATCTTTGACAAAACTCTTCTCCTCATCTGATACTATCTGAGAAACTGATAGTAGCCTTTTCAATTTTGTTTGTTTGTTTTTTACATTTTTGAAACAGTTCCGTTTGTTCGTTCGTAGCTGACCTTTAATGCCAGCAAATTTGGTTGAGTGTTTTATATCACAATGTCTTTTCACATTGTGGCCCGTGACAGCAGATATTGATTAATAACAAATTAAATAAACGTGCTTTCCATCAATTTTCACATAGTGTCATTTTTAATCACGTGTACAGCAGATAAAAAAAACTTTTTTTTCTTAAATTTGAGTATTATTAACCGTTAACAATCGAGATCGAAGTATATTTACATAATTATCGATGACTGGCTGACAAAGTCAGGGGTCCCTGTAAGTATATACACCTTGGCTATTTCTAGAATGGTCCTAAGAATCGAGATTACTTTTCTTGTAAGCACTATAATTCTAAAGTCAGCAAAACCCATTCAGCACGAACTACGATCACTTGTCGAGAAGATACACTTGCATACAACCGATAGATGGTGCAGGAGTGGATGCACTCGTGCTACATCCGTTAACAATATTTTTGGAAGGGCGTACCCGGCTGACGATTATGGTTCCGGCAAGCCACAAGCCATCCCCTGTGCAAGATTTGGACACTATCGTTATAAAGCATTCGATATTAACAAAGACTTTAAGATTATAAAATATTATAATCAGAAGAATGAGCCTGGTCAACAGGTTACAGGAACGATTGACATGCGAAGCATATCAATTTATCAGATATCAGCCATATCCATAAGTTTTTGGCTCCCATACTGTCTTACCCTCGTACAACCTCCTTCCTGTGGTGTGTGCATAGAGATGCAGATATTCATTCATTCATAGGCGTCTTAGTCTTTACAGACCATGCGCGTGGCACCCTGTTAGTAGCCTCTTAGAGCGCAAGCCTGAGAGCTGAATATTGAGACCTTAGGCTGCCAAAACTGCAGGATCCCCCTCTCGGCCTCGCTGGTGTAATCCAAAGGAATGCACCTCATGACAATTTGGCACCATCTAAGCTGCAGGAGCTGCCGGAATGAGTTCGCAATTTTCAAACATCCGCATTACGTGCTGCCACTCCGGATTTTCTGTCTGGGCTTACGCCCGTAACCCTACCCTCTCCCGAGGTTTCCACAAGGTAGTGGAGTCGTTGCCTGTAGATATTAGTTACTCGAGACATCAGATGATACTCTCATCATTAGCCAGCACTCTCTGGGACTTGTGGATTTAAAATCAGAGTTCCTCCTCTCCTAGCGAACTGCCTGAGCAGGCTAACGAGTTTCGTCTACCCGGGCTTAGAGTCAGAGTTTACCTTCTCTTAGATTGGCTGCCACCCACGGCTAATGAGCCCAATCTGCCCGCCCAGTTATACCCCTGGGTACTCGGTCGCGCCCCACAACAGGCTCTTTAAGAATCAGGGGGACCCTCATGAAAGTGCTGCTGGGGACACACAAATGTAGGAAAGACTATTGGCATGGAAACTCCTGAAGGGCAAGCCGAATAATGAATCCAGCGGCGATCTCTACGCCTGGAAAGGAGAGGATATATATCAGACGTTTCACTTTCCTTTAACGAGCGGGACGTCCAGCCCAGACCTCGCTACCCCACGGTAGCAGATAAGCTTTCTTTTAAACCCCCCAGAAGTCTACTCCATACGTACCTGCCTTCTGACTTGTGTACATTGCGTCATGGGCATTGCTATGGGTTGAAAAGTCCTCTATAGCAAACAATATAATTTGAACGGTTAGCCTCGTTTGAAGATATGCTATCAGTGTGGCGGGGAATCTGTTATTGTGTTTTAGATTCCTGGAAACCACTGGGCATTAAATAACACAATAATAACATTCGTTAATGCGTCTTACGTTTAGTTGTTATAAAGCAGGGGCATCAAACACGGGATGAATGTTGCCTGTCAAGTGGTCCTCTGTGGCCAGTCATGTGTTTGGCGTTATAATGTATTTGCAGGACGTAGCTACCATCACAGCCCATTTGAAAGAAACTCTATTTCTTGCCAAATTTCTGGCCTACTCCAGACTCATGCCCAAGCATTGCCTGACATCTTTGTACTATGGCCTTCTTGGTCTGTCTCTGCCTATTTTGCCAGGCACCAAACCTTCCATTATCGTTCTGCCAAGACCGTTGTGTCTTTCGATGTGGCCTAAATATTTCAATTTTTTTGTTTATGACGAACATTATGAACCGGTTCTTCTCTTTGTCCAATTATTTTTTTCTGTTAATGGTATTTTAAGGAGCTTTCTATAGCTTTTCTACTAGAAGGACTCGATTTTCTTCCTTGAAGTTTGGGTAACTGTCAATGTTTTGTAGCAGTACGGCTGCCACGGTAAAAACACAGATTCTTAAAATGTTCTTTTTTGTTTGGTTGCTGGTATTCTGGCATCGTTTCCTCAGGTTGTGTCGGTTCTGCACTGTCATTGCCAATCTCCTTTTGATTTCATTGGATCTGTCGCCATTGTTATCAAATTTTGAGCCCAGATGCTCAAAGTTATAAAAAGACAATAACAATCAGACAATAATATAGGGATTTATTTACTTTAACAACAGTAACATACATTTTTTTTTAACACTGAAACATTGATTAAATGTTATTTCCTTGCACTAAAACAGATAGTAAAACAAGTGAAACCCCTCACAACAGAATATGCAACTATATAAGATAAAAAAAGAACAGAACTGTGCATGTTTAAGCCAGCTTCCAAATAAAAAAAATAATACGAAACAAAAGTGGCATTGAAAAATAAAGGAGAAAACTTTCAACGCAAATCTATATCTCAGTTGGTCCAGCTGATTTCACATGTGTAGATTTACATAAAAACATCGAAACAACTCTTTAATCTTCGTCAAATTCCTGATCACTAAAGTTTCCACGAAAAGATTAAAGTAATTACGTTTTAAATTTGTTTGTGTCAATTTTTTTCTTTTTGTTTGAACTGTTTGATGATAAATTCTGAGATTAGCTATTGCAGTGGATTATTCATGCAAGAAGTAGATCATTTTCTATTTGTTAAACAGGTACTGATCGTTCTTGCAGTATTTATTATAACATCATTTATTAATATGTAATATTGCGCATAACGAAAGGTTAAACATCTTTTCACTTTAATAACATAAATGTGTTTTAATAAATTCGTGAAAGTGAGATTTGAGAATGGATCAAAACATTTCGTAATAGTCGGAGACAGTTTGTGCAAAGTACTTCAAGTTAGAAAATGTATGGCTTGGAAGCTAACATAAACATAGTCCAGTATATGTTGATACATAAATCTGACCTTTGCGATTGTTTTTACTGATGATGGCAGACTCGAGAGAGATAGAGACGAGAGTGCAGAGGGCAAACGCTATCACCTACCAGTTGTCTCCACTACTAAGACACCCAAAGATTTCTCTTCAAGCAGAAAAGCCGATGATAAAAATATCTTCATGCCAATCATGTGCTACCAGTGCCAGACATGGGTATTGAATATGGCCCAAGAACGAAAGTTTGCCACCTGCAAAATGTGGTGACTACGAAAGGCTACTAGCAACACCAGAAAAGACAGAATTACCAAAAACGAAAATCCGAGAGTAGGTTGGAACAATTCCCTGCTTAGTACATCGAGCAACAGAGAATGAATTGGTTTGGCCACATTGTGAGAATGCAACCAGACCACATCGTTCATGCAACCTTCTACAGAGGAACATCATGGAGAAAGGCGAGAGGTAGACCGAGGAAAAGGTAGATAGACGGCGTAAACAAGACTTGCTTTTAAATGAGGAAATATGTTACTCGAGCCACGAGACAGGCGAAAGACAAATACATACTACAATACTGGGCTACAACCCGGTAGAAAGTTAGACAACACTGGGCTACAACCCGGTAGAAAGTGAGACGACATTGGGTTACAACCCAGTAGAAAGTGAAACAACACTGGGCTACAACCCGGTAGAAAGTGAGACAACACCGGGCTACAACACGGTAGAAAGTGAGACGACACCGGGCTACAACAGGGTAGAAAGTCAGACGACACTGAGCTACAGATCGGTAGAAAGTGAGACGACACTGCGCTACAACCTGGTAGAAAGTGAGACGACACTGGGCTACAGCCTTGTAGAAAGTGAGACGACACTGGGCTACAGTCTTGTAGAAAGTGAGACGACACTGAGCTACAGATCGGAAGAAAGTGAGACGACACTGCGCTACAACTTGGTAGAAAGTGAGACGACACTGGGCTACAGCCTTGTAGAAAGTGAGACCACACTGGGTTACAACCCGGTAGAAAGTGAGACGAAAAACTAAGAAGAAGAATGACTTACAAAACAATACATTTTAAAAAGAGAAGCTATTATTATTTACTAGATGTAACTTCAGATACAAGTTTTATGATCAGAAATATTGATAAATTATAAGCCCGAACAAATGGCGTCAAAAAATAATGTTCTCTTAGAAGAAAACCAATCTTCTGGAATAAATGTAACAATTGCTATATTTAGAAGAGTTTAAGATTGAAATTGAAAGCGTAATTTGTCTTCAAAATCAATCAATCTGCAAATTAATAGCATGTCAACTGTAATCAATCAATCAATCAATCAATCAAAGCTCGTCGTTTCTCTCTGTGCAAAGGGCATTGACAACATCCCGTCCGCATACACGGTCATTGTCAGCTTTTTCTGCCTCTCTCAAGGTGTAATAATTTAATCTTCGTCCCTTCTCATATTTTCTTCTCCGCGTGTTTTTTGGTACACATTTATTTTTCTTTTTAGAGGATTCAATGTAAGAGCCAGTCTTGCTATATAGGCGATGCTTTCCATAGCGAATGTTCTAACCAGCATGATTTGCTTCGGTGCTACGACAGAGTCGATGACGAGGCGAATAATATTGTCACTGTGATCCAGATTCTGAGCAGTGCATAAGCTGTGACGGTCAGCGACCCAAGTCGGACTGCAAGTATCACGGCCGACAACCCAGTGCTGGGATCAAGTTTCTGAGCAGTGCATAAGCTGTGACGGTCAGCGACCCAAGTCTGACTGCAAGCATCACGGCCGGCAACCCAGTGCTGCCAAGACCTTTCTTCCCCTTCACAGGTTGATCCTGGATAACAGACTACAATAGGACAGACGTGATAATGAGAAGGGATCGAAGAAGGAAGGCTAACCCGGTGCCCAAAAATGGCATGATGAAGTCGGATGCGTCGGACTGAAAGGGGCAAATATCGCAGTCAATCTGTAAACTATGAAGCAACGTATTCCGCACTACATCCTGCTACTTGTAAAGCCCTTTTCAGGGCTTGGTAGCGGCAATTTGAGAACGATCGACAAATAAGAAGTAACTGGTATATCCCTGCGGGAACAGTTTAGAAACTGAAAGAATCGTTGAACACGTAATGCGGTATAATGAAACACTAACAAAAGGCACATAAATAATATAGTCAGAAGCGTGTCCTCATAAATTCCCACCTTACGATGGATCACAACGAAACGAATTCATGACTTATTGTTGTGCTACATGCAGGTCATTAAACTTGTCATTATGAGACCCTTGGGGTTGACTGATTTTGAGGACCCTGATGTAAACAATTCTTTCATGCGCGCTCCTTCGACATACGATTTCAGTTTTAATTAAATGTCAAATTATTTTACTTCATGAAAAATTTAGATAAAACGCAGAAGGACAAGTGACCGATTTTATGTCATCTCTTCATTAGAAGATTATCCGTGTCGCGTCCAGAACTATTCTGACTCTCCTGTCTGTAAAATGGCACGTCCCAAGCGAGACTCGAATGTGCCAGTTAAAAGAGAATTTTCTAACCGCCTGTCAAATCCCAAGCTTGGCTAAAACGGAAAATACTGTTTTATGATACAATTGGTGTCCCATAGACAGAGGAAATGCCAAAACTAGGGATGGATGTAACACTAGAAACGCCATTTTACACTGCCTTCTATTGTGACAAGGAAATGAACTGGAAATACTGACGTCAGCAACTGTTGCCAAAGATAGATAATGATATTAGATTCTATGATAAATAACTGTTCCAAACCATATTTTCTTTACTGTATGGGCACATGATCCTTTGTTAGAGGGAACAAAAATGATTTTATGTATATATATATATAAAAGTCGTCTGTAACTTCAATTACCGGTTTGGGGAGCACGAGCTTGGAGTCAGTGCTACTTCAAGAATCACGCAACAGGACGTTAACAAATTGAGTGTGTATGTAGTTTCACGACTGAGATGTTCATAGTGACTATTTTGTTTATTTCAGATCTGATACGACGTTTGTTGCAAACGTGTGTTTGTTATAATTTAAAGTTTGATACCGTGATGAAAATCAGCCGACATGTTTGATTGGGCCCATTTTGCTTGTCACATTGTCGTTTGTTTAAACTGCAAAGCATCATTTCGACCTCACTTACTTTGATGCCTTTTTGAGTGATTCTCCATTTTAAAAAGATGTTTTATATATTAATGTATATATATATATATATATATATATATATATATATATATATATATATATATACTGGCCTCTCAAATCTATGAACGGAAACTGCGAAACTGGTAGATCGAGTCACATGAAGGCGGACAAGAATGCCTGCATCCTAAATTACCCCCAGCGGCCTTGACTTATCGTCTTGTCACTGGTCCAAGGTAGTTCGGTACAAGAGATGGAGATTAAAGACTAACGCAGTTTATTCTTCACTATAACCCAAATACAGCGCAAGTTACATCATCAAGACAAGACCGTCTGATGATTTCGCCATTATCGCTTGTCGTGAGCAACTAACGCAATGGTTCATCAATGACGTTTTCTCTTCCGTTTTGAAATCTTTTAACCATTCACAGATTCGTCTCTGACTCCAACTGTCTCCATACTGAACCTTTACTCTTCTGTAGATTTTAGATTTCAGACAGTCTTTTCATTCATAGGCGTCTCAGTCTTTGCAGACCATGCGAGTGGCACCCTATGAGTAGTGCAAACCTGGGCGCTGAATATGGAGATCCTCCTCTCTGCCTCGCTGGTGTTATCCAAAGGAATGCAAAGCATGCCAGTTTGGCACCAGCTCAGTTGCAGGAGCTGCCGCAATGAGTTCTTAATTTTCAAAACATCCTCTCCAGATTTTCTTTCTGGGTTTACTCCCGTAGCCCTACCCTTTTGCAAGGTTTCCACAAAGCAGTGGAATCGTTACCCGCAGAGGTTAGTTACTCGAGACATCCGATGATACTCTTATCGTCCCAAGACTAGCCAGCACACTCTGGGAATTGTGGATTTCAAATCAGTTCCTCCTCTCCTATGCGAACTGCCTGAACAGACGAGCTTCGTCAACCCATGTTTAGAGTTTATCGTCTCTTAGATTGGCTGCCAACCAAGGCTGATGAGCCCAATCTGCCCGCCCAGCTATACCGCCAAGGTACTCGGTTGCGCCTCACAGCAGGTTCTGTAAGAAACAGGTTGCCCCTCATGAAAGTGCTACTGGTGACACAAAAATGTAGGGGAGGCCATTGGCATGGAAACTTCTGAAGGCTAGCCGAACAGTGAATCCAGCGGCAATCTCTACATCTGGAAAGAAGAGGCTATATCAGACGCTTCACCTTCCTTTAACGAGCGGGACGTCCAGCCCAGACCTCGCTACCCCGAAGACATTCTAACCCCACACAGAAACCGAATAATGCCTCTTTGATCTTCCATAGTGCAAATTACAGTGGGCGACAATGATGTACGCAATATGGCACAAGCGTGTGCTGCACGATCAGCACAATCCCTACATGAAGTATTGCTAAAGAGCCATTTTGTTTCCTGAAATAACATTTGCTGCTGTCTATAGTGTTCCATGCACTTTATAATAAAATTGCTGTTACTTAATGACTATCCCTCGTACATATATATATATATATATATATATATATATATATACACACACACACACACATACACACACACACACACACATGCACACGCACACATATATATATATATATATATATATATATCGTCGTCATCATGTAGCATTCCTTTATAGAACGTCGCTCCCATCACAGTCTGTCTGAAAGAAACTCTTTCCCTTGCCAAAACTCCGGCCTCCGCCGTAGTCATAACTAGGCATTCTTGGATATCTAGGTACCATCGTCTTCTTGGTCTACCCGTGCCTCTTTTGCCTGGCACCATACCTTCTATCACTCTTCTCTCAAGACCGTTGTGTCTCTTGATGTGACAAAGTATTTACATTTTCTGGACATAATGGAATTCATAAACCAATTCTCCTCTATGCTCAACTCTTGCCGAATGTCTACATTTGTCTTTTTCTCCGTCTAGGGTATTCTGAGGATCTTTCTGTAACATTTTGACTCGAAGGATTGGATTCTTTGTCTGGAAGTTTTGGTAATCGTCCATGATTCGCAGCCATAAGCTGCCACAGGAAAAACACAGGTTCTCGGGACGTTTACTTTTATCGTTTTGTTTGTGCTCTGCCATAATTTCTTCAGTCTGTTCAGTTTCTGCAATGCCATGGCTATTTTTATTCTGATTTATTTCGAGCAGTCGTCATTCTTGTCAATTCTGGAGTCCAGATATTCAAAAAGTGTGACCTGATCTATTTCCTCATCTACTGTAAATTTATGTTGACATTGTGTTTAGTCGGTGGTCAATATCTTTGTTTTGTATATGTTCATAAACAGGTTTTGATCTTTACTGTGTCGATTTACAGCTGAAATTAGCTGCTCTAGCTCTTCTGCAGTTCTTGTTAGTATCACCGTGTCGTCTGCATATCGTAACTCTGGAATCTCGTTCGCGTCAATCGTAAATGTATCAAAACTGTCAATGTTCTCGTCTTCTCTAACATTTCTCATTATACATTCCGCATTGATGTTATATAGATAAGGTGAGAGGATACATCCCTGTCTTACTCCCTTTTGTACTGCAAACCAATCCGATGTTTGCCCAGATACTCGGACAGCAGCTCGTTGATCTTGGTATAATGTTTCAATGAGATGTATAATGTGCACAGGAAAGCCAATTTCCTATTGATGTTCCACAGATTATGATGTTTTACCATATCGAAGGCCTTGGTGAAATCAGTGAAACATGTTTACACGTCTACATTAAACTCTACATTTTTCGTAGATATTCCTCATATTGAATATGTAGTCCCTGATCCATCTGTCTTTTCTAAAACCTACTTGGACTTCGTGAATTTCAGATTCAAATATGTTCTCTAACCTTCTTAATAGGATCCACAAGAGTATCTTTCTAGTATGTCTGATCAGCGCGATAGTTCGGTAGTTTGTGCAGTTTTAGGTTGCCTTTTTTTAGGAGGGGCATATACATTTATTTCTTCCATGCTTCTGGCCACTCTGCGCTGTCCCATATCTGTTTACACAGCTTGTGATAAAGTCGAGCACTGGCCTCCCCTTCTGCTTGTATTTGCTTGGATATCATCACATCATGGAGACGTTTCCTTTTTCAGGCATTTGATTGCTGAGCGTACTTTCTCCAATGTTGGTTCAGGCTCTTTCTCATCCTTTGGTAGGATTGTAACTGAGCGCTTTGTGCTATCTTCATACATGGTTCTCCATCTATTCAGTGTGTCTTTGGTTTCTGTAAATCTGTTATCCTCTTTGTCATGTATGACATGCGGAACTGGACGGAATTCGCTTGTCAGTTTTCTAATTGCCTTAAAGGCATCTCTCTCTCTGCCTTGTTGCTGTAGATTTTCTATGTCCCTACAAGTGTCCACTATGCATCTTCTTTTATCTTTTCTTATTTCTTTTCAAACTTTTTTTGCACAGCTTTCATATGCTGTGTTGGTTCCCTGGCTTCTCATTTGTTTTAATTGTTTTCTTTCTTCAATGAGTTTCAGTGTTTCATCTGCTCTGTTTCTTGTGCTACATCCTGGGAATCATTTCGTTTGTTGTCGAGATTAAAATATCCCTTGCGTGTGATGTCAACTCCTCACATGTCATCTCTTCATGTACCGCAAACAACGCACTAAATTTGTTTTCTACTCTGATGTTGTATTCAGTCGGTATTGCTATTACATTGAAACGTATTGGCTGGAAACCTATGTTAATCCTACGAAGTCTTGTCTTGAAAACTGCAAACAGTAATTCGTGGTCCGTATCGCAGTCCGCTCGTGGCAGCGTTCTTGTTGCCAGCACGTTTCACCTCCATATTTGTTGTACTAGGATGTAATCTATTTTATTTCTGCTGTTGCCATCAGGGGAGGTCCACGTGTATATTCTTCGCGGATGTTGTTTAAATATGGTGTTGGCAATGGAGAGGTTATTTTCCATGCAGAATTCAACCAGTTGGTCTCCTCGTTCGTTTCTGTGTCCCAAACCAAAAGGCCCTGACACTCTTCTCTCTTCATCGGCTCTTTCCTGTCCAACTTTTACATTAAAATCCTTCCCCACTGAAGACGGAGCATGCCTGCCAGAATGGCGGGGGTACCCAGAAATGGAAAAGGACATGTACACATATACGGTTAATGAGTATGCTCAGATATATGACAAGATATGGGGCTACCTCCGTGGACTGCCACCAGGCGAAAGCAAAAGAGGACCTGCGACTGACGTGTCACTTCATGGATGCAGCCCATCTGGTGGCATAAAACGAGCATACGAAACCAAACGCAAAGAAGAAGAAGAAGACATTAAAATCCCCAGTGATGATCAAGATGTCTCTTTTTCTACTTTTGCCATTATTTCTTGTAACGTGTCATAGAAATCTTCCATTTCGCAATCATCGGCTGCTGATGTTGGTGCTTAAACTTGAATTATTGTTAAATTTCTTGTTTGCCTCTTTAGTCTGATTACAATTATTCGGTCAATAACTGGGTTGTAACCGAATAGTGAAGGTTCCGTTTACTTTGACAGAATGAAGCTGACCTTGCTTTTCCCACACGTGTCCATCCTAGAGTATATGAATGTTTCGTCTGATGTGCAGATGCAGTGCTCTTGACCGACCAATCTGTGTTCAGAGACTCCAAGAACATAAATTCTGGATCTCTCCATCTCTTTTCCAATCTTAAAAAACTTTCCCTGATATTGGCTTCTGGCGTTCAAGGTGCCTAGTCTTAGATTTGTTTTTAGTCCCATTTCATAGTTGCCCACTGTAATGCAGTCGGGCTTTAGGTCGTCATCTCCATTACTTGTACTGGCTCTGAAATCGGCCTCTTCCCCAGTTGGCGTCGATGATCTGCCTGACCTGTGGGCCTCATCATCAGATCTTTTAGTTTCGTTTCTATCGACTATCATAGGTTTCTTGTCCAGTTGTTTGCCATTGCTTTCTGAACGTTGTTCCGGCCGCTTACACAACTATGGTCTCTAGTGCGTCCTTAGCCCGATACCATGCGTTTCCAGCTCCCACTTTCAGAGTCGTTGTCGACCAGGTCGATCTTCCGTCTCTTCCACCAGCTTCTGTGGGTACTAGTCAGGGGTGGACTCCCCTTCTTGTCATTTCACTCACGTAGTTTATCTGGCCACATACATACTCTAGGAGCCATACGTGAGCTAGACAGTTGTGGGGGAATCAAATAGGATCATGACCATCAAGGTTGTGGCTGCCTCTCATCGTGAGGTGCTATCTCTAACACACTTCTGTCCTACCCCCAATAGTAATAATAATAGAAACATTTGTAATAATAATAATAGTGATATCAATAATATTCATTGTCGTCGGATATTCAGTCCATAGACTGGATTTGAAGACCCTGTATCATGCCACATCAATGTCTTCAATTATTCAGTCCATAGACCGGTTTTGGAGACCCTGTATCATGCCACATCAATGTCTTCAATTATTCAGTCCATAGACTGGATTTGAAGACCCTGTATCATGCCACATCAATGTCTTCAATTATTCAGTCCATAGACTGGTTTTGGAGACCCTGTATCATGCCACATCAATGTCTTCAATTATTCAGTCCATAGACCGGTTTTGGAGACCCTGTTTCATGTCACGCCAATGTCTTCTGTGCTCTGAAGTATCTCTGAGTTCGTCGAAGAATTTGACAACCGCATGGCTGTGTAGGCCCAATTGAAGGATTGTTTCAATTGTTCAAGGATTGAAGAATCAATTTGTTCTTGGTTGACTTCTAACTTGTTTGCTTTACTTTGTTCAGCCAAGGTTACATGTACTGGGCCTGTGTATCTTAGACTGGGGCTAAGCCAATACCCCTTCGACTCCGGATTACTGCCGGAGGCCGTCAATTTTAGGTAGCTGCCTCTAGCTTAATTTTATTCGATTTAATTTCAGTCCATCTTCCGATGACATCACATCTCAAAGACTTCCAAATACCCTTTCCTCTGTTGTTTATAGTCCACAAAATATAAATAATGGAGATAATAACAGTCATAATAGTAATAGCAATAATAACGGTAAAAGTACAAATAATAATAATAAAAATAGGAATAGTACTAATTATAATAATAATAAGATAATGATAGTAACAATAAAAATAGTAGTAATAATAATAATAACAAAATAATAATATTACTAATAATAATATTTTTAGTATTATGGCCTTTTGCGTCTTGACAGACGGTCAATAAGCTGGTCTGTTGTAGAGATGGTGGGGGCTTCATCTGTCCTAGAGAGACATCGACTATCGGCTGATTTTGTCGATTCTCGATTGACACGGACGACAACAGTGTAAACAGAAAAAGTTCGATTGGTGTGGTGTAGGCTCGTTTCTTTTGTGTCGCTTGTCTTCCATCTTTGTCATCAGAACTAGACCTGCCTCGATGTACGTTCTCAAGGTCGCTCTCCATGTAGCTCTATCCTCTGCAGTCTCCTCCCACATCTTTAGATTGATCGTAAAATAGTTCATGAATCTTCTGCAGATGTCCTTGTATCTTGATTTAGGTCCTCATTGTGATCATGTACCAGAAACGGTGTTCATCCAGGAGTAACTGCTTCGGAATACGGGTATTTTCGTTTCACGTGACCCGGGAATTTGGAAAACGGGTATTTCCGAGTTGGTCTTCTTGTCCTGCCACGTTATATTCATTATACTGCGAAGACATCGCATATGAAAACTGTTTAACCTCTTCTCGTGTCTTGAATGTGCTGTACATGTCTCCGCTCCGTATAACACTGTACCAAGCACGCATGCTTGATATATCATTTTCTTTGAATTTAGTGCCATGTTTCTGTTGTTACATGCCCTTTCTTTCAGCCTGCCGTAAGTTGTTGCTGCTTGCCCTATGCGTATATTGATCTCTTCATCGAGTGATAGTGTTGCTGTTGTTTATTTATTTCTTAAGCGTTTGCCTCACTAGTTTCTACTGGCGGAGGCGCGCCCATTCCACCCCAGACCTTAGTCCTTTTGGCGATATCAGGACGCAAAAACCAGTGCTTGGATGCATGTGTGCGTCTGTATGTACCTATGCTAGGTTTGTGCGCCCTCAGAAGCTAGCCCAACCAAAGTGCAATGGAAGGGCCTCACCATGAGGGCGCGTGGAAAGTTGTGCAAGAGTGTGACTGTGAGATAGAGTCAAATGAAACAGGGTGAGGAGAGAAGTGTAGCTGTTACTGTGGAGCCCAATTATTTGAACACTTGAGCTTCATCAAGTGGATCTTCATTTAGCGTAATTATTTTTACTGGTGCAGTTCCAACTTGTTTTAGGGCCACCGTTTATTTCCGTTTACAGTGAGTGATAATATGTCGCAGGCATCAGATAGACAATTGACTAATGATTTTAGAGTGTCCTCATAGTGCGCCACCAGGGCTGCATCATCAGCAAACAATAGCTCTCTGATGAGATTATCCGTTGTTTTGGACTTAGCCCTGAGCCTTTGCAGATTGAACATCGAGCCATCAAACCTACTGTGGACAAAGACGTCACCAATCCCCCGTCTGAAAGCACAGGTCAGTAAGGCTGGAAAGAAAATTCCGAATAGGGTAGGAGCAAGAACGAGTCCTGTTTCCTTCCGTTTCTGACTTCAAAACTATCAGATGTATTTCCTTCAAACTGAATGGTGGTCTACATGTCTTCGTGGAAGGAGACAACTAGTTTGAGCAATGTTGGTGGACAGCCAATAATTTATAGAACCGTATATAGGGCTGACTGCTCAGGCTGTCGGAAGCCTTTGCTAGATCGACGAACGCAATGAACAGGGGATTATTTTGTTCTCTGTATTTTTCTTGCAGCTGTCTCAGTGTAAAGATCATGTCTGTAGCGGAACGCCACGCTTTGAACCCACATTGATCTGGGGTAGTTGTCTCGCCGCAGCGACTCAATTTCAACCAGTGTTCGTAAAGCGATCTCAGTTCCGCCAGGCGGAGCGATAGCGCGGGCTTGCGGAAAACGCTCGCCTGCCTTTCCCCGTAGTGCGAATTGGGTGCGGTTTGTGGTAGTGGCTCCTCCACCGAGGTGCGCTAGTCTGGTCCGTATCAGAAAACGTGGTCCGTCCCTGGTGATTTATCTAAGGCTTATAGCAGAGCTCGACAGTACGTCTCGCTGGTGGTCCGACTCTCGCAAAGAGCTTGTGACCGGCAAATGGAAAGCAGGAATCGTTGCCTCGAGGGCAGGCCGGCAGGCCAAATTGTCTCTAGTCCCAGTGAAATTCATCGCCGAGGTCGTTGGGATCCGTTCTGCACAGAGCGCTGCCATCCCTCCTCGAGCGAGCCCGGTCGGTCGGTCGTCTGGTGCATGTGGGAGGCCCCTGTCAGGCGGTCCTAGGTCGACGGAGTGAGGGACGGGTGGAACAAACCGTCCGTCCCGTCAGTCGGTCCCTGCGGCCGTCGTCCCAGCGAGGCTTTTTTACACGTAACCCTTCCTCCGCCGACCGGTGTGTGCTGTACGTACGTACGTCTCCGACAGATATCTGGTTGATCCTGCCAGTAGTCATATGCTTGTCTCAAAGATTAAGCCATGCATGTCTAAGTTCACACTGTCTCACGGTGAAACCGCGAATGGCTCATTAAATCAGTCGAGGTTCCTTAGATGACACGATCCTACTTGGATAACTGTGGCAATTCTAGAGCTAATACATGCTTACCAAGCTCCGACCCTCGCGGAAAGAGCGCTTTTATTAGTTCAAAACCAATCGTCGTTTCCCCTCGCGGGGTTGCGGCGTCCCCACTGGTGACTCTGGATAACTTTGTGCTGATCGCATGGCCTCATGTGCCGGCGACGCATCTTTCAAATGTCTGCCCTATCAAATGTCGATGGTACGTGACATGCCTACCATGTTTGTAACGGGTAACGGGGAATCAGGGTTCGATTCCGGAGAGGGAGCATGAGAAACGGCTACCACATCCAAGGAAGGCAGCAGGCGCGCAACTTACCCACTCCCGGCACGGGGAGGTAGTGACGAAAAATAACAATACGGGACTCTTTCGAGGCCCCGTAATTGGAATGAGTACACTTTAAACCCTTTAACGAGGATCTATTGGAGGGCAAGTCTGGTGCCAGCAGCCGCGGTAATTCCAGCTCCAATAGCGTATATTAAAGTTGTTGCAGTTAAAAAGCTCGTAGTTGGATCTCAGGCGCAGGCGGGCGGTCCGGCTCGCGCCGGTTCACTGCCCGTTGTCTCCTGCCCTACCGTCTGCCGGCTCTCTCCCACGGGTGCTCTTCGCTGAGCGTCCTGGGTGGCCGGCGCGTTTACTTTGAAAAAATTAGAGTGTTCAAAGCAGGCCTCGGCTGCCTGAATAATGGTGCATGGAATAATGGAATAGGACCTCGGTTCTATTTTGTTGGTTTTCGGAACTGGAGGTAATGATTAACAGGGACAAACGGGGGCATTCGTATTGCGGCGTTAGAGGTGAAATTCTTGGATCGCCGCAAGACGAGCTACTGCGAAAGCATTTGTCAAGAATGTTTTCATTAATCAAGAACGAAAGTCAGAGGCGCGAAGACGATCAGATGCCGTCGTAGTTCTGACCATAAACGATGCCGACTAGCGATCCGCAGGAGTTGCTTCGATGACTCTGCGGGCAGCTTCTGGGAAACCAAAGTGTTTGGGTTCCGGGGGAAGTATGGTTGCAAAGCTGAAACTTAAAGGAATTGACGGAAGGGCACCACCAGGAGTGGAGCCTGCGGCTTAATTTGACTCAACACGGCCAACACTGAAATGATTGACATGCCGAGACCACTCTTCTGGGGTCTAATATGGAACTGGTGCTGGACTTAGACCCCCAGAAATCTGGGGTTATGTCCCCTGTGGCTCGGTTTTGTCTGCATCCAGTGTTTGATAAAGGAATTGACGGAAGAGCACTATCAGGAGTGGAGCCTGAGACCTAAGTTAACTTACCCCGCCAATACTGCAGAATGACTATCAAAAAGTACACCTTCGTGGGGTCTAATAGAAAACATGTGCTGGAATTAGACCCTCGAAAATTTTTGGGGCTACTCTTTAAGAAACTTGATTGTCTCGCTAAGGGAATTGACGGAAGGGCATCACCAGGTGTGGAACCTGCGGCTTAATTTGACTGAACACGCCAATACTGTAGAACAACTGACAAATCGAGAGCACTGCCGTTTGGGTCTAATAATGAACGTACGCTGGTATTAGACTCACGGACGACAAGTCAGCTCTCAAACACTCAAATGAAAGAACGCTACGGAAATCGTGTTTAACTCTGCAGAAACCGCAGATTTCAAATACCTGGTCATTGACAAACAAAAGCCCTCAATAAATTCGTCTGACCAAATAGTGAACGGGTGCTGGAAATAGATCATCTGAAGACAGGTCAGTTTTACCCTACAAATGACAGGGCGTTGCTACGGAAAACCAGCTCAAATCGAGAGGAGCCGCAGACACTTTGGTTCACGTACCAGGCTGATAAGCCAAGGGCGCGAGGCTACCATGTGGGGGATTACGGCCGAACCCTTGTAAGCCGCAATCCCGCCCAAAATCTCAGCACCACTGCAATGGGAGGCTCCTACATGCTCGGGACCTGGGGCTTGCGCCCCAGCCCTATCAGGTAGAGCCACAGTAAGAGGTCCTTGCCGCCCGCAAATCAAAGCGGGCGGACAACTGCTTGATACTCACCCTATACGGCGATGGGGTGCGAAAAACACCAACCAAAGACTTAAAACCTGGTCGGGGTGTCGAAAACAGTAGAGCAGCCACCTCACTGTGAACTGTCAAGACTCAACCACTGACCATGAGAGTTGTCCGCACACCAGGCGATCAACATCTCTGTGACATTACCAGGCTTGTCCTCTGGCTAAATGCACTCCGGCTACGATATCTACCTCTGTACGTTATCAGCCATAACTATCATGCTGAACGCAGAAGAGATGCAGACCAGCGGACATTGCACACCTGCCCCACTGTGTCAACACCCCAGGTGGCGGGGAATGCTAGGCGTACCATCCCTGCATAGAAGCCAAGAAAATAAAGGGAAAAAGAGATACCCCACTCACATGCAAATGCTACGTTTCTGGCAGGACGTGACGATCCTGGGATACAGACACACTGGACTGCCTCTCTTCCGGGTAAACCAGTCCATCTCATATATCATCACATATCATCATTGCACCCTATAGACACGAGTAGTGAAGACTCGAAAGTCTGGTAAGACAACTTCCATAAGAGAGAAAACTCTGATCGTAAACAACTGCTGCCTTGCAGATAGGCTGGGGACAGCCAAAGGCTAAGGAGGGCATCCCTACAGAAACGCCTGTTGAAATCGGATGCACGGGGCCGCAAGCCTAACAAAACAGTGCAACGTAAATCACAGTATGATGGCAGTACAACCTATTAGAAAAACGTATGGCGCTCATCCTGAGGAGTCCCGCCAGGCAGCGATAGCGCCGGGCCCCACGCCTCGAAGGGGCCCACCCTTGACTACTGGTGGTCACCCACCCATGTGTCGTGGAGTCAAGGCACATGGCTATGGGGAAACGTCTATTGGCCAAAACCTCAAGACCCTCAAAATATTACAGTGGAATGCGGAGGGAGTCATTAACAAAAAACTTTTCCTAACACACCACCTGCATGAAGGTAAGATTGACGTGGCATGTATCCAGGAAACGCACCTCAACAATAATCATAAATTCTCAATCAGAGGATACCAGACTTTCCGTCTAGATAGAGAAGGCCACAAAGGAGGGGTCCTGATACTGACCAGAAACAGCATACCGAGTAGCGCGGTACCTGTCAATCACACCGGACAAACAGAAATTGTAGGAGTTGACATAATGGCTCAAGAGACGAAGCTCCGCATTTTCAATCTGTACGGACCACAAAACAGAGACCTATCGCTCTCGAGTATGGAGGTCAGAGACTCCAACTGCATAGTAGTTGGAGATTTCAAAAGCCACTCGGAGAGATGGGGATACTCTGACACAGACAGCAGAGGTGACGAAGTGGAAGATTGGGAGATAGATGCAAATCTCTCCCTAATCAATAGGCCGGAGGATAGCCCTAGCTTCTATTCAAGAACATGGCATACCACCTCGACTCCAGATTTGGCCTTCTCCACACAGGACATACACTATAAAATAGACCGCCAGGTGCTAAACCAACTGGCAGGTAGCGACCACAGGCCGATCAGGCTAACCATTGACATGGAAGTAGGCCCACAGGAAACAAAACCGCTCCCACGTTGGAATTACAAACGAGCCGACTGGGACAGATTTGCAATCCTGACAGATGGGCTGTGTGAAACCATCAACACACGAAACACCAAAATGAAGCCCATGGTAGAGAGCCTAAGCAAGGCAATAATGCAAGCCGCCACTGAAACCATCCCAAGAGGAGCTAGGAAAAACTATAAGCCCTACTGGAATGATGAGTTACAGAAAGTGGAAGATGCAGTAACAAATGCTAGGAACATGGCAGAACGAGAAAAATCCATGGAGGCAAACATCGCCCTCAAAGCCGCCGCGGCGAAGTACAAACACACTCTCAAGCAAACAGCAAGAGAAAGTTGGAAAAATAAAACGGAAAGTTTAAACCTGGACAAAGAAGGGAACAAGCTATGGAAGCTAGTCAGAGCCATGAACGACGAAACCCCGTCAAATAAACAAATTACTATCAAGCAGGGCGAGAACTTGATCACAGGTAAGAAAGCCGCAAACGCCTTTGTCGATCACTATGCCAGAGCAAACCACATCGAGGTCCCTGCAGATAAGCATACAGACATTAGCGAAGAGCTAAAGGGACACGAAAACATAAATACGGCTCCTGAAGAGCACATGATGGCCAAACTAACAATGCGCGAAATGGAAGAGGCTATGAGAACACTAAAGAAAAGGAAATCTCCCGGAAAAGACGGGATAACAAACGAAATACTGATGGGGCTGGGCCAAACAGCGAAGAAAAAACTACTATCAGTCCTGAACCAAAGCTGGAAAAGGGGTATTGTACCCCAGGCATGGAAAGATGCAATACTGGTACCAGTACCAAAAACAGGAAAGGACAAAACAGATCCAAATGGATACAGGCCCATAAGCCTACTGAGCTGTGTCGGCAAGCTGATGGAACGGATGATAAACACCAGACTGATGTGGCATCTGGAAGAAAAACGAATACTAATTCCACAGCAAGCCGGCTTTAGACAGCACAGATCCACTGAGGACCAGGTCATCCTCATAGCCCAGGAGATAGAAGATGCCTACCAGGCACAGAAACACACAGTAGCTGTTTGGGTGGATCTGGAAAAGGCATTTGACAAAGTCTGGAAGGATGGACTTAGAGTCAAGCTAAGAAGAAGATATGTCTGTGGGAAGATGTACAAGTGGATCAACCACTACCTCAAACAAAGAACGGCCAGAGTCCAAGTACAAGGGCAGATGAGCAAAAAGGTGACACTCGAGCAGGGAGTACCCCAAGGGGGAGTATTGTCACCCACACTCTTCCTGGTATATATAAACGATATTACAGAGAATATACCAAGAAGAGTCCATAGCTCAATGTTTGCAGACGATCTGGCTATGTGGACCTCTGAAAAGAATCTCACCATAGCAAGAAATCGGATGCAGACGGCCCTAACATCGCTGGAAGAATGGGCGAACTCATGGCTGGTCAAAATAAACGAGGAGAAAACCACGTGCACAATATTCTCGCTCTCATTAAAACCCCAAAGTACCAAATTAAGGCTAAATGGCAAAATCCTGCAGCCAAACGACAACCCAACCTATCTGGGAGTCACATTTGATCGGCGCATGACATGGAAAAGTCAGATTGAGAGAAACCGAATGAAAGCCAGAGAAAGAATGGCGATCATGAGGAAACTTGCTGGCACAAGCTGGGGAGCAGACGAAGGCATACTAAAGAAACTGTACACTGGAAGAGTGAGACCAGTTCTCGAGTATGGCATTGCGGCATGGACAACCGCAGCGAAGGCGAACTTCGATAAAGTTAACAAACTTCAAAACCAAGCCATGAGAATTATAACAGGTGGCATGAAGTCAACGCCAATTGTAGAACTTGAAAAGATTACAAAACTGCAATCCATGACCGATAGAAGAGACTGCAGAGCCCAGCTGCAGTCAGAGAAACTCAGAAGACTGACGGACCATCCAATGTACCAGAGACTAAACAATTTGGGAAATGGGAAACTAAAGCGGAGAAACTTTGCAGAAATAGCCAAAGCAAAGATGCACGAAGACCCCATAAACGCACTAACAACACCAAAACCCATCACTACTGTACGAAAACCTACTTGGAGGCAGGACATATTTCCAGAGGTGGTAGAAAATATACCAGGTATTGCAAACAAAAACTGCCAGACCGAAAAAGAAAGGAGAGACACTACCCTAAGCTTCATAACGAAAAGCTACCCAAGCATGGACTGGACCCATGCATACACCGACGGTTCTGTAACAAACACTACACAGAACGGAGGGGCAGGAGCATTCCTGAACCTACCAAATGGCAGAAAAATAACACTGTCATTCGCTACTGGTAAGTACACAAGCAATTTCAGAGCGGAGGCAGAGGCACTGAGGGCGGCAGTGGAAGAAATGGCAACACACAGTGAAAATGAGAGCCACATAGTCTTGTTGACAGATGCTCTCGCCGTAGTCACAGCGCTAAAAAGCCAGAAAAACACTGAGCTTAATGACTTAAGAGCAGCACTCTGCAAACTGTGCCAGCTGTCCGCACCAAAAAGGGTAGTGGTACAGTGGGTTCCGTCACACTGCAACATCCAAGGCAACGAGGAGGCAGACAGACTGGCAAAAGAAGGTGCAAGGCTACCACAAACAGATACCAGTATGACGTACGAAGAGTCAAAACGGCTTATCAAAGCCAGGTACATTACCAAATGGGAAACCGAACATACTGGTTACACCAAAAACGATGCCTATTACCAGTTGAACCGAAGAGAGCAGGTCGTTGTCTTCAGACTTCGCACTGGCCACAATAGACTGAGGTACCACCTATTCAACAAATTGAAGATAGGGTGTACCGACGAATGCCCGTGCGGTACTGGTAAAATGACAACTGAACATCTGCTGCAGAACTGCCCGACATACGGGGATCAGAGAGAGCAGATGTGGCCATTGCTAGTGGAACTGCAAGACAAGCTCTATGGTAGTGGCGAGAGTCTCAGGACGACCGCCGCTTTTTTCGAAAAAATAATGGTTGCTGTCTGACTGTGTACGCAGAAGAAGAAGAAGAAGAAGAATACTAATTCCACAGCAAGCCGGCTTTAGACAGCACAGATCCACTGAGGACCAGGTCATCCTCATAGCCCAGGAGATAGAAGATGCCTACCAGGCACAGAAACACACAGTAGCTGTTTGGGTGGATCTGGAAAAGGCATTTGACAAAGTCTGGAAGGATGGACTTAGAGTCAAGCTAAGAAGAAGATATGTCTGTGGGAAGATGTACAAGTGGATCAACCACTACCTCAAACAAAGAACGGCCAGAGTCCAAGTACAAGGGCAGATGAGCAAAAAGGTGACACTCGAGCAGGGAGTACCCCAAGGGGGAGTATTGTCACCCACACTCTTCCTGGTATATATAAACGATATTACAGAGAATATACCAAGAAGAGTCCATAGCTCAATGTTTGCAGACGATCTGGCTATGTGGACCTCTGAAAAGAATCTCACCATAGCAAGAAATCGGATGCAGACGGCCCTAACATCGCTGGAAGAATGGGCGAACTCATGGCTGGTCAAAATAAACGAGGAGAAAACCACGTGCACAATATTCTCGCTCTCATTAAAACCCCAAAGTACCAAATTAAGGCTAAATGGCAAAATCCTGCAGCCAAACGACAACCCAACCTATCTGGGAGTCACATTTGATCGGCGCATGACATGGAAAAGTCAGATTGAGAGAAACCGAATGAAAGCCAGAGAAAGAATGGCGATCATGAGGAAACTTGCTGGCACAAGCTGGGGAGCAGACGAAGGCATACTAAAGAAACTGTACACTGGAAGAGTGAGACCAGTTCTCGAGTATGGCATTGCGGCATGGACAACCGCAGCGAAGGCGAACTTCGATAAAGTTAACAAACTTCAAAACCAAGCCATGAGAATTATAACAGGTGGCATGAAGTCAACGCCAATTGTAGAACTTGAAAAGATTACAAAACTGCAATCCATGACCGATAGAAGAGACTGCAGAGCCCAGCTGCAGTCAGAGAAACTCAGAAGACTGACGGACCATCCAATGTACCAGAGACTAAACAATTTGGGAAATGGGAAACTAAAGCGGAGAAACTTTGCAGAAATAGCCAAAGCAAAGATGCACGAAGATCCCATAAACGCACTAACAACACCAAAACCCATCACTACTGTACGAAAACCTACTTGGAGGCAGGATATATTTCCAGAGGTGGTAGAAAATATACCAGGTATTGCAAACAAAAACTGCCAGAGTGAAAAAGAAAGGAGAGACACTACCCTAAGCTTCATAACGAAAAGCTACCCAAGCATGGACTGGACCCATGCATACACCGACGGTTCTGTAACAAACACTACACAGAACGGAGGGGCAGGAGCATTCCTGAACCTACCAAATTGCAGAAAAATAACACTGTCATTCGCTACTGGTAAGTACACAAGCAATTTCAGAGCAGAGGCAGAGGCACTGAGGGCGGCAGTGGAAGAAATGGTAACACACAGTGAAAATGAGAGCCATATAGTCCTGCTGACAGATGCTCTCGAAGTAGTCACAGCGCTAAAAAGCCAGAAAAACACTGAGCTTAATGACTTAAGAGCAGCACTCTGCAAACTGTGCCAGCAGTCCGCACCAAAAAGGGTAGTGGTACAGTGGGTTCCGTCACACTGCAACATCCAAGGCAACGAGGAGGCAGACAGACTGGCAAAAGAAGGTGCAAAGCTACCACAAACAGCTACCAGTATGACGTACGAAGAGTCAAAACGGCTTATCAAAGCCAGATACATGACCAAATGGGAAACCGAACATACTGGTTACACCAAAAACGATGCCTATTACCAGTTGAACCGAAGAGAGCAGGTCGTTGTCTTCAGACTTCGCACTGGCCACAATAGACTGAGGTACCACCTATTCAACAAATTGAAGATAGGGTGTAGCGACGAATGCCCGTGCGGTACTGGTAAAATGACCGCTGAACATCTGCTGCAGAACTGCCCGACATACGAGGATCAGAGAGAGCAGATGTGGCCATCACCAGTGGAACTGCAAGACAAGCTCTATGGCAGTGGCGAGAGTCTCAGGATGACCGCCGCTTTTTTCGAGAAAATAATGGTTACTGTCTGACTGTGTACGCAGAAGAAGAAGAAGAAGAACCCACATTGAGACTCGGGCAGTACGCGATCAGCAAGCTTCTGACGTCGCCTTAGAATGACACGAGCGAATGCCTTTCCTGTTATGCTCATCAGGAATATTCTCCTGTAATTGTTACAGTCGCCTTTGTCTCCTTGGTTTTTGTAGAGTGTGACTATACTTGCGTTTCGCATGTCTCGTGGTATGTCTCCTTCCCTCCAGCATCTAGTTAACAGTCTGTAAGGGATCGGGAAAAGAACCTCTTTATTTCCTTTGATAATTTCTGAAGGTATGTTGTCATTTTCCAGAGCTTTTCCATTTTTCAAGCTATCAATTGCTAAGGACAGCTCTTTTTCTGTAGATTTGACGTCGTTCGGGCATTACTGGGTATTTTGGCACTCTATCGACTAACTCTGGGTGAATTACTTACTTCAGAGTAAAGGCTTGAGTAGTATTCCACCCATCTGTCTAGCTGCTTATTTTTGTTGAGACGAAGTTCACCACACTCTGGCTTTAATGGGGCTATTTTAGAACATTTCGGATCCAATGCAGTTTATAAGTGTTCGTACATCGCTTTAATGTTGCCTCAGTCTGCGGCTTCCTTGTATTGACGAGCAGAGATTGGACCAATACTCATTTGCACATCTTCTGTATTCTCTTTGGACTTTGTTTGGCTTTGCATCGACTGCCTTTTGTGCATTGCAACGGATTTTTCTTGAACCAGATGGGAGTCACTTTTCTTCTCAATAAGTGGCAAAATTTGTTCTCCATTTGTGTTGAACCAATCTTTTCTAGATATATTCCTCCCCTCGAATACAGAAATTGCGCTATTGTAATTTTTTCTTTCAAAACGTTCCATGTGTCGTCAACACTGCCAGTATCGTTAATAATATGATAATAATAACAGTGGTAGTAATAATAACAGCAATAATATTAGTAATGGTGGTAATAATAATCTTGATCTTGACCTTGCTGACCCATAGCTGCGGGTCCCAACTACGTCTCTAGCGGGCCCTGTCCTGTGCCACAGAAGTCCAGTGCGTGGTAAGTGCTCCTCTAGAGGCATCTCGGATCTTGCAGCGTACAGCAAGGGAGTCTGACCAACGGAGGTCTTCCCCACGGTCTCTTCGTATCTCGTGGGGACCAGACTGCTATCGTTGTGCTCCATCGACCATCGTTTCGTCGCAACATGTGACCTTCTCATCTATATTTTGCCAAATCTGCGTGGATTACCGCATTCTTTACTAGGGGTAATCGTCTTACGTCAGAATTGTGGAGACCTTGTATACGTTGGTTCCGGAGAGTAATTCTGACCAAGCGTCTCTCAAGGGAGGCCTGGGTCACTCTCAATGTGTCATCTAGTGATCTTGTTAGTATTCACGTCTCGGCACTATAGCACATCGCATGGACCACAGTGGAATTGGAGAGAAAGGCTCGAAGGTCTTGGTCATGGCAGCCGTCCAGGACCGTGTTAATAGACGAGAAGACTGCCCAACCCACGCGGCGACGTCTTGTCAGTTCATGTTCCAGTTTATTCTCCAAATTGAGAAGACGCTCAAGATAAATGTACTCGTTGACATCCTCTAATCGTACCTCGCCAAGAAGACTGGATCACAAGTGGCGAAGCGATTGCGCAACACTTTGATCTTCGAGACATTCATCTCCAGACCCGTTTTCTTGCCCTCTCCATCGAGTAGCTGCATCGTTTGGTTGGCTTCTGATAATAATAATAGTAATAATAATGATAAAAACAATAACAGTAGTGATAGTAATGATAGTAATCATATACATAGTAATAACAATAACAATAATAATAGTAATTTTAACAGTAATAAGACAAACAGTCAGACAAGTATCCACAATTCTCAACAACACGATTCTTATAGGTCTTATTTGTAATATATCAAATCATAAAATTTAATAATAACAAATTTACAATCATGTATTTCTTTTCAATATAGGAGTTTCATTGCTCCTATTAATGTAATAAATAAGATGTAATAATACAAATTAAAATACAAATAAAATGACTGACATGTAAATCAAAAGAAACATATTTAAAATACTTGGACAAGCAGAACATTGCTCAGAAAGTGAATAAAACAGCAAAAATAAACTTCGGAAAAAATCTTGCTCAGAGGATCATGACTGATAGTGAAAGCTTCTTTTCGTATGTTATAAATAAACAAAGAACGACAGGCAAAGTAGGCCCTCTCATAGACAGAACATGACAAATAATAAGTGAGAATAGGGAGGCAGCTTCACTACTCAATCAGTACTTTGGCACAGTCTACACAAAAGAGGACTGCTCTAAGATCCCGGAGCCTATAAATATTTTTCAAAGAGAAATGGATACAGCAGGATAAAGATCAATCTGTATTACAGAGAAAATGTGTGTTTTTTTTTTAAATTGGAGGGGTTGAAAGTGGATAGATGTCCAGGTCAAGATGATATTCATCAAAAATTGATGTTTGAAATTAGAGACCAACTAGCAAAACCATTGGCTATATTATGTTTTCAATCACTTGCAAAAGGGATTGTTCAACCGGATTGGAAAGATACAGGAGTGATCCCCTTATTCAAACATGGAAAAAAAAACAGATCCAGCAAATTATAGACTGGTGCATTTAACGAGCATAGTTTGTAAATTGTTAAAGTCAATAATCAAAGAAAACATTGTAATGAATTTAGACAAGTTAATCTAATCAGAGATAGTCAGCATGGGTTTACTAGAGGGAGATTAGGCTTAACAAATCTATTACAATTCATGAAGGAGGTTACTAAAATGACATAAAAAGGAGCCAGTGTATGTTATTTATCTATTTATGTATAGAGTACCCCATCAAAAGATTAAGACGAAAATTAAAATCACATGGAATAGGTGGGGTAGTTGCCAAATGGATGGAAAATTGGTTAACGGGAAGAAGGCAGAGGGTGGGCATAAATAAGGAGTACTCTGAGTGGTGTGAAGTGAAAAGTGAAATACCACAGGGCTCGGTTTTGGGACCAATTTTGTTCTTGATATATATAAACGATTTGGTCATTGATATGGGATCCATGATTGCAAAATTCGCTGATGACATAAAACTATGCAGTAGTGTCTCATCTAAATTATAAGTGGATATATTGAGGTCGGATGTAGATAAAATTCAAGAATTATCTATCAAATTGGCAAATGGAGTTTAATTTAGATAAATGTACAGTCATCCACATGGGTAGATCCAATATGAAACATAATTACAGAATGGGAGAGAACTATTAGAAAGAAAAGGAAAGGGATCTAGGGGTTATAATAGATCATACAGGAAAGATGAGTGAGCAAGTCCAGCTAGTGAAAAAGACAAATGCAATGTTAGGTATGATACAAAGAAATATTAAACATAGGAGCAAGGAAGTGATAGTCAAACTGTTTTAAGCATTAATTAGATTGGAGTACTGTGTACATGTGTGAAGCCCTTATCATAGAAGGGATATACACATGCTGGAATGGATACAAAAAGAGCGATAAAACTGATCTATCAAATTGGCAAATGGAGTTTAATTTAGATAAATGTACAGTCATCCACATGGGTAGATCCAATATGAAACATAATTACAGAATGGGAGAGAACTATTAGAAAGAAAAGGAAAGGGATCTAGGGGTTATAATAGATCATACAGGAAAGATGAGTGAGCAAGTCCAGCTAGTGAAAAAGACAAATGCAATGTTAGGTATGATACAAAGAAATATTAAACATAGGAGCAAGGAAGTGATAGTCAAACTGTTTTAAGCATTAATTAGATTGGAGTACTGTGTACATGTGTGAAGCCCTTATCATAGAAGGGATATACACATGCTGGAATGGATACAAAAAGAGCGATAAAACTGATAGTGGGATTCCAGAATTACAGTTTTGAGGAAAGAGAAAAATCGGCCTACAGTGTCTAGAAAATAGAAGCATTCGATGTAACTTAATACATGTTTATAAGATAATCAAAGATATGGATAAATTAGACTATAACAAGTTTTTTTTCAAAATACAACCACCTACAAGAACAAAAGGGAATAGCTACAAAACAACTAAAGAAAAGTCCAGATTAGAAATTAGAAAATATTTGTTTAGTCAGAGAGTGGTGAATGCTTGAAATGCATTGCCACAGGAAGTAGTGGAGGTTGGGATAATTAATGCATTTAAGAATAAATTAGATGCGTATCGCTTTTAGAGCAAGGTAATGCAAATGAAACTGGTTGTATACAGACTCTTCTAAACCAGTATAAAGATGTTAAGTTAAGTTATGTATCCTAGTTTCTCATTGACACAGTAGGTTATGATATATATATATATATATATATATATATATATATATATATATATATATATATATATATATATATATATATATATATATATATACAACTATTACTAAGATACAATGCAATAATAATAATACGAATAACAATAATAACCGTAAACTGACATACATGTATCCCAACTTATCAACAACCCAATCATCTCTGATATTATTTATAATATAATAATTAAAGTAATACTGTTATAATAACACTAATTTTAGTAATACTAATAACAATAATAATAAACTGACAGACATGTTTCATAACTTCTCAACAACACGATCCTCACCGCTCTTATGATAATATCATAAATAAAAATAAATATTATAATATTTGGAGACAATTACATTGCACTATAACTATTATATATCTCTATAAAGGGAGATTGACAGTACTCGCCACCGGAGATTGTTTAGGGCAGAACATACAGAGGGTCATGCTTATTTAGGAGTGGGTTTAGAAAGATGCGGCATGCTGGCGAATATAGTCGGATAAAAATAATGTGAAGGGGTGGTGTTTGAATAGAGATTGGCGTTAGCTATCACAATTTTTACAAAAGGAAGAGCATAACGCAATAAATTATACAATAGCCTGTTTATTTACTTTCTTTTCCCTTGTAATTTGCGAGCTATGGCTTGTTTGATATGGCTGTTATTTCTCTGCCATGAATATTTCATTCAGGCAACCGAAATGTTTGTCTCAGGCCCGAATATTTGGTTAGTTGCGGTCCCAAGGCAGCGTAGCTATGGCAACCAGTGCCAACGATGCAAATAGCGGCTCTCGACCAATCAATAGACTCACCGGATGGGTTTCATGGCACCCACTTGGCCAGGGAAAGATCCCGTGGACGTGTGTACAACTGAATTAAATTTTGGCGGGTCTAATTGAGGCGGCGCGTGTTCTAATTCATTCTGTAAGTGGGGGAGGGAATTGTTAGAGAATACAATAGAGAATTAGAGAACGAGAGAATGTGCTAATGGTAATTTATTTAGACAGGGTATCCAAATAAGGCTCTTTTGTTTCTCAGAAATGAAAAAGTGTACACGAAGAATTCTGTACATCCACTTTTTGTTTCTGCCAGATACGAGGAGACAATAACATTCAAATCTAGATATTTTGTAATCAGCGCGTATATATATTTACAACAAAAACAGCACATATGTGTAACACTTACCATTGTAGTTCGGAAAAAAGGACAAACTGATTTGGAATAACTAAAAATTGTAGTTTACAGTTTCTAAAGTTGTCATTAGATGATTACTCTAGGTAGCAGATGCTTAGTGTCGTTTAACGTGCTTAGTCAGAAACAAAATGGCGTTTGTGCTCACAGATTGTGCAACCAAGAAATGGCGGGCTATTATGCATTTTTATTTTGGGCAAAAGGATTTTCTCGAAAGGATATTCATTGTTTACGGAGAGAAGTGTTTGTCGATATATAACTGGGTGGATACATTATCTCAAACGCTCAGAAATTGCTGATGATGCTCGACCTGGTCATCCTGTTCAGATTGCAATAGAAGCATCTGTGTGACCGGTTGATGAGCTGATTCTAGCTGACAGATGATAGAAAGTGTATCAACTACAATAGGGTGTTCACATGAAGTGCAAATGTGACTGAGACAGCTGTATCAACTACAATAGGGTGTTCACATGAAGTGCAAATGTGACTGAGACAGCAGACGAAAGGCGCACACACTGCAGGATTTGGTCACTCTGAAAGAGATGTGATTCGCTTCTCAAAGTAATGAACATAAACGATTGTCGATCAAATTCCGCAAGTTTCAAGCGACCCCTGGTCTCAATGAGGATAAGAACAGAGTGCCTGCATCATGAATTATTTTCAGTCGTCTCGACTGATCGTCTTGATACTGATCCAAGGTAGCTCGGGACGAAAGAGTGAGGTTGATGATGTCCAGCACAGTTTCTTGTCCACTATAATTCAGATACAGTGCAAATTACAACATGAAGAAACAAAACCGTCTGATGATGTCGATATCATCACTTGCTCGATAGGCAACTAACTAACTGATGCAACGAACAAGCGATGTAATAAGTGTAGCAAAGTTGGTGCAAATAATGTATTCGCGTCTCATTTGTTTTTTGTTGTTTTAAATAACAAATTGGAACCTATTTATTGACTTTCCCTCGTATATCACAGATGAAAATGTAACATTTTCAAGACAAATTGACCGCTGTTCATCATTAATGAAATGTCGTTTTGTTACTCCGTTTCTGATAACCAGAAGCAGTTATTTATAAACACGAGCCCAGAATTTTCGAGAACTACATAACAAATGATATTTATATAACAGAATGCAAACTTGGATCTTTCTAGTTCAACACAAGAAACGTTAGTCGACCGATTTAACTGATATGAGTGCTCGATCGAGGCCTTTCTTTTAGCAATATTGGATTATACAACTCTAAGTATTGTGTGAAAATGTTGCTAGCTCCAAGCACAATCTTCTTTAGTTACAGTTTACGATATGCTTGATTCTTATTAGTAATGCATTCTTTAGTTATCGTGTACTACGCAAATACGTTTTCATTTATATGTAGATAATATACATTCAAGATCCAGTATTACCGGTGTCCAAGAGGGGAGGAAAGAATAATAGCAGAATAATATGCCGCTCATGTCTTAAGAGCCAATTAACAAGGGTTGAGTATTGGATTTGCTACTCCATCCTGTACAATTTTAAATCATATAAACGCAATAGATGTTGATCGCCTGACTCGCATTGATTGAAAACCAGTGATCCGCAGGGAGCTGGTAGATTGTATATGAAACAAGAAAAAGTGAAAATGGTTAAAACGAGAAGAAATTATCATGAACATATGTATGTGTTACATTTATAATATATATATATATATATATATATATATATATATATATATATATATATATATATATATATAAATAAATATAATATACATATATATATATATATGTATATATATATATATATATATATATATATATATATATATATATGTATCTACACACACATATATATATATATATATATATATATATATATATATATATATATACAATATAAACACACAGACATACATACAAACATACATTGATAAATGTGAAGCGGCGTGGCCTAGAGGTAATACGTCTGTTATACAATTTCAATGCACCGTTTTCAAATTCCGTCGTGTCCACTTTGGCAAACACAAAGTTTTTGTTCTCGTTGCGATCGCTCCTCGGCGTAGGTAGAGTAATTGCACACTTGCCAAGAATCTTTACATATATACATATGTAGTAGTGGAGCAATACTTCACAAGGAGGGAAATGAGTGAATCAATACTTCACAGGGAGGGAAATGAGTGAATCAATACTTCACAGGGAGGGAAATGAGTGAATCAATACTTCACAGGGAGGGAAATGAGTAAATCAATACTTCACAGGGAGGGAAATGAGTGAATCAATACTTAACAGTGAGGGAAATGACTGAATCAATACTTCACAGGGAGGGAAATGAGTGAATCAGTACTTCACAGGGAGGGAAATGAGTGAATCAATACTTCACAGTGAGGGAAATGAGTGAATCAATACTTCACAGGGAGGGAAATGAGTGAATCAGTACTTCACAGGGAGGGAAATGAGTGAATCAATACTTCACAGGGAGGGAAATGAGTGAATCAAATCTTCACAGGGAGGGAAATGAGTGAATCAATACTTCACAGGGAGGGAAATGAGTGAATCAATACTTCACAGGGAGAGAAATGAGTGAATCAAATCTTCACAGGGAGGGAAATGAGTGAATCAATACTTCACAGGGAGGGAAATGAGTGAATAAATACTTCACAGGGAGGGAAATGAGTGAATCAATACTTCACAGGGAGGGAAATGAGTGAATCAATACTTCACAGGGAGGGAAATGAGTGAATCAATACTTCACAGGGAGGGAAATGAGTGAATCAATACTTCACAGGGAGGGAAATGAGTGAATCAATACTTCACAGTGAGGGAAATGAGTGGAGCTTTGCTTTATATGAAGAAGGAAATCATAGGAAGAGGAAAAGAAAAAAAATGGTCGACGAAATATGGTCGACGAAAAAGAGGAAGAGGAAGAAGAATAAAAGTATGAATGAGAAGAAGAAAAGGTAGAAAAAGAAAGAATAAGAAGTAAAAGAAGAAGAGGAAGAAGACGAGAAAGAAGAAGAGTAAAATGGCGAGTAAGATGACGAGAAAGAAAAGGGAGAAGAGGAAGATGAATATGAAGAAGATGAATATGAAAATGAAGAAGAATAGTAATACGATAAATAAGAGAAAGTATGAAGATATAAAGATGAAGAATATGAACATAATGAAGAAGAAGAACAAGATAACTAAGAGGAAGAACAAGAAAGTAGAAGAGGTAGAAGAAAAGAAATATATATATATATAGCTAATTTGCTGAAATAGAACTCAAAGAAACAAATGTGAGCAAAAATTAAAAATTTGAGGTACACATTGCTCAGAAAATATAAATGATGACGTGGAAGAAGGATGCATTGTACCCAGTCCTTGTTGTGTCTTCACAGGAAAAACCGAATTTCTTTAAATAGATAGGGTTGTCAAAACTAGCCATCAGACCGTAACCAGAAACAATTGTTCACATAATTTCTTTCTCTAATTTGCATCGTGGCTGCACTATACAATGTTCTGTCCTGGAAGCTTGTGATAGGCCACTTGCGTACTCTTTCAGTCATAGTTTCTGTAGTCATTTATTTTACATGCTGAGAGGTTGTTATGTATAGGCATAACCTGGAGCAGTAGTCGCCTTTTACGACATATATGGTCAATATCATAAATACAATCAACAATAAGACACTATTTTCTAAAAAAAACACTTGAACAAGGTACATGTCATCAATAATAAAAAGTGCTTGTCATTTAAAAATTGTTTGCCAAACAAAGGTCATAATTGCACATAGGAAGAATTGAATCTTTAATATTTAAACATACATAGAAAGGATATGTATGCCATAGTAGCGAGCAAACAAAACATATACAAGAGAGGATGGAATGAAATCAGAAATAATGAAAGAGGTAATAGTGACTACACGATATACTTTCGTCCGACTGCTACCTGGCCCGAAAGGGGAGCAAACAATAGTAACGCCAGGTTGCATTAAGATGCTTCCCCCCGTAGAAACTCAAACCACAAAAACGTCACTATGGGTCTGTAAACATGTGATCACTAGATAAGACATGTGCTCCTCAGGGAGCTGGAAAGGTTTTGATTGATTTATTGATTGATTTGTTGATGACGTAGTATATTTGATACTTTAAAGAGTTGCAGATTATGGTCAACGCCCCAGAGGGTATTTTAAACCCGATTATGGTCAAAGGTGAATGTCTGGAAAGTGTTACACGGTTCAAATAACTGGGAGCAGAAATGAATGCGGAGGGGTCTAGAGCGAAGATCCAGTCAAGAATAGCGATGGCCATTGTCGCCCTGACCAGACTATGAATAATCTGGAAAGACAAGAACAGTAGCCTTAAATCGAACCTGACTTTAATGTATACAGTGGTCACCTCGGTACACCCCTACGCATGTGAGACTTTGACTCTGACGGCTGCACTAAAACGTAAAATTTGCGCAATGGAAATGAGATGCTTGCGAAGAATTCTTGGCATTTCATATCTGGATCGCTTTACAAACGAGTGTTCTTGAAATTGTTAGCAAGGAGTTAGGCCAGTATAAAAACCTACTGACCATAGTAAAAACACGAAGATTGACATGGTTTGGACATATATCACGATCGGTGGGACTGACCAAGACCGTACTGTCCTACAAACGCACTGTGCCTGAGAAGCATGAGACCAAAAACAGAGGTGGGAGGACAGTATAAAAGAATGGACGAGAAAGTCTATAGTTGAAACTAATAATCGAAAAATCGAGACGTATGGTGTGAGCTGGTTAGACAAACTGAAATAACGGTGCCTCAACAACCTTCTAGTTTACGGGACTGATGACGATGAAAGAGATAATTTTTTTGGAGACTGCAACGGTAGAAGTATGAGTGGGAGATTAACGGGGCTGTGTATGGGAGTGGCACATCAGGAGATGGGTAGAACACACACTTCAGTGGTCAGCAGAAGAGGCAACTGAAAATGGCGGAGATCAATTACAACCAACATTTACTTCGGAAGTGGAGTTAGATCTGAGACAACCAGTGAGTTCTGGATATCTGAGAGAAGGAGAGAGAGGGAGAGAAGATGGGAGAGAAAGGAAGAGAGAAAGATAGGTAGAGGAAGAGAGAGAGGAAGGAAGAGACAGAATGGGAGAGAGGAAAAGAGAACGGGAGAGAGAAAAGGAGAGGAAAAGAAAGAGAGGATGCGAGAAAGAGAGGGGCAAAGAGGAAGAGATGATGGGACAGAGAGGAAGAGAGAAGGAAGAAGAGAGAAATAGGGAGACAGACAGAGGAAGAGAGACAGAACGGGAAAAGTAAATAGAAAGAGAGAGAGAGCAGGAGAGAGAAGTAGGGAGAGAGGATGTTAGAGAAATTAAGGAATAAAGAGAGTGGTTTTAACAGAAATTGAGAGAGAGAACGGAAGGGAGAGAATTTGAGAGAGAGAGAGAGTAATAATGAAAGAGAGAGAAGGAGAGAAAAATGATGAGAGACAGAAAAGTAGGTAGAGAAAGTGAGCGACGAGAGAGTTAAGTAGATAGAGCGAGAGAGAGTGAAGATGAGAGAGTAAAAGAGAAGAGAGGGATAGTGGTAGAAAGAGAGAGAAGAGATAGGGATGTAGGTAGAAAGAGGAAGGGAGAGAGAGGATGCAAGAAATAGAAACATAGAGATAGAGAGAGATAGAGAGAGAGAGGGCGATTTAGGGCTAGTGGGATTTTAGGAGTGTTAAAAAAGAGAGACAGTGAGAGCGTTAGTGAGGGAAAGCTGGTTTACTTACTCATTTCCTGTGTGACCGACATAATTAGTGAATCTCATGTGATCAATCATAAAACTATCATCACGTGTCGTGTCTGGTGGTCTTCATCCATTCTGACCATCTTTCTGTAGTTTGACCATTACAACAGTTCAAATATTTGCCAAATCATCCTGTCACACAGTCCCTAATTTGTCTTTCATTACCAATGTATCTTTGGATCTTTTACATGTTGATACGAAGTTGTTGTGGAACTACATGAATGAGTGGTTGGTATACACTTCTTTTGACCAAAGCGCACAGGTTCAAAACCTCCGTGAAGATTAGGTTTTATTCTTGTAAATCTAATTTGATTGCATTGCGTGTGCTACCAGCGCAAGAATTCAGTTTTATTTCCACTGAAATTGATTTATTTTTGTTTGTTTACAAATCGGTTTTTTTCCTGCTCGTTTTCATGGTGACTCATAATATAGTTATTGACTCAGTGTTAGTTTGTTGACTCATCGTTTATTTGGTGACTCATCGTTTGTTGACTCATCGTTTATTTGGGGACTCATCGTTTGTTGACTCATCGTTTATTTGTTGACTCATTGTTTGTTGACTCATTGTTTGTTAACTCATTGTTTGTATGTTGACCCATTGTTTGTTGACTCATTATTTGTTGACTCATTGTTTGTTGACTCATTGTTTGTATGTTGACCCATTGTTTGTATGTTGAATCAACATTTGTTGACCCATTGTTTGTTTGTTGACTTAACGTTTGTTGACCCAGCGTTTGTTTGTTGACTCATTGTTTGTTGACTCATTGTTTGTTGACTCATTGTTTGTTGACTCATTGTTTGTTGACTCATTGTTTATTTGTAGACCCATTGTTTGTTGACTCAATGTCTGTTGACCAAGCGTTTGTTTGTTGATCCATTGTTTGTTTGTTTACTTAATGTTTGTTTACCCAACGTTTGTTTGTTGACTCATTGTTTGTTGACCCATTGCTTGTTTGTTGACTCAACGTTTGTTGACCAAGCGTTTGTTTGTAGACTAAACATTTGTTTGTTGAATCATTGTTTGTTTGTTGACTCGACGTTTGTTGACTCATTGTTTGTTTGTTGACTCATTGTTTGTTGACTACGCGTCTGTTTGTTGACTCAACGTTTGTTGACCAAGTGTTTGTTTGTTGACTCAACATTTGTTTGTTGAATCATTGTTTGTTTTTGGGCTCAACGACTGTTGACTCATTGTTTGTTTGTTGATTCGACGTTTGTTGAGTCATTGTTTGTTTGTTGACTCAATGTTTGCTGACTCATTGTTTGTTTGTTGACTCGTTGTTTGTTTGTTGCCTTATTGTTTGTTGACTCATGAGTCGTTTGTTTGTTGACCCATTGTTTGTTTGTTGACTCATCGTTTGTTTGTTGACTCATCGTTTGTTAACTTAACGTTTGTTGACCCAGTGTTTGTTTGTTGACTCATTGTTTGTTGACTCATTGTTTGTTGACTCATCGTTTGTTTGGCAACTCATTGTTTGTTTGTTGACTCATCGTTTGTTTGGCAACTCATTGTTTGTTTGTTGATTCATCGTTTGTTTGGCAGCTCATTCTTCGTTTGTTGACTCCATTGTTTGTTTGTTGACTCATCGTTTGTTTGGCAACTCGTTGTTTGTTTGTTGACTCATCGTTTGTTTGGCAGCTCATTGTTTGTTTGTTAACTCATCGTTTGTTTGGCAGCTCATTGTTTGTTTGTTGACTCATCGTTTGTTTGGCAGCTCATTGTTTCTTTGTTGACTCATCGTTTGTATGATTTCTATATCTTAGCAACATAATTGGTTCTGCATTTAACAATTCGAATTTCTCTTTATCGCTTCCATTGCTTCACTATCCAGTATATTATGGATTGTCTAGAATTTTCTGTGGCTTCTGTTATGTGTCTTTGGCATTTCTATTCTCAAGATTAGACACAAATAAAACTAAAACTAATGTAGGCACGTGCCAAAACAATATGAAGTGACAAAAAGAACTTGCTTTTAATCCAAGTGGAAAAAATCCAAGACATTTCTACTCAATGGAATAATAACAAGATTAATGATTATTGTCCGTTAAAATAACTACATTGTTTTGGCTGATCAGAATATTTCATAAAGAACGCACGAGGCGGAAATGACAGTAACAGATTATTGGCCAAGAACGAAAACTCTGCTCATTTTGTGTAAACAACAAAATGAAGGAAATAAAAGATATTTTGTAGAATATGCAGAGGCGCATCTCAAGTGCATTGTTAAGTGGTATGCTCATGGAAATAGTAGCGGTTAGCATGAAATAAATAATAAGGAATGCAGAAGGGATTCAACGCCAGACCACATTACAGAAACATCGCTATATGTCCATATTCATGACTTAATATTAGCAACGCTGAGCAGCAGTAGGAGAAACACGCTATCTTGTAAGCTAATTACATGCATCTAAATAAAGTAAGAGAAATACATTTTAAGAGACATTTGAACAATAGGGGTAAAAATGTCTCACAGATCCAACTTAAATGGATCTGGCGCCCGCAAATGTACATAGTGCCATTCATAGCTGAAGATATTAAGTGTACTGTTTCAACAGATTCTCGTGTTATTTTGAAGATTTTGAATGTACTGGTTTAACAGATTCTAATGCATCTTATGTTATTTTGAAGAGATTGAATGTACAATTTGAACAAATTCTAATGCATCTTATGTTATTTTGAAGGTATTGAATGTACAATTTGAACATATTCTTACAAATTATGAGCATCTCATTTGTAATGTGACAGAGGACCCGCTTTTCACGTCAGTGACACTGGATTCAACTCTTGCAACCGGCACGCTCCAGTCACCCCAACGATAAATTTGTACCTGTTTTAAGGTTACGGAAGAACAAATCACGAAGGATTGGTACTGACCAACGTTCCTCACACGTTGTGGCTTAGAATACGATTGTCTCTAACACTTTCATTCCCGACCATCGAATAAGTCTCTCTTAGAATTCCACTTACTTGTATTAATGAAATGCCAGTTTACAAATAACTGAATGTACTCTGTTAACACGAGTCTGGGTGAAACGAGTCTGGGTGAAACGAGTCTGGGTGAAACGAGTCTGAGTTGTGTGCGGCTTAGGGTAGCTGTAATTTTTGCAATAAAAATCATATCGTGCATTCAGTGGAGAATCTATAACAGTATGATTTTAGATGTCACACATGAGCGGTACCAATGTTGAAAAAATAGAGGACCACAGTAAAACTACAAACATGTAGATAAAAATACAAAAGGGATATATGCATGGGAGCTAGCAATCTCCTCATGTAAAGATGATGCCTTATTTGCAGATAGTGACATTTTGGCCCGTGTCTTTCATTATTTGTCATAGTTGCAGATGTTGTACACATTAATGAAGCATGTATATAACTCAGCATTGCTTTTTCTGCATTTATCTAAAGATGATTCTCAAATTAAAGATGCGAGCTCTTGTGCATCTGTCTTGTTTGAATCCTGCCTGCGTTTCATGTATTTTATATTCTACTTTCTGTTTCAATCTCTTCATGATAATACGTAATAAAATCATGCTGGCATGGCTTATCAAGGCACAAATGCAGTAGTTAGTGCATAATTTTAGGTTACCTTTCTTTGGTATGGGAATATAGACTGATCTGTTCCATTATGCGGGCCATTTTGAGTTCCAAATCTTTTTGCACAACGCGTGGTATATATGTATGGATGCGTCAATTCCTGCCTGTATTAGTTCTGCTGTTATGCCTGGAGTCTTTCTTTTCTTCAGCGCTTTAATTGCTGCACGTACCTCGCCCACCGTGTTTTCTGGCTCTCTCTCTCTCTCTCTCTCTCTCTCTCACTTCATCATTGGTTATCGTCTTAATTGTCTGTGGTGTCGTCGTACATCTCGCTATAGCATTACTCCCATTTTTTCTAAAATGACTGAATTCTCAGTCAACACATCACCATTGTTATCATCTATTGCCTGTAGTTTTGGTTGGAATTGACTCCAATTCTCTCCAATTCTCTCTATGAATTCCCCATCGAGGAAAAAGTTCAAGAAGCAGCCCTCATGAGAGAAAATTGATGTGCATTATCTTTTACGATAGTAAAGAGGTAATCGTTGTTGATTTCTTGGAACCTGTACAAACCACCAACTGTTACATTATGACTAAGCAGAAGGCTCGAATTTCCAGAGAGGCTAGAGAAGAATATAACCTGTTCTTTGAAACACGATAACGCCAGGCTACTTGCCAGTTTTAAGACCGTTGAGCATATTCTCAGTCTTGGCTGGATTTTACTGCCCAACCCACCGTATACTTTGGCGCCTTCTGACTTCTTTTCGGGCCAATGGGCTGTGTGGACAACATTTTTCTAGCAATGACGTCGTCTTACTAGCTGTGAAACAGTGGGTCACCTCCGTTGGTGTAGATTTTTAGGTCCACTGCATGCATGCTCTTGTTCATCGTTGGAGAAAATATATAGCCAAGGGAGGTTATTATGTAAAAAAAATATTTTGAGGCCAAAACATTGCTCTATAAAATTGTTTATTGTGCTCTTTTTATTTGTTATGGTTTTCATTGAATAAAATAGGAGGCATTGCCTCCAGAGCTCCCCTCGCATTTACATATCATTTCCCGACATGACGTCATATAAACGGTCCAGGTCTCACGCGCATATAAAAGAGTGGGTAGAACAACGGCTGCGCAGAACCTTCATTTTTGTTTTAGTCTTGATCTCTCCCTTTTCCCACACTGCACTACGAAGTCTGTCAAATGCCGCACTTGCTCTAGCTATTCTTGTACTCACCTAATCATGTATGTGAGTAACTTGAAGCAGACTACTACCAGGTACCTAAATGTGTTAACATTTTTTAGACAGTGGCCCGATACCGTGATTGAAGATTGTGAATAGACCATTTCTGCCAGAGTGTACCATTAATGCAAGAGATAGAGGAGGTTGGAGATTAATCGCAGTCAACCTTCGATGCGAAGATGGCACTTGACATTAGCATCATCCCTATGCCCAAAATGTATTGACCGATGACAGCATCAGACTGTCATACGACTGTTTCCCATTGCTGGGGTAGACGATGGTTTTTTGCCAATTTTTTTTTAAGGCTGAGAACTACAAGCCGCTTTGCCACTGCTGTCGCCACGTTGTGTGCTGGCTATGTTTGTTTATTTGACCCCCAACAGAAAAACAACATATGTCATGACGGGGATTCGAGTCCCTGTCCTCCTTGTCGGCAGGCAGGCAGATTTCCATACCATTCGGCCACGCGTTTTTTTTTATCAGTGCTGTTAAACCATCTATTCAGTTTTTTTTGTTAATGTTATAGCTGGATGCTGTTGTTTTAAATTGTTGAATTTGGAAAACTCTAGTTTAGTTTAGTTTAGTTTAGTAGATGAATCAACATCATTGCAACCTGTTTAACCCATAAATGCTTAGTTCTTCTCCAAATTTTTTTTTACAAGCTGCTACTGTTGACTGTAGTAACTGTGTTCTGTGTTTTACAATTATAGGGTGTCTACATCACTCCCGCTTAACAGCTGGCACTTAGTTATGTGCCAACACACAGAAAGAACGTAAGCACGCTTGTGTAATCTACTTCTTTAAGTAACGGTTACTTCGACTCAGCAACCATGATCGTCAATATCGCGACTTCTGACTAGTTACATTCCCCTGTAATTACGAGCATTTACGTGTGGCTTAGTTTTTTTGTAATGAATAATCGTAACTGGTCTACAGGAAAGAGTGTTTCATGTGTAAGATAATATATGTACAGAGTTGGAAAACTATAAGTCACTACAAATTCATCGTACAATGATTATTAGCTGGCGAAATTTAATGAACATTCGTACAGTTGTACAACATTAGCCAACAAAGACGCAAGCTATTTGATTTGGTGTTGCTCAAATGGAAGTTCTCAAGCGCCATTCGACAATTTATGCGTCGACGGTTGATTTCAAGTTAATACAAAAAATTGTTTTCATTCAGTGACGTGTGAGCGTTTCACTTGTTATACTACTAGATCCTTAAATTGTATGGTTAACAGGATTTAGGTCGGGGCTATTCAGGAGTCAAAGTGTTGGAGGTATATAAGCGAGAGTCTCACGTTCAATAAGTTGAACAGATCACGTACACGAAGAGCTGGTGTCCTAGCTTGTTGAAAGATAAAGAAAATACTTGACTATCACGCAAAAGTAAGCAATGCAAATAGAAAGCGAACAATTACAACTTTACGAATTTTCAAAACATTTCTTCAATTACTTACTTACTTTCCGTATCCAATCACCACGTTATATATATCTTGCATCCAGTATCCAGCGACATGGATTGCCTTGTCATTTGCTTCCAGCATGTCGCACCTATTTCATGCTTCCTGGAGGCTGGGACAGGTCATCAGGTAGTCTGGGTCCTGTATTGCGCCACAATCACAGGTGTCATCTTCTATGTATCCCTATCGCTTCATATTCCTCTTACATCGTGATACACTAGTTCGGAGTCTGTTCAGCGACTTCCATGTTGTGTATGGTAGGTGATGTCCAGGAGCAGGTTCCTCCCGAAGTTCCATCTCTGGGGCCGGAACCAATTCGTGCCACCTCTCGATACGGCGACTTTCAGGATTTGTCTGTATGGGATTTGTTTTTTTTTTATAAAGCTATGTCTGGATTTGAGTCTTGCCTTTTGTACCTGATGTCCAAATATTGGGTGCCTTGGGTGCTCCTGTTTTTCTCGTTCGATTTCTTAAATTGATAACCATTTTACGGTGAATTCACTTTGGCTCTTTAGTTTTAGAACTGACCATGCATGTATGTATGGCGAGTAGAATACTCAGGAAGGTATGAACCGGTTCTCTGCTGCTTGTGACAACTTTGGCTTTACATTTAGCACAAAGACACCGAGGTCATTATAAACCAGCACCAGGTACATTGTATAAACAGCCAGTAGTTAAATGACAGTAATTACAAGATTTGAATAAAAGTATCAACCCTGGAAGCATGTTGTCGAGATCAGTGACTATTGCTGATGAGCTGGCTAATAGAATAGCAAAGGCCAGAACAGTTTGTGTCCGATTGCGCTCAACAGCATGAGGACGTCGAGGAATCAGCATGAAGACTAAGCTGAAGGTCTGTCGTTCCACCATTGTCCCTGCGCTGCTCTAAGCGATTGAGAGTTGGACTCTCAATGCTGGTGATGCCAGAAGGCTAAATGATTTCCACATGAACTGTCTGAGACGCATACTGCAAGTACGCTGGCATGGTGATATCCGAAGCGCTGTCCAGAACCGACATTCATGCACTTTTGAAAAAAATCCCAACAGAGATGAGCTTGCCCGAACGTCAAACGAAAGGTTTCCGATGAGGCTCATGTATGGCGAACTGAGTGAAAGAAAACGATGACAAGGGCTTCAACAAAAGCGTTTCAATTACAGTATGAAGGAGCCTATTAAATGCTGTCAAATAGACATTAACACCAGTGGGAGAGCCTGGCTCAAAATCGCTGAACATGGATTTGTGTGGTCACAAACTGTGTTGAGCTCAGCCAGGATAGACGTGCAAAAAGGAAGTCTAGAGTAGAACAGGTAGCAAAGACAACCGCGGACTACGTTTGCCAGTCGTGTAGAAGACTTTTCCACGCTCGAATTGGCTTGATCAGTCATGAGATGACGTGTTTGTGTGTGTGTTGGTGTGTGTTTCTGTCTGTGTGTCTGTGCATATGTGTCTGTATGTATGTCTTTGTGTCTGTCTCTGTATGTGGCTCTGTGTGTGTCTCTGTGAGTGTCTGTGTCTGTTTCCGTAGTTGTCTGTGTGTGTGTGTGTGTGTCAGAGTGTGTCTATGTGTCTCTGTGTGTGTCTGTGTGTGTGACTGTGTGCACGTCTGTTTATGTGTGTGTCTCTGTGTATGTGTGTCTGTATGTATGTGTGTCAGTGTGAACGTGTCTGCGTGTATGTGTCTGTGTGTGTGTGTCTGTGTCATACTCACGAAAGCACATCTGTTTCCCTGTTTTTCTACCTGTTTGTCTTCCTGTTTATCTTCCTGTTTATCTTCCTGTCTGTCTGCCTGTCTGTCTGTTTGCTTGTTTGTCCGCCTGTTAATCTGTCTCTTTGTATGCCTGTTTGTCTGCCCGTCTGTCTGTCTGACTGTCTATTTGTGTATGTCTTTCAGTCTGTTTGTCCATCTGTGAATGTGAGTATATATGTGAATGGATGTGTATTTGTATATAGGTATATATTCAAACATTAGGCAAGAGTTAAGCATAGAGGAGAACTGGTTGGCTAGAAAATGCAAACACTTTGGTCACACCAAGAGACACAACGGTCTTGAGAGAACGGTGATGGAAGGTATGGTACCGAGAAAAACAGGAAGGGGTAGACCAAGAAGACGATGGCACCAAGATATCCAGGAATGTCTGGGTATTACTGTGGCGGAGGCTGGAGTTTTGGCAAGAGAACGGGTTTCTTTCAGACGGACTGTGTAGGAAGCGACGTTCTACAAAGGACATGCTACATGATGATGATATATACAGACTGTGCATATATTTGTGTTTGCTTTTTGTCCTGATTGTGTCTTTCATCGTCAGGTTATACAAAGGTTTCTTGACCGGACCATAGTATGTGTTTCGTATACGAGGAGCTTTACTGCATCTTTTATTTCTGCTTTCCATCTTTTTTTCGTGTCGGCCCTTGACTTTGTATCCATTATATCTGTGTAGCATTGCTTAATGAGGGATACTACCAGGGGCGTTCAAATGGAAACGGGAATGCTTGTTCTAGTTCTACCTAAATGGGTTAAAGTATGTTGGAACCCCTCCAGGGGTTGACATGGATCTACTGTCCTGCTCATGCTGGGGTTCAGGGCAAGGAAAGAGTTGACATCTTGGCTTCACAAGCTCCCATCATGGGCACATTAGCGATGGATAGAAGTGACATTTTGAAATCAATCAATGGCCGCCTGCTGGATGAGGACACCGCAAATAGATGAAGCAGCAATCCACAGACTGCAAAGTTTAGACATTAAACGAGGTTCTAGAGGAGTGGGGCGCATGAGAGGACGCGGATCAGGAGAGTGTACAACCAGCAAGCTACAGGGACCATCAGCATCCATACCTTATGCCATTTGATGAGACAGACTGAACACCTGTGGGTATGCTCGGAGGGCAGTGATATCGGTTACAGGCACTCGTGTCATATTACTGCTAGGCGACCCACTTATCATAGGCCAGTCACGCGACTAAAACATAAAAATGTTGACCAAGATTGTTAGTGATTGCATGGAATAATGGAATGACATGTTATGATGAAATTTCTTGTGAAAGAACGTTTGGAACCTGCGGAAATTTACAGAAGACTGCAATCACAACACGGTGATGAGACAATAAGCCACAGTAAAACATTTGAATAGTGTTAACGTTTGAGAGAAGACCGTACATCCGTGAGTCATGATCCTGGCCGCGGTTGTAATCAGCCCACCACAGTCATTTCTGTGAATATCCAGATTGTGGAACGCCTTATCCTGGAAAATCCGACGTATAACATGTCGTGAAATTGCGCAAGAGGCAGGTCTGTCTCTGGGTACCGTGAAGACTAGAACGGTAAAAATAGGTACACTAAAAGCACAATACATACTGAACAGTTTATGCGGTTGCGAGGAAATGCGGCTTGGAACTGATTCCGTCGAAAACGTGATTTCGTTAATCTACTTGTGCCAAGAAATTACGAACTCCTATGACATGCATAAAGACATTTCATGAAGGTTAGCTGTGGGGTCTTTCAGATTCAACCGCATCAAGACAGTAATTCAACAGATGAAAAACAACAAAGCGAGAGCTCACACTTTCAACGGCCTATTCATTCCAGCCATGGTATATGGTTGCGAGGTGTGGAACCTACGAAAAAGTGAAATGGCGTGGCTCCAAGTTACTCAACGAGCTATGGAGCGTAAATTGCTGTCACTTTCACTATGAGACCACATCTGCTACACTACCACCAGGAGTCAAACCTGCTTCAATGATGTCGTAGGCGTTGATAAGAAAGTACAGGTGGGCAGGCGACGTGGTCCGCATGCCTGACAATAGACGGACCAGTAAAGTGACGTTATGTTGGCCCTACACCTAAAATTGTCGCCCCGGACGACCACCAATGAGACAAAGGACAACACTGAGCTTAGACGACATTTGGCTACCTGGATCAGGACACATAATGTGCCTTAATGAACACCAGGATTAAAGTATCACAGAATTATAGTATTTAAATAATTATATAAATAATATATAAAAAACAAAAGCAGTTAAAAAAAAAAAAAAAGGTGCCTAACAAGCTATACAAAGTAATCATTGAAGTAAATTATTTGAGTATAATAGATCATGCCATTAAAGCTGAATTTTATTCAGTATGTTGACCTATCTTGAAGTAATTTGTTTCCATGACAGCAAGTAGCTATAACTGCCAGTCGCAGCCTATTCAATTGTTGTTGAATCCTCTTGTAGGATTCGTTTAACTTGCACCCTTTCATGACCATATTAAGACCTGTGTATGCCCAAATTAGTATGGTGCCATACCTCCCCCCCCCCCAACCATCCCGACCCCCTTCCGCCAACACACACACACATATGATTCAAAATGACAAATAATGCTACATCGAAAACTGAAGTCTTATACGATGTAGCTTCAAAAAGTTTCAGGATTTAGTGTGTTATATAGCAATAAGCTACAATAGAATTATCTAAATTACTATTATTTCTAAGTAGTTTCCTTCAGCTACTACACAGTTTTGCCAACGTGCATACCGCTGCTGGAAACATTCGTGGATCCCATTCTTTGACACCTCTCTCATCTGCTGGAAACATTCGTGGATCCCATTCTTTGACACCTCTCTCATCTGCTGGAAACATTCGTGGATCCCATTCTTTGACACCTCTCTCATCTGCTGGAAACATTCGTGGATCCCATTCTTTGACACCTCTCTCATCTGCTGGAAACATTCGTGGATCCCATTCTTTGACACCTCTCTCATCTGCTGGAAACATTCGTGGATCCCATTCTTTGACACCTCTCTCATCTGCTGGAAACATTCGTGGATCCCATTCTTTGACACCTCTCTCATCTGCTGGAAACATTCGTGGATCCCATTCTTTGACACCTCTCTCATATCTCTCATCTCTCTCATCTCTCTCATCTCTCTCATCTCTCTCATCTGTCTCATCTCTCTCGTCTCTCTCATCTCTCTCGTCTCTCTCATCTCTCTCATCTCTCTCATCTGTCTCATCTCTCTCATCTGTCTCATCGTCCTCATCTGTCTCATCTCTCTCATCGTCCTCATCATCCTTGAACCGTTCTCCTTTCATTGCCGATTTAAGTCGATGGAACAATAGAAAAATCAGCCGGTACCATTTCTGGAGAATATGGAGGATGTTCCAGGATAATCACATTGTGCTTTGCAAAATAATGCTTCACCAGAAGGGATCGATGTGCTAGCGTATTTGTCATGCAGCATAGTCCAACTTTTTGTTGTCCATTTTTCTGGTCGTTTTCTTCGATTCAATCTTTTAGACGACAGAGGATATCAACGTACATTTCCTTGCTAACGGTTCGGCCTTCAGGAATGAAATTATGGTAAACAATTCGAAGCCTTCTGTCAGCACACACAATGTTCGAATGAGGATCGTAAAAAAAATACCATGTCTTATCTCCTGTGGTTATGTTGTTTAGATAATTACAATCTTGATCATCCATTCCGATTAGGTCTCCTGCCAGCGTCAATCTCGTTTCTTTCTGTTCAGGGGATAACATTTTGGGATCCATGTGTTGACAAAGACGGTGCATGTGCAGGTCATTGTGGAGAACACTGTGCCAACTTCCGACTGCTAGTCCAACTTCTGAGGCTACTTTCTCTACACTAAGCCTTCTCTCAGCACACACAATGTTCCGTACACGCTCAATGTTTTCATTGTTGATCGAGGTTGACAGCCGACCACTACGTGCATCATCATCAACGCTAACACGACCTTCACGGAAACGCTTGTGTCACTCAAATACTTGCGAATTCTTCATTGCAGTTGCACCATATGCTTCATTAAGCAAAATTTGTGTTTCTGAGGGCGACTTCTTAACCAAAACATAGAATTATGTCACATTTGTACGTTTAAGGACATTTTCAACTCCGACGATGCAAGGAGCACAACACACAAACAAAATGATGTAACTTCTGTTCGAGAGTATTTGTGAAGGTCACGTCTGCCATGTCCTTTCGTCAAGGTCACTACCAAATTATAAATATATATTCTCCATAATATCATATTTCATTCAAACACGAGTGGACTATTCCCGGAACTTGTCGAAGCTACCTTGTATTTCGAAGTCATGCACAAAATGCAGGTGTTGAAATAAAATAAGACTGCGAAATCCTGTACAGATCCCTAAAGTGTGAACGTTTTGCATCTTTTCTTTGATCAACATTTGTTCACATACATATATTCATTGGATGCTCTTGTTGAAATCCGGTAGAGTTGATATACATATTTTATTTGAATGCTCTTTTCGAAATATTATATTAATTCAAAAACACATTTCTCACTGCTTGGTGTCTTTGTTTTACTGGTGCCCTACGCACGTGTCTAGCATGCGTATGCGCTAATCCAGTACTGCATCATTTTCTGCAACTGTGTTGCCATGTCTTCTGCGGTCTACCAAAACTACACTTGCTTTCTATTAGCCAGTTCAATAAATTCCTAGTAATGTTGTTATACTGCTTCTTAAATAGAATGACATAAACATCATCAATGCATGTCTCTCTCTCTCTCTCTCTCTCTCTCTCTCTCTCTCTCTCTCTCTCTCTCTCTCTCTTATTCTTATTCTTATTTCTTATCTCTGCTTCTCTTTGTTGCAAGTCTCGTGAAATAGAACAGTAACTGAAATGTGAAGATATCAATTAGTCAATCAATCAATCAGTCAATCAATCGTTCAGTTAATCAATCACTCAGTCAGCCAGTCAGTCCGTCCGTCATACATCGATTCGCCCAGTGATCCTTCAGTTCAGCTATTCATCAATTCAGATTGGTATATATATGACGGAAAGAGCAAGAACTAGATAGACTTTATACTAAAACCAAAATAAAAGATGGTGATCCAGCGTCTTTTCTGTCAAAGACATTGCCTGATGCGAATTGCGATCAGAAACTTCTACTTGCAAAGTTCAATAATAAACTGAAGAACAGGTCCACTCTTGACAAACCAATTAATACCAAGCGAAGTACCACCTAACTACAACATTGAGGCTCAGAATAAATCTGCCTCCTTATTGGAAACACCGGACGAAATGACCCCAGATAAGACGAAATGACCCTGGACGAACCGTCAGATGCTGTCAAAGGTGCTTGCCTGTTCACAGGAGAGTGACCGATCCCCTGAGAATACGCTAAGAGATCAAAATACATCTCGGATGAAAGAAAGAATGTGTTTGGTGGAAGAAAGAATGAAAATGAAATCTAAAGAAAACACAAGTAAGGAACTATGCAAAGGAGAATAAACAAATCTAAAGAAAAAAAGAAGACAAGATAAGCAAACATATATAAACTCCACTTGTGAGAACATGGAAAAACGCGACTACACTAGCTCACGTATTTAGAAGTGAAAACAGGCGAACAACAATTTCCTTTAATCTAGTGCAGTAATATTTTTGACAGTAATTGTAATACCATATCAGAGTGCAAAGACACCTTGAACAGGTGGACGGAATACTATCACGAAGTGTATACTGACCTAAATAAGACAATAAATTATAGCGAACCAGAACAAGAACCTGAACCTACTGTATACGAAATTAGAACGAGAATTAAACGTATGAACACGGAAAAATCTCGAGTTTGTTAATAAATAATGGCTGAGATGATACACCCAGGCAGAGATGGCAAAATCATCATCATCATGTAGCATGTCCTTTATAGAACGTCGCTCTCATCACAGTCTGTCTGAAAGAAACACTTTACTTTGCCAAAACTCCAGCCTCCGCCACAATAATACCCAGGCATTCCTGGATAACTTAATACCATCGTCTTCTTGGTCTATCCCTGCTTCTTTTTCCTGGCACCATACCTTCTATCACTGTTCTCTCGAGACCGTTGTGTCTCTTGATGTGACAAAAGTATTTGCATTTCATGGCCAAAATGGAACTGAAAAACCAGTTCTCCTCTACGCTCAACTCCTGCCAAATGTCTACATTACTCTTTTTCTCTGTCCAGGGTATTCTAAGGATTTTTCTGTAACATTTTGGCTTGAAGGATTCGATTCTTTGTCTAAAATTTTGGTAATCGTCCATGATTAGCACCCATAAGCTACTATAGAAAAACACAGGCTCTCAAGACATAATTTGATCGTTTTGTTGGTACTCTGCCATAATTTCTACGGTTGTTCAGTCTCTGCATTGAATGGCTAGTCGCCTTCTGAATTCTTTCGAGCAGTCGTCATTCTTGTCAATTCTGGAGCACAGATATTCAAAATGAGTGACATTATTTATTTCCTCACCACCTACTGTAAATTTGTGTTGAAATTGTGTTTTGTCGGTGGTCATTATCTTTGTTTTATTTATATTTATAAACAGTTTTTGATCTTTACTATGTCCATTTACGGCTGAAATTTACTGCTCTAGCCCTTCTGCACTTCTTGATTGGATTCATTTTCAGTCATCATCTGGCCCAACCGGTCGCTTAGACAGACTGGATCTACTATCAGATGCAGATAAGTTGAACAATTTTTCTGATATGTTGATTTGTTAGTTCAGTATTGTTGTCCCTGATGAATGTCTATTGGTCGTAACGTAGGTTTTGTTTGTGTTCTCGTCTCGGTGCCGTATCTGACCATACCCATTAAAAAAATTTGGATTAAACTCAACCTTAATCAACTTGTAAAAGTGGTTTTTTTCCATGTCGTTTTCCCATTAATAGTATCACTGTGTCGTCTGTGTCTCGTAATTCCGGAATCTCGTACCCGCCAATCGTAAATGGGTCGAAACTTTCATGTGTATCGTAACTCTGGAATCTCGTACACGCCAATCGTAAATGTATCAAAACTTTCAATGTTCTCGTCTTCTCTAACATTATTCATTATACATTACGCATAGCTGTTATATAGATAAGGTGAAAGGATACATCCCTGTCTTACTCCCTTTTGTACTGCATACCAATCTGATGTTTGCCAAGATATTCGGCCACACAGCGGCTCGTTGATCTTGGTATAATGTTTCAATGAGATGTATAATGTGCACAGGGAAGCCCATTTCCTTAATGATGTTCCACAGATTTTGATGTTTTACCATATCGAAGGCCTTAGTGTAATCAATGAAACATGTGTACAGGTCTACATTAAACTCTCTACATTTTTCGTAGAAATTCCTCATATTGAATATGTGGTCCCTGGTTTCGTCTTCTTAAAACCTGCTTGGACTTTGTGAATTTCAGATTCAAATCTTGTCTATATATTTCTTAATAGGATCCGCAAGAGTATCTTGCTAGCGTGGCTGATTAGCGCGATAGTTCGGTAGCTCGTGCACAGTTTCAGATTGCTCTATTTGGGGAGATTAATATAAGTTGATTTTTTCTATGCTTCTGGTCACTCTGCATTGTGCCATATATGTTTACACAGCTTGTGATAAACTCGAGCACATGCCTCCTCTCCTGGTGTAGTAGCTCTGCTGGGATATCATCACATCCTTGGGACTTTCCCTTTTTAAGGCTTTTGATTGCTGAGCGAACTTCCTCCAATGTTGGTTCAGGTTCTTTCTCATCCTTTTGTAGAATTGTAACTGAGGGCTTTGTGCTATCTTCATACATGGTTCTGTAGTACTCTTTCCCATATGCTCAACATGAGAATTATGGACGATAAATGGAGAGAAATCAATGTTGACCGACGTACCTTCTTTCAAGGACTACACACATCTTTTGACCGCGCTCAACATTTGCAGCTATGTCGCATCATGGGCAGTAAGGGTTTCCTTACACATTACACACTTTATCTCGCAGTTGTACCATGAACAAGAGACTGTGGCAAGGATAGATGCAGAAATATCAGAAGGGTTTGCAGTCCAGAAAGGGTTGGCACAGGGTTGTATTCTATCTTCCATATCTATTCAAGATTTAGTCCGAGAACATCACGAGGAACGTCAGAGACGATCTAGAACGCGTACAGTGTGACGTATCAGTATCGGAGGATATGATTTTAGAAATTAGATATGCAGACGACACAGTCCTCCTATTGGCCACAAAGTTTAATTGAGTCGAACCAAAAATAAAATTGCGTGTTCCAGAATCTATATTTTAGCACCAAAAAAAAACTAACTTAAGTTATGACAACAGACACAGTAGTGAAAAAATCACTAATTTCCATCGATAATGTGGAAATTGAGGAAGTACAAGAAATTGAAAATTTAGAATCTACAATAAAAAACTCAAGGACTGTTCAGTAAAAATCAACCAGGGGTTTGTAACTGCCACGTGCAAACTAATGTAGATGACAAATGGAGAAGAAATGCCATCAGAACATTACTGACACTTTGAAGATGTCCATGTCTGAAGCAGGTAGAATTGCCAGAAAACGATGTGTTCAGGTCTACTTTAAAAAGAACTACGTTCTTGGAATATGTCACATGTCACGATATATATATATAAGACTGATGGTTGTGTATGTTAAGCGAAGCCTATATAGCTATAATGTATTTATTTTTGAAAGAAGAGAGAGACAGTTTGTATTACCAACAAAATAAATATTAGGCCTATACAAAGACAAAAAATCGTAGCTGGCTCTTCTTCTTCGCCATTGGTTCTCCAATAATCTAATCTATGTCCATAATAAACTTGACAGCCAGTGTCAGGCCTGTGCCATCGAGAAAAACAGAGCACAGGGTAATGGTTACATGCTTACAGACGGATTTACAGAGATGGCGCTGAAGAATGTAGAATCATTCATAATGAGCATAAACAACAGTGAAAGGATAATCCACAAGGCACTTCCAAAATCTTGTCCAACTTCAGAGGATCGTCCATGTCTCTTATCAAGGTGCTGAGAAATCTCACCAGCATCTTATTGTAACGATATTAATCTTTACATGCAGCAATTTACCCATTACTAAGAAAACAAAGAGACAGCTGATAAATAGTATTTTGATATCAACTCTCTGCTACCAGTGTCACACATAGATTCTCACCAAGGCACAAGAAAGAAAAATCATGGTATGCGATATGAGGTGTTTGAGAAAGGCTGTCGGGGTCACAAGGCTGGACAGAATATGAAACGAAGTAATCAGACAGACGGTAGATGTAACACCGTGCATGGATTGCATAGAAAAGAAGAGAATAAAATGGTTCGGGCACCTGACAAGAATACAACCAAAGTTACCAGCTGCGCGTATCTACAATACCAGACATCAAGGTTGCAGAGCAAGAGACAGTCTTAGAAGAAGATGAATAGATGGTGTCAGTGAGACACTGAAAAAACACGGAATGACAACAACATCAGCGACAAAGCTGGAACATGACAGAAAACTATACCTTCCCACGAAGTCTAAGAGGATAGCAGATGATGACATGATGATGATGATGAGTGGCAGCATATCACTACTGGTGCTAGATCATAACACCAGAAGACCAGAAGCCAACACGTGTTGCATGAGACCAGATCAGAGCGCAACAACATTATCCAAAAAGAACTTCAGTCGTTGACATGCTTCAGCTACGATGCGCTGTAGAATCAAAGAAAATGAGAGAGATGATGCGTTGTGGATGGGCGTTTAGAAGTGGCAAGATTGTGAATCGACCCAGACACACTGAATATCAGGAAAACAGATTGAAACAATCTGCAATCGGTGAAAACCAAGTGATGGAGTCCAAGTGAGGGAATCTATATGGGAAAGTCCAAGTGGGGTAGTTCAAGTTGGGAAGTTCAAGTTGGGAAGTCCAAATTGGGTGGTCCATGAGGATGATCCACATGTTTACTTCTATCAGCTTTATAGACATAGGCAAATCCCTCTTCTTTCAGCTAGGATTATCAACCCACCTCTATTGCCATTATATTTCACACACACTAATGACTTTGTGTGACTGGACTTACAACTCTAAACACATCTTTCAGAGCTACCTAGCCTGTAATGACATAAGATGCTGACCTGGCCCCGTGGAACAGAGTTGAGAGACAACCTGAGCCACGCTCTTATCGTTCTGGTGACGGATTTGCCTAACTTGAAGTGACAGTAAATATGAACGGAGCTGGGGAGACATGTGACACGCCATCTTCTTTCTGGTGACAGTAAATATAGGCGTAGCTGGCGAGACATGTGACACGCCATCTTCTTTCTGGTAACAGTATACATGAACGGAGCTGGGGAGACAAGTGACACGCCATCTTCTTTCTGGTAACAGTATACATGAACGGAGCTGGGGAGACAAGTGACACGCCATCTTCTTTCTGGTAACAGTATACATGAACGGAGCTGGGGAGACAAGTGACACGCCATCTTCTTTCTGGTAACAGTATACATGAACGGAGCTGGGGAGACATGTGACACGCCATCTTCTTTCTGGTAACAGTATACATGAACGGAGCTGGGGAGACAAGTGACACGCCATCTTCTTTCTGGTAACAGTATACATGAACGGAGCTGGGGAGACAAGTGACACGCCATCTTCTTTCTGGTAACAGTATACATGAACGGAGCTGGGGAGACAAGTGACACGCCATCTTCTTTCTGGTAACAGTATACATGAACGGAGCTGGGGAGACAAGTGACACGCCATCTTCTTTCTGGTAACAGTATACATGAACGGAGCTGGGGAGACAAGTGACACGCCATCTTCTTTCTGGTAACAGTATACATGAACGGAGCTGGGGAGACAAGTGACACGCCATCTTCTTTCTGGTAACAGTATACATGAACGGAGCTGGGGAGACAAGTGACACGCCATCTTCTTTCTGGTAACAGTATACATGAACGGAGCTGGGGAGACAAGTGACACGCCATCTTCTTTCTGGTAACAGTATACATGAACGGAGCTGGGGAGACAAGTGACACGCCATCTTCTTTCTGGTAACAGTATACATGAACGGAGCTGGGGAGACAAGTGACACGCCATCTTCTTTCTGGTAACAGTATACATGAACGGAGCTGGGGAGACATGTGACACGCCATCTTCTTTCTGGTAACAGTATACATGAACGGAGCTGGGGAGACAAGTGACACGCCATCTTCTTTCTGGTAACAGTATACATGAACGGAGCTGGGGAGACAAGTGACACGCCATCTTCTTTCTGGTAACAGTATACATGAACGGAGCTGGGGAGACAAGTGACACGCCATCTTCTTTCTGGTAACAGTATACATGAACGGAGCTGGGGAGACAAGTGACACGCCATCTTCTTTCTGGTAACAGTATACATGAACGGAGCTGGGGAGACAAGTGACACGCCATCTTCTTTCTGGTAACAGTATACATGAACGGAGCTGGGGAGACAAGTGACACGCCATCTTCTTTCTGGTAACAGTATACATGAACGGAGCTGGGGAGACAAGTGACACGCCATCTTCTTTCTGGTAACAGTATACATGAACGGAGCTGGGGAGACAAGTGACACGCCATCTTCTTTCTGGTAACAGTATACATGAACGGAGCTGGGGAGACAAGTGACACGCCATCTTCTTTCTGGTAACAGTATACATGAACGGAGCTGGGGAGACAAGTGACACGCCATCTTCTTTCTGGTAACAGTATACATGAACGGAGCTGGCGAGACATGTGACACGCCATCTTCTTTCTGGTAACAGTATACATGAACGGAGCTGGGGAGACAAGTGACACGCCATCTTCTTTCTGGTGACCGCAAATATGAACAGAAACAAAGCTGACAACAGGGCAGTGGCATCTATGCTAGTATTGTAACTTTTCGTAATGCAGCAGTCTATAGACACCTTATTGCTTGCAGCAGTTTATAGACACCTTATTGCTTGCAGCAGTCTATAGACACCTTATTGCTTGCAGCAGTTTATAGACACCTTATTGCTTACAGCAGTCTATAGACACCTTATTGTGTACTTCGGTACCAATTTGTAAGCAAAAACTATTCAATTTAATTTTGCTAATATTGTACTCGCGTCCTATCGCCCTACAGGAATATCCCACTCCATAGAGGAGATTAGAAATGGATAGACGAGAGATAAACCGATATAACTCACTGACTGCCTTTGTATGTTGATGCTATCTGCTAAGAATTGACAATCCACAGTTTGCAAGAATTTGATATCACGGCTATATCAAGAAGATTAGGACGAGCGGATGCGTGTGTGTACATCTAGCAAACTACAGGAACGGATTGTATCCATAACTTTCGTCAGTTATTTGAGTAGACAGCCCTTATAGATCTACTCAGAGTGCAGTTATTTCGACTCTTTGAAAAATTCGAAAATAAATTATGAAGTCCTGAAACAACTCAAAGTGTACAAGGAGATTCTGAAGGAAATAAAAAGCAGAAAAATGAAATACGTTGGTCATATCAAAAGACATTATAGACTGCTGGAGGTTATACTGAAGGAAAGAGTGGAGGGATAGAGAGCGAGAGGGCGACAACGGTACAGATGGACTGACAACATCAAGATAGGGTCGGGACTAAATCTAGCTGCCGAGATCGCACATGATGATGATATTGAACGATGATGTATACCCATATATATTATGCATAACCATTACAATACAATTTCTGTTTTGGAATGCCCAAGAGAAGAGAGTGGAGATATACTAAAACGCACATTTAGAGGAGAGCTCGCAACAGTCACAAAGGAGACAGCAACGTGCACAGATCGGGAACGGTTGGACTAGGACAGAAACACTTGCCATGTATTGGTTTAAGACCATATATATATATATATATACGTATATATATAGTCAGCAGAAAATTCAGATGTTGATAGATCGCTTCTCCCAGGCTTGCAAAGATTTTGGTCTCACAATCAGTCTCAACGAAACAAATGTGCTGTGCCATGAAACAGATGCCACGTCAACTCTTAGCCTCAATAATTATGAACTGGCAGCTGTGCACCAATTCACATTCCTAGAATCCCCTATCAGCGACAAGGTATCTCTAGAGCCAGAAATAGACAGCCGCATTAGCAAAGCTGCTGCTACGTTTGCTCGTATCACAATATGTGTTTGAAAAAACTATAAACTGGCAATTAAAACCAAGACTATTGTGTACAATGCATGTGTCACTTGGACAACTTATGGCAAACAAGAGCACAGGCTTAACACGTTTCATCTTCGACGCCTGCGATCCGTTCCTAGAATTACATGGAGGGACAGTGACAAATGCAGATGTGCACTCTCGCATCGGTCTCCCAAGCATGTACACTCTTCTTAGGCAGTGAAGACTTCGATGGCTTGGTCATGTTTTTTGCAAGGAAGATAGTTACATTTCTTAAAATATATCATTCAAGGACAGCTGGCGAATGGCAAAAGAACAGTCGGACGACCAAGTTGGGGTTCAAAGCTGTGTGTAAGCGTAATATGAAAACTCTGGACATGAATCCGGCATCCTGGGAAGACGAAACTGCAGAACGATGCAAATGGAGATGTACTCAGTAGGGCCACCCCACGCTTGGGGAAGAGAAGTTCTTACAACAGAGAAGCCGCACGATAAGGCCGCCGGAAGAAAGAAAGGAAAAACAGACAAGTACACATTTTTGTGTAGTTTGTTTACCACTCCAAGTCAACATACAATAGGCAGTCATGACCGAAAGGGACTACTATTTGCTTGCTAATATATATATACACACACGCACACACACACACACACATATATATATTGTCTGACAAAATAAGATTGTAAAGTCACACACAAGCGGTAGGGAGAAAATAAGGTCAAAATTGGCGAGGAGAAATGTAGCGAATACATAATATACAGCCAATGATTATTAAACGAGGAAACAAAAGATTCGGTTTGTTGATCGCCAGCACGTGGCTTACGTGATGAAAGTTCATGAATAGGTAATGAGATGAGAACATTCGGAAAACCTGGTTTCCATTGCTTGACTCGGTTCTGAAATGGGGAGGGAAATATATGGATAAATTGGTTACATGCAATGGAAGGCAAACAATAATTGACACAATACATGGTGACTGTGAGAAATTGAGGTATTTATTGGCGCGGACATTGTTACAGATAATATAATAATGGTCTTTTTATGCTAACAACTTTTTGAAAGCATATACTTTATCAGCCTTATGGCTAGTGGACAAATACGTTTAATTTTCATCAAATGATTGTTCATAGAGATAGGACTCAGCATACACCTGCATATATCCTATCCCGTGTACACTTGTGGGAGAAGTGTACCTATTTGGATGATCACATAAGTTCAGTTAGTGGGCAGCTTGTTCTGTAAACAGCTCTCCAAAAAGGAGGCCAGATTAAAAGAACACAACCATCCTTTAGACGTTGCTGGTTGGGTTAAGGCTAACAACCGAAAAAAATAGAAAAAAGGTTTGCCTACATCTGTATGTTTATTAACGATACGGATTTAGAGAGAAGTGTACAAATAAAGTGAATACATTTTTAACTGTTCCGAATACTACACATCATGTGAACGCTAATTTTCAGTTGTCAACGCGGATAAATAGTTATTGAAGGCGAAGTCAAGATCATGAGAGTGGATTGAGTATAATTTCCATAGGAATTGCCATACTTTACTTATGTACCCACTATGGGTATCTAGATGGTGTTTATCTGATAACTTTGTGTTTATAATTGTTGCATTTATTGCTTCTAATATTGTGTATGATTGTGTTATATATTATGGTATTTCATTATATTCCATTTTGATTGTATGATTGTATTATAATACTATGTCTGAGTCATCATGTCAGTGGCTCTTGCGTGCTGCCTTGTGAGTCATCTGTTTACTTGTTAAAAGCTTGGGGAGTAAGCCCCGAGGACAAATATCTGCATCCTGTGCTACCTTCCGTCGCCTTGATTGCCACTGCATATAGGTAGCAGGTGACGAGACAGTGGGTTGACGCGAAAATCTTTTCCACTTTAATCAATTAAAGCGAAAGTTACAGAATCAGACAAAAATCTGCGAGAAAAGAAAGGATTGTATCTTTAGTTCCTGGAAAGAAAGATTAACGTCTGGTCAGGCGAGACGTACTGATCAGACATGTTAGTCAGTGTCAGGAAACATATACTGGCCAAGACCATCACCTCGACTCCCCGTAGCTCTCTCTGGAAACATGTTTTCATGGCAGTCTCGTTGACGAGGTGAAGGATCGACGTGATCACAGTTGTAGTGAACGACACACAGATGAAGCCAAGCATAGCAGACCCCAGTCCCCCTTCATCAGCACGCTCGGCATGTGAGGAAAGCTACAGCAGACCGCCACTAAACTTCCTTTTCGGAGCGCACAAAAAAGGTAATTCTACCGATTGTGGGCATTCCTTCAACAGCATCTTTCTGGAACGTTCGCTCGCTGCTGGCAGTGCCATGGCCGACAAGTCGGAACGAGTGACATCACTCACAACCAGAGAGCTTGTGCGCTACCGGGTGGACATGGTCGTCCTCAGCGCGACAAGATTACCCGACGAGGGTCAGTTTACGGAGATTGGGGGAGGCCAAACCGTTTTGTGGAGTAGCATTGCCAGCAAAGAAAGACACGAGACTGGTGTTGGTTTCACTGTCAGATCTCGCCTGGTCCGATAGTTTGCTGTGCTCCCCAGGGGCGTATTGACAGGATAATGTATCTTTGGCTCTCATTGGGTCGGGGCGAAACATTGATGAGTACAATTGCACCGACAATAACTAACTCTGAGGCGGCACAGGAATCATTTCAAGAGAATCTCTACAACCCTCATTCTATCCGCCCCCGTCCGACAAGCTCTTACTCATTCTAATGCAATAGTCGACTCAGACCATCATTCCTGTGAGGGTGCGGGGGGCTATTTGAAGTAAAGTACATGGCTAGGAAAGGGCAGCAGTAATGGCGAACTATTGCTAAGGCTCTGTGCCTGTTATGATATGTCAGTTAATTACACCATGTTTCGTCTCCCCATCTGGAAAAAAAACAAAAAACAAAAACACATCGTGGATAGACCGTCGATCTATGCAGTGGCATCTTGTTGAATATGTTATCCTTCGACGAACTGATAGACGAGGCGCGCGTGTGACTAAGAACATGTGTGGTCCTGAGTGCTGGGCAGACCACTGGCTCATTGTCTCCAAGCTCAACATTCATATGGAGCTAAACGCCTTGGGGGATAAGAGAAATAAGGCGAACGCAAAAAAAACACACCAAATTATTTAAAAAAATGGAGCGTATCCGTTGTCATCAGGGACGGAAGCCCGTAAACAGGTTTAAGATCTCCAAGTTGCAGAACGAGACACACGTATAGACCTTTGCACGACCAAACAGTCGTCTTACATGAGAGCGGATCCTACTGAGCGGTACGGAAAATAAATGAGTATTTCTCATGGATGAAATCCACATATCCACAAACTTAGACATACGGCTCTTATGAGAAATGGCTGGTTCGACACATAAATCAAGATCCTGTAAGATGAAAAGCACCGCCTGTTCGGACTGTTCCAAAAGCGACCTCTCCATGTCACCCAAAGAAAGAGACTGCATTCAACAACAGACCTACGCTTGTGCAGACTTGGGTTCAACTAGGATACCTAGCTTTATGACAAAGCTGTGGAGGTTCAAGAGTATGGTGATGACAATGATTCGATGCGGTTTTTATTGTGCACTGAAGAACTGCTCTAAGGTAGGCCATGTCTGAAGACTGTGTGTGGCCCTCAGCCCCCATCACTCATCTCCTGTTCTTAGTGCTGACGGCGTGCCGCTATTGACCGAGGCGGTTCAGATTTTGGAACGCTGGGCGGATCATTTTAACGCCATCCTCAACAGTCTGTCCGGCATCGGTGAACAAACCGTAGCTAGTGTGCCTCAGGCTGCTATTAACCAGGGGTCTGACCTCGAGCCCAGCGAGGCCGAGGTCGGAAACACTATTAGCTCGAAGTCTAGAGGCAAGGCTCCCGTCAGATTACATCACATCTGAGATATACCAAGCAGGGTGATCTGTGCTTATTCAAGAACTGAATGTGTTATTTCGCTGCATATGGAAATCCAAGAAAGTTTCACATGAAATGCAAGATTCCACCATTGTACACATGTACAAACAAAATGACAACCGCCAATCATATGACAATCACAAGCGTATTTATCTGCTGTCTGTCGAAGACAAAATTCTGGCCTGAGTCCTTCTCAGCCGCCAAAATCGTGACCTTGAGCAGGGTTTACTCCTTGAGTGATGATGGTTGGTGTACTGCAAGAAGGAGAATTGTTTGTAGCCTTCTCGGTCACCTACGGTGCCAAACAGGGTTGTGTGCTGGGAACGACACTATCTAACATGGTCTTCGCATCAATGCTCTCTAATGATGTACAAGGCGCTGCTACTGCCATGCATATCAGGTTCACAGCTTGACTGGCATATTTGCACCCTTCGGTCCGAAACATCCGACTTCAGCAAGCACTTTTGAGTACCGGGTTAACCTTCCTTCTTTGATCCCTTCTATTTAGCCAGTCTGCTCTGTTCAGCCTGTTATCCAGGACACAGTGTGAAGGTGTACAATAGTTGGCAACTCTGGTTCGTAGGCGCTAGCAGTCAGCTATTTCATATACAACACAAGCTCTTACACTATTCCCAGACACACCAGCACAAGCAGTTACACCATTCCCAGACACCAACAAAAGCCCGTACACCCTACCTACCTTACACCAGCACAATCCCTTACACCCTACCTACCTCACACACCAGCACAATCCCTTACACCCTTCCTATCACACACACAAGCCCTTACACTCTTTCTATCACAGACACAAACCCTTATACTCTTCCTATCACACACACAAACACAAACCGTTACACCCTTCCTATCACACACACAAACTCGTACACCCTTCCTATCACACACACAAACTCGTACACCCTTCCTATCACACACAAACACAAAACCTTACACCCTTCCTATCTCACACACAAATCCTTACACCCTTCCTATCACACACACAAACTCGTACACCCTTCCTGTCACACACAAACACAAACCTTTACACCCGTCCTATCACACACACAAACACAAACCCTTACACCCGTCCTATCACACACACAAACACAAACCCTTACACCCTTCCTATCACACACACAATCACAAACCCTTACACCCTTCCTATCACACACACAATCACAAACCCTTACACCCTTCCTATCACAAACACAAACCCTTACACCCTTCCTATCACACACACAAACCCTTACACCCTTCCTATCACAAACACAAACCCTTACACCCTTCCTATCACAATCACAAACCCTTACACCCTTCCTATCACACACACAATCACAAACCCTTACACCCTTCCTATCACAAACACAAACCCTTACACCCTTCCTATCACACACACAAACCCTTACACCCTTCCTATCACACACACAAACCCTTACACCCGTCCTATCACACACACAAACACAAACCCTTACACCCGTACTATCACACACACACAAAAATAAGCCCTTACGCCCTTCCTATCACACACAAACACAAACCCTTACACCCGTCCTATCACACACACACACTCTCACACCCGTCCTATCACACACACAAACACAAGCCCTTACACTCTTCCTATCACACACACAAACACAAACCCTTACACCCTTCCTATCACACACACAAACACAAACCCTTACACCCTTCCTATCACACACAAACACAAACCCTTACACCCTTCCTATCACACACACAATCACAAACCCTTACACCCTTCCTATCACACACACAAACCCTTACACCCTTCCTATCACACACACAAACCCTTACACCCGTCCTATCACACACACAAACACAAACCCTTACACCCTTCCTATCACACACAAACACAAACCCTTACACCCTTCCTATCACACACACAAACCCTTACACCCGTCCTATCACACACACAAACACAAACCCTTACACCCGTTCTATCACACACACACAAAAATAAGCCCTTACGCCCTTCCTATCACACACAAACACAAACCCTTACACCCGTCCTATCACACACACACACTCTCACACCCGTCCTATCACACACACAAACACAAGCCCTTACACTCTTCCTATCACACCGTCTAACACACCCCCGTACACCCTCCTTTCCCCTACACTAAAAGGCACACGCAGTCGCTGCTCTTTATTATCCACTGCAATGTTCGGTAATTGCTTCAAAGACTTCATCCATCATCATTTCCGACACTAATTTGGTAAGCCCATATTGTCAAATAATAGATCTGACGTTGTTTAACTGCATGCAATGCCAGCCTTTAACTCAGAAATAATACAAAACACGACAACATGAGATGATAAAAACCTCTAACGGAATAATTATATTAGGTTATGCAACACCAGTCAAAGAATGGACACAAAATTTAAAATATAAATGGATTGGATTGCAACAGAAATATTGCATTTCCAATTGTCGATGTTGCTACATGCCTAGCTTTCAGCTATTCAGTGGCAGCGTGTTGTTTCCTTCATGTCCATTCTCTCGCTAAAGTGGCGCCGTTGTTGCTTGCAGCACTCAGTGTTTGATCGATTATTCGGTACATTATAGTGGGTTAAGGTGTATTCAGCTCTGGCATTCATGATTGTCATAGCCTTACAATCATGAATTATGAAAATCGGCAAATGGAGACGCAATAAATTGGCCAGCCATATTCCACCTAAAATGTAATAACAATAATAGTAAATGTTTTGTCCACATCGTAAAAACGTCTGAGGGAATGAGCGATAGAGTGGCCAGACCGCTTCTTCTTGTGGTAAATGTGCAGTGTTCAATCTCATGTCTCGATACGGTCTTGTCTATACAGATGTGATTGTGTATTAGACTTGCGTTTTATGAAAGACCATGCTACACATTGAGACCCAGCAAGAAGAACTATCAAACAAGTTATCCTAGTCGGCAGTGCCGGTTACGGGGCCAACTTTACGTGTATTCACATGTGTAATAGGTACAACCGAGTGGTGTCAGAGGTGCAAAGAATGAGGCCATTGTAACTGTTAATGCATGTTCTAATCGGTGACTATAGAGAGTTTTGTATTGGGTCATTGAGGCATAATACAACAACAACTTGATGTTATTATCTACCAATGTAAATGATCAGGTTCAGGCTTCCTGTAGAGGGACCAGTTGCAGTTAAGCCTACGCCTCCCCCTGCAGCAAGACGGGATAATAGTTGATCGCTTTAGAGATGTTATCAGAGCACCAATTTCTTTGCTGTTCTGTAATAGCATGATCGTTCTATAGATACATCAATGTTTTTACAAGGCGATTGGCGTGAAAGGTTGCAATTTCCGTGTAGATCTAATGGACATGTTCGATATGTTCCTTGTTATGTAAGGCTACCTGCGTTTGGCTAAGCGTACGATGTGTTTATACAACTAGTCTTGGTAATAGTAGAGCGCGATTTTGTCATTGCTCAAAACGTGGCAGTTATACAAGCAACGATTAGAATGTAATGGAACGGTGTACAGTAACAGCCCGAAGTGTTGATTCAAATAAGTCTTCGTCAAGAACCGGACCAATGAAAGGGATCAAGATGCTGAGCAGCGCATAAGCTGCAATGGTCAGCGACCCATAGCTGACTGCTAGCATCAGAACCAGCGAACCATAGCTGTCAAGACCCTTCTACACCTCCACGCGGTGATCCTGGATAACAGGTTGCAGCAGGGCAGATTGGCTAAGGAGGAGGGATCGAAGAGGGAATGCTAACCCGGTACTCAAAAAATGCTTGCTGGAGTCGGATGTGTTGGACCGAAACGTGCAAATATCGCAGCCAAGCTGTAAAACTACGACACAACGCATTCCGTTCTCTGGACTACATTCTGCTACTTAAGCCCTTTCAGGGTTTGGCAGTGGGAGATTGAGAACGAACGAAGAAGAAGAAGAAGAAGGACAAATGAAAACAGAACAAATGAAAACGAAGGAAATAAAATACCAATGTGATGATTCACCGTTTCTCTCCATGTGAAGCACCGAACAAGAACTACAGCTTTCATCTTTACTACAAGCCTGCATGCGAAAATTTGCACCGGCAGTTTTAATAACATTGTTATGACATGATGAGGTTGTTGGTCCCATGCACAACCCGTTAGTCACATTATTGGAAAATAGTTTTCTTATTCTTTTCTTCTTGTTACTACTCGGCTGATAATCATCATCATGTAGCATATCCTCTGCAGATAATAATAATAAGTTCGCTTAGGCGTCTGAGGTCCGTTGCGTCTGTTGGCGACATCTGTGACCCACTGTTGCTGCACGGTTCCAGGCCTCGTCCAGAGTGGAGGAGTAGGCAGCTATCTCCATGAGCAATACAGTGTGGGCACGACCTCTTCTGCGCCTCCAGCTATTCGGAGAAAACCTTTTGATACCGAGAAACGATCGGGAAAGTATCTTGTGGATTGGCTTTTTCTAGTCCAGCCATATGATAAAATCGAACATGGCATATCCAATGTTTCAGAGATTGAGAGGAGGCCTGTTTTAGCAGAGACCTTCACGTTGCGGATGTAGTCATGCCATCTGATCTCCAGGATATTCCCTGGTTGCGCAAGTGGAAGGCTTCTAGTCTTGAATGCCATGTTTGAGTAATGTTCAGGTTTCGAAGTCATACAGAAGGACTGGGGCCACGCAGGCCTGGTAGATGGGGGACGTCGCTCAATATGTAAAGTAGGACTGGGACCACGTAAGTCTGGTAGATGGGGGAACGTCGCTCAATATGTAAAGGAGGACTGGGACCACGCAAGTCTGGTAGATCGGGTACGTCATACAGTCTGAAAGATTCTCGATCCCGCGCCAGTTCCCCATCCTCTCCCAAAGTCCTTGCCAAGAAATGTCCTCCGGCTACCTCCATCTTGATCGGACTTTACTCCACCTGGAAAGAAATGAATCCGTCCCATACTTTTCCTTCCAAGTTATGGCATCATTTAATTTGGTCCAAATACTGCAGCTTCCTGGTTGATAGGGAATATCTTATTTGTTCCTTTCTCTGTCATCTATATTTTAAATACCTTTCTGTAACACTTCCTCTTTAAGTCTACAATGTTGTGTCGTACAGAATGCGACAGTGTCCATGATTCATATCCATATGTGACCACGGGAAAAACACAAGTTCTAAAAAGTACGACTTTTGTTGATCTGTCTAATTTTAAATTAGAGACCAACTAGCAAAATCATTTCCTATATTATGTTTTCAATCACTTGCAAAAGGGATTGTTTCAGGGGATTGGAAAGATGCAGGAGTGATACCCTTAATCAAAAAGAGAAAGAAATCAGATGCAGCAAATTATAGAACGGTAAGTTTAACGAGCAAAGTCTGTAACATGTTTGAATCAATAATCAAAGAGAACGTAATGCATCTAGGCAGGTTTAATCTAATCAGAAATAGTCAGAATGGATGTACTAGAGGGAGATTGTGCTGAACAAGTCTATTGAAATTCATGGAGCAGGTTACTAAAATTAACAAGTGGATGTTATTTATCTAGAATTTGAAAATGCTTTTGATAGAGGACCTCATCAAAGATTATTGAAAAAGTTAAAATCACATAGAATAGGTGGGGAGGTTGCCAAGCGGATTGTAAATTGGAAAACGGGAAGAGGGCAAAGTGTGGGTATAAATAAGGAGTACTCTGAGTGGTGTGAAGTAAATAGTGGAGTGCCACAGGGCTCTGTTTTGGGACCAATATTGTTCTTGATATATATAAACGATTTGGAAATTGATATCCATGATTGAAAAACTTGCGGACGTCACAAAACTATGTAGGAGTGTCTCATCTATAGCAGAGGTATATTGAGGTTGGATTTGGATAAAATTCGAGACTGGCCTGTGAGATGGCAAATGGAGTTTAATATAGATAAATGTACAGTCATCCCCATGGGTAGATCCAATATTGAACATATTACAGAATGGGTGAGAACAATATTAGAATGATAGATAAGGAAAGGGACCTAGGTGTTATAATAGAGCATACAGGTAAAGTGAGTGGGCATGTCCAGGTAGCAGTGAATACGGGAAATGCAATGTTAGGTGTGATAAAAAGAAATATTAACTATAGAAGTAAGGAGGTGATAGTCAAACTGTATAAAGCAATAGTTAGACCTATATTGGAGTACTGTGTACAGGTGTGGAGTCCTTTCCGTAGATGAGATATAAACATGCTGGAAAGGATACAAAGAAGAGCAACAAATCTGATAGTGGGATTCCAGAATTACAGTTACGAAGAAAGACTCAGAAAAACTGGCCTACTCGAGAAGAATTCAACGAGAACAAGAGGGCACAGATACAAATTAGCTTAAGAAAGGTCCAGATTGAATATTAGGAAATATTTTTTCAGCCAGAGAGTGGTGAATGCTTGGAATGCATTATCCCAGGAGGTAGTGGAAGTAGAAACAGTTAATGCATTTAAGAATAGATTGTATGTACATAGCTTTTAGAGCATGGTAATGCAAATGTAACTGGTTGTCTACAGACTCTGATGAGTATTCTAAACCAGTATAAAAACGTTAAGTTAAGTTGAGTTAATCCTTATTTTGATATTATGATGGAAAAACTTAGAAGCTACCAGGAAATGCAACATTTTTGTTGAGATCAATGGAGAGCGAATATGTGCCATCAAATTTGCAGATGTTCAAGCCATCATAATAGGAACATAATTACTTACAGAAGCTATTTGCCAGGATTAACGACGCAGTGAAGCATAGGATTGACTGAGCTAAATAGATCTGATGAGAACATTGATGTGACATGATCTAACAACTTCAATACCAGTCTCCTCACTGATATGATGAATTATCATTTGTTAAGTGCCATTGTCTGGCATTTTCGAATTAAATAAGTAAATGATATTTATGAACACACATCACACCACACACACACATTCATCACACAACACACATGTATTCACCACACACACACACCGCATTCACACCAGACACACACACTACACACACGTACTCGCGCCACACATATACACACCGCACTCACACACACGCACACTAGATACACACACACACACCGCCCTCACACACCACACACGCCATACATGCAAACCGCACCCCCCCCCCCCCCACACACAAATAGCACACACACACCCATCATCAACACACACACACTTCGCACACACACACCCATCATCCACACAAACATCACACACACACACACGCACACACACACATATATATATATATATATATATATATAATTCAAAATTCAATACAATAAAAACTAAAATATTATATTTCAGAGTGGCACACAGAATACATGCCACTTGAAATTATCTTTTTTAACTGCAAAACTGTATGACTTCATGCACGCTGACTGGGCAATGTTGACTTAAAACTATGGTAATAGCCACGACCCCAAATAATCACAGAATGTACACATTCTTGCAGAGGTGAAGATATCAGCAAAGGGTAATGACATAGCCAAGTGACTTTGTTGATCATGAATTATCACTTATTGTGTGAGACATTGTCTATAAATATAATTAGGTATTAGATTTCTATTTAAACTATTTCAAATATTTCTGTTTGCAGAGCCACATGTTGCGTGCGAGACGAGAATATGAAACATGACGATGAATGGCTACAATTGAAAATACTGAAACGCAAAATTCAGGGGAAAAGACCAAAATGTCAAACAATAAAAGTCTGACAATCCTTTCCAGGATTGAAAATTCCTCTACTCCAATGCTTAAGTAAGTTCATATTGAATTACAATTAAATCTACGTATGCTATTTACATGTATGGCTTACACATCGTACGTCAACAGGTATCTTCGTCTTCGTTCATCCTCAGATCAAGGTCACGGTTTCTCTTACAAAGGACACCGTTGTTTGTAAGGCTGTTTTAACTCCATACAGCTTTTGTCCCATATCAGTCTCACGAGGCCAGTATTGTTCTCTCTTTTCCTGCGTGAGCGTGCAGCTTTGCAGGATGTGTTCCCGGTCATGATATGCTCCCCACATGGGCACCTGTCATATGTCCCAATTCTCATTTTGTTGTCCCTCAAGATGACCATTGAGTCTGTTATGTTCAGTTCTCAGTCTGAAGATGATGACTTGTTTTTCTCTAGTTCTTCTTTTCCGAAGTAGGGGTGTTAATCAACTCATTTTACCCTGAAGTTGGCTTTAATTATGGTCTTGGCCTCATTATATGTGATACTCTGGTCTGTTTGTGAGGATGCTCCTCCACACTTTACTAGTTTCTCTGCAGCTTCATTGCCTTCAATATTGCAGTGGGATGGGATCGACTGTGTGACAAGCCTTGGATGTTCTACTGAGAGCTGTGTCAGGGAGAACATATATTGCTCGAGATCTTCATCGTTTTGTTGTTTTAGCGCTGCTAATACTGATGCGGCATCAGTCAGGAATACTATGTTTTCTTGGTGGAAATATTTATCCTGGAATACACGATCAGCTGTGGCCTTCAGTGCCTCTGCTTCTGCACGGAAGTTATTGGAGTATGTTCCAGTTGTTAATACTCAAGTTTTTTCTTCCCCATTCCTTAGTCTGTAATAGACACCTCCACTGGATGTGGTGTTGTTAGATGAGCCATCTCAGCGTACGAAGAAGAAGAAGAAGAGGATGAGCCATCTGTATATAGTACGTCAACAGTTATCACTCCAATATCAATTGAAATAGAGGATGTTGTTGTGTTGTATCATTTATTGTGTTTGAGATTTTTCATCATTGACATTCATTTCCTTTCTCACATAAACCTTGAGCGCGGACGTCTCATCCTCCATAGAGATACTACACCATCTCTTCATCAAGATATTTCAAAAACGGGCCACTCTTAAATATGGCTATAGGTTTTAGAAGGGCTTTTGAAACAATAGGCCAAAAAGCAATTTTAAAAATGTTTAGGTTTCATGGAATACTAGATAAATTTACAAAAATTACAAAACAATCTATTTCTTCTTCTTCTTCTTTTTCTTCTTCTTTTTCTTCTTCTTCATCTTCTTCTTCTGCATTTGTGGTCAATCTCCCGCTATCAGAAGGTTTCATGTAGAGTAATCCAAATATTTCACCTTTCTACCCTGCGGGTTACATGTTTACGGAAAGGCTTCGGTGGTAACCCTGAGACAAAATCTGCATCCTATGCTATCTCCAGTCGTCTCGATGAATGTCTTGCCACTGGCAAAAGGTAGCTTAGGCTCTGTGAGTGAGGTTGACAAAAGGCGCAGTTTCTTCCTCACTTTAATCCAAATTACCGCGCAAGTCACCCATTTCAGCGGACACAGCAAGAGATACGACTGTCCACAAGGCTGAACAAAGAGAGTGGTCTTCATCACTTCATCACTCAAATATTTAAATTGTTTAACTCATTTAGAGGTCAAGCTGCTGCCAGACAGGGATATCTGTATCAGCAAATTTGCTTGTGATCATAAATCCAGGATGTGATGAACAACACAGGTTTAATGAAATGGATATTTAGTAAGCAGCTGGAATACCTCAGTTTTACATACATATATATGCTGTCACATATGCATCAACGCATACAAGAAAAGATGTACAGACTAACATATAAAGTAGAAGGAACATTTCAGATTAGTGTGAACAAAATAAAGGAAATGAAAATAAATAACAAAGTGATCCCATAAAGACGTGGTCAGGTAATTGAATAAGTGCAATATTTTTACATACCTAGGAATTAGCATTGATAAAGACGAAGGAACAGACCAAGCTGTTAAGATCAACAAGGCCATATTTGCTTTCAACTCTCTTCGCCTGAAATGGAACTTAACAGCATTCTCCGTGAAGAATTCGACCAGGCTGTTTAATGCGAATTTAAAGTAGCTCCTGCTATATAGCTCTGGGACATTATTTGACTAACATTGTTACATTCACATTGCCAATTTTTTTAAACAAGTGTCTTTGTTCTACACTTCATGTTAGATGGTCATAGGTCATGGCTAACACACTTCATGTTAGATGGTCATAGGTAATGACTAACACACTTCATGTTAGATGGTCATAGGTAATGACTAACACACTTCATGTTAGATGGTCATAGGTAATGACTAACACATTTTTCTCTGAAAAGAGCACGGCAACAACAAACACAGCAATGCATTCTGAGCGATAGCTGGGTTGGTTTGGAGACATTCAGAAAAATAGTGGGGTTGGTTTGGAGACATTCAGGAAATAGTGGGGTTGGTTTGGAGATATTAAGAAAGATAGTGGGGTTGGTTTGGAGACATTCAGAAAAGATAGTGGGGTTGGTTTGGAGACATTCAGAAAAGATAGTGGGGTTGGTTTGGAGACATTCAGAAAGATAGTGGGATTGGTTTGGAGACATTCAGAAAAGCATAGCTTTTTAAGCTCTTTCCACCCACTCCCAGAACCTGACAAATACCAAACGCTCCTCAGTAACGAAAATATAATCACTCCAGAGAAAATTTGCACAAAATATCTTGAAAAGACATTGCGAGTGACCCAGGCGTCCCTCGAGAGACACTTGGTGTGAATCACTCTTCGGAGTCAACGTATGCAAAGTCTCCACAATTCTGACATAACACAATTGTTCTTGTTGAATGATACGGTAATCCATGCAAACAAGGCAAAACATAGATGGACAGGCTACATGTTACGACGAAACGATGGTCGATAGAGCACGGCGACTGCAGTTTGGTACCCCTGAGGTAAGAAGAAACTACTGGGAAGATTTTCAATGCGTTGGTAAGACTTCCTTGCTAAACGCTGCAACATCTGAGATGCCTCTGGAGGGGTACTTACCACGCACTGAACTTCCGTGCCCCAAGACTAGGTCCGCTGGAAACGAAGTTGGGACCCGCAGCTACACTGAGGAACAGGTTATCAAGAGCTTGAAAAGATGGTCAGCAGAAACATAATGTGCCATCTAGAAGATCAACACGTTCTACCTGACACCCTTGGTAGTTATGGACAAACTAAGGAGACCCAGGATGATGCTGTGACATTTACATATGATGTGTTTGAAGAATACATGTGTAGACAGGAAATAGTCGCAGCTGCTTTAAACCAAGACTACGCATATAACCTGGTCGACTTTGGAGCATTGATTCTGTTTGAAGCAGTGTGGAATCAATCAGCTGTATATCAGCTACTCTGATGCAGACAACAATTACACTCTGCTTGGACATTTCCATTTCAGTTAAATATTTTCTAAATGATTTCGAACATAACTGTTTCATGCCAATATTTCCTCAGTTATTCAATTACTCATTGTCCTATACACAAACATTTGCTACATACCAATCTAGCATTGTTAGAGTTTTGAAAGTAGCTTTTTCCTTTTATTAATATTTTATTTGAATTTCAAAATCAGACTTTGTGTCCAACAAATGACACCTTGCACAAACATGGCTAGAACAATGTGTATTAATGTGAAATTAAAAACGTTTTAGACTCCAGGATTTGTTTTCAATAGCTATAAACAGTTTGTGCATAGTGACCCAAATTAGAAAATGTATGCCTTGAAGGCTAACAAGAACATATTCCGAGCAAGTTCTCAACCAATGTGCAGAACATAACTTAATTTTCAGTAACGCTTTCTATCAACACTGAAGAAGTCAAATACTCATGTGATGTAGATGGAACAACACAAACCAGGCATCCCAAATAGACTTCATACTAACAAGAAAGGGAAATAGACATACGATATGGTGGAATGAAAAAGTCAAAAGTTCCATTGAAGAAAAGAAAAATGTTGTCACAAACAACAGAAAGATTACAAAGCTTACAGACAAGCTGCAACAGAAATACAAATTTAAAAAACACATTGAAAATTGAAAATTGAAAAAGATGATTCATGGACAAAATATTTTTCATAGACATATTATAGAGATCAAGTAGCAAACTTATATACTACATCACATATAACTTTTTACCGCAGCATCATAGCGATGAGAGTGAGAAAGGAAAAATTCAGTCCACCAATAATTATCAACAGTAAGTTCAATCAATCTCTCATCAACAGTCAAGAAATAAGAAATTGATGAGAATAATACTTAAGCAAGCTGCTAATCCTAGGAAAATATGAACCAGCACAGCACCAGATGGAGAATGAAACACAGCACGGCTTAAATATATTGAAATCAGAAGTTGAAGCAACCCTGCAGGATAGGACGTTGAGAAAGGTAACGACAGATTGGCAGCAAGCGATCATCGTTCCTATCTAGAAACATAAAGACAACAAACGAAAGTGCAAAACATATAGGGGAATCTTTGCGACGTTTCTCTGGAGCGGTTTACATTGGATCTTCTACATCTCGTTGCGTACTGTAGAAGTTGAACCTGGATCCTACACGATGTAATGCAAATCAAGGCTACTCAGTAAGATCGGCCATAAGGGGACCGCATTACTGATCCGTACCTCGTTGGTCAAAATGCCGTGACACAGCGTGTTTATAGGAGCCCTAACAGGGACGTGAGCTTGGTTCTTGATCAGTAATAGTTCCCCATTGCAAGCGAAGATGGCGACAACATCAGACGAATGCTTCAATATTATATTATAGCTGTAAATACCAATCATGGAACGGCATACCCTGCCATATTGCATTTTATGTTCCCCATTTACCTATTGATAGAGCGTTTGAATTAAAGAGTGCAGAGCGAAAGATACTTATGTCAAAGGTGTGTGATCGAATCAATACGTTCCAGTCGACCCATCTGCAAATTGGCTTAAAATTAGGGACATGTAGCGAAGAAGTGAACTGGCTATCCCACTTCACAAAACGACTTATACAGTTAAGAAAACACATCATCCTCGACAGCAGTGTGTGGTATGTGTCTAACCTTACTGTTTATTAATAAAAAATACATAATATAGGTTGTGCATGAGCTTAGCAACACTCGATGGTTACTAATACCAGGAACGTGAGCAAATAGTTGTGCAATGACACTATAATCTGCATGGCATGTCGTAAGAGGCGACTAATGAGGATTTGGCATGAGACTAGCTACTCAATTCTGTATAAAATGTGATCCCCAAAAACTTAAAAATCTAATGGATATATAAATATTTGATGACCTGGCGTGTATTTGTTAAAGACATATGCTCCACTAGGTGTTAAAAAACCTTCTGATGGATTGATAAAACTACCAACCTTATGATGTAAATGTAAGTACTACTGAAAACCCACGATACATTTTTTTACGTGTTCTCCCTACACGGACGCCAATTACAGTGCTGACCTCTTGTTCCTAATGGAAGGAAAACGAAGACCAAATTGATTTCGTGTGTTGTTAGCACTGAACTGAAAACCAATTGGAACCATGTGCCCTCAAGGCAATACTCAATGTCGGCATTCTAGATAAACATTTGGCTAAATCAAAACAAGTCATACCGCGCTATTGTTTCGCTCTGTTGGATACGTCATCGCTTCTCGTGTACTCAGGCTGAGTCATAATTTGTATCAATGCGCTAGAAAAAAAATAAAGGAAATTTGATTCAGCTTTGACACTGTCAGCTTTGATAACACCACGACAAAAAGAAAAGTCTGCTCCGGGGATAACATGAGAGATGTATTTCTAAACAATGGAAAATACGGGAGGTGGGTCTGTATGTGTGATTATGTGTATGTGAGTGTGTCAGAGAGAAAGAGAGATAGAAGAACATACACACACCCACACACACACACATATATTTAAATATATGGGGACCCAGTGGTTTCTAGGGAAGGTGTTCGCCTCGGGTGCTGGAGGTCGCGGGTTCAAATCACGGTGGAGACTGGAATATTTTCACGTAGATCATCCGGTAAATATTTCCCCTGATCTCTGAGTAGTGAGATCAGACACCCGTGTGCAGTGGCGCGCACGTTAAAAATACCTTATAGTTGGAAATTGAAAAGAGTAGGTCTAACGGCCGCTGCTCAGGCAATATTCAAATTACAAATCGACTCAAATTATTCTAAGGATATCAGAGAATATGTCGCAATAAAGGGGACTGTGTGGCTATAACTCCAGATCTTGGTTATGTAGTTAGCGGAGCGGTCTAACTATCTCCAATTTACGCTTCCACCTTCACCAGTCTTAAAAATAGGCGATCGTATATTCCAGAAGCTAACAGATGCTGGGATTGACCTGGCAAGTCACCAATGGATTTTCAACTGCCAAAAAAAAATTAAACAAAAGAGATCGCACCTCACCACAACGTCTAACGACATAAGTGGACTGATGATATATATATATATATATATATATATATATATTTATATATATATATATATATATATATATAGAGAGAGAGAGAGAGAGAGAGAGAAAGAGAGAGAGAACAAGAGGGAATGATAGAATTGCAAGGATAAAATAAGAACAAAATATATAATGCGATAGATAATTAAATTGAGGAGAACATAGCAAGGGTGAAAGAATAAGAGATATAATGGAAACGGGATAGGTGAAGATAAGGACAATGAGATACAGAGTAAGAAAGAATGGGAGAGAAAATTTGAAATATGCAGATATAGAATTGGGTAAAGATAAAAAATGATTGAGGTAGGAGAGTGAGATAAAGAATTAACGGGGGAGTTGAGTTAACAAAAGTGAATGCAAGAATGAAAGTGCAAGAGAGATTGGGAAAGAGTGATAGAGATAGTGAACGAGAGATATGAGAGCTCTGCCGAAGACGGATGTGTCGGACTGAAAGGTGCAAATATCGCAGCCACGCTGTAAACTCCGGACTACATCCTGCTACATGCAAACCCCTGTTCAGTGATTGGTAGGCGAATATTGAGAAGAACGTAGAAGAAAAAGAATGAGAAATGCAAAAAGAGAGGAGTAGAATGAGCGAGGAAGTTAGTGATAAAGATAGAGCGAGAAGGAGAACGAGTGATGGAGTTAGCGACAGAGAACGAGATAGATGAAGAAAGTGTGAGTGAGCTAAATGTCGTAAGTCTGAGAGAAACATATTGAGCTAGGGAGTTAGAAACAGGGAATGTGAGAGATGGAACATGAGCAGGGGGGGTAGATATAGGGAAAAAGAGAGATGGAACATGAGCGAGGAAGAGATTAAGTGAATGAAATGGATGGAACATGAGCGAAGGAGTTAGATATAGTGAATAGAAAGGAGCTATCAGCCTACAGAGCTGTGTCGGCAAACTGATGGAACGTATGATAAACACCAGACTGATGTGGCACCTGAAAGAAAAACGAATACTAATTCCACAGCAAGCCGGCTTTAGACAGCACAGATCCACTGAGGACCAGGTCATCCTCATAGCCCAGGAAATAGAAGATGCCTACCAGGCACAGAAACACACAGTAGCGGTTTGGGTGGACCTGGAAAAGGCATTTGACAAAGTCTGGAAAGACGGACTTAGAGTCAAGCTAAGGAGAAGTGAAGTTTGTGGGAGAATGTACAAATGGATCAACCCCTACCTCAAACAAAGAACGGCCAGAGTCCAAGTACAAGGGCAGATGAGCAAAAAAGTGACACTCGAGCAGGGAGTACCCCGAGGGGGAGTACTGTCACCCACACTCTTCCTGGTGTATATAAACGACATTACAGAGAATATACCAAGAAGAGTCCATAGCTCAATGTTTGCAGACGATCTGGCTATGTGGACCTCTGAAAAGAATCTCACCATAGCAAGAAATCGGATGCAGCAGGCCCTAACATCGCTGGAAGAGTGGGCAAACTCATGGCTGGTCAAAATAAACGAGGAGAAAACCACATGTACAATATTCTCGCTTTCAATCAAACCACAAAACGCCAAATTAAGTCTAAATGGCAAATTCCTGCAGCCAAACGACAACCCAAACTATCTGGGAGTCACATTTGATCGGCGCATGACATGGAAAAGTCAGATCGAGAGAAATCGAATGAGAGCCAGAGAAAGAATGGCAATCATGAGGAAACTTGCTGGCACAAGCTGGAGAGCAGACGAAAGTATACTAAACAAACTGTACACTGGAAGAGTGAGACCAGTTCTCGAGAATGGCATTGCGGCATGGACAACAGCAGCAAAGGCGAACTTCGATAAAGTTAACAAACTTCAAAACCAAGCCATGAGAGTTATAACAGGAGGCATGAAGTCAACGCCAGTTGTAGAACTTGAAAAGATTACAAAGCTGCAACCCATGACCGATAGAAGAGACTGCAGAGCCCAGCTGCAGTCAGAGAAACTTCGAAGACTGACCGACCATCCGATGCACCAGAGACTAAACAATTTGGGAAATGGGAAACTAAAGCGGAGAAACTTTGCAGAAATAGCCAAAGCAAAGATGCACGAAGATCCCATAAACGCACTAACAACACCAAAACCCATCACTACTGTACGAAAACCTACCTGGAGGCAGGATATATTTCCAGAGGTGGTAGAAAATATACCAGGTATTGCAAACAAAAACTGCCAGACTGAAAAAGAAAGGAGAGATACTACCCTAAGCTTCATATCGAAAAGCTACCCAAGCATGGACTGGACCTATGCATACACCGACGGTTCTGCAACAAAGACTACACAGAACGGAGGGGCAGGAGCATTCCTGAACCTACCAAATGGCAGAAAAATAACACTGTCATTCGCTACTGGTAAGAGAGCGGAGGCAGAGGCACTGAGGGCGGCAGTGGAAGAAATGGTGACACATAAAGAAAATGAAAGCCATATAGTCCTGCTTACAGATGCTCTGGCCATAGTCACAGCGAAAAAAAGCCAGAAAAACACTGAGCTCAATGACTTAAGAGCAGCACTCTGTCAACTATGCCAGCAGTCCGCACCAAAAAGGGTAGTGGCACAGTGGGTCCCATCTCACTGCAACATCCAAGGCAACGAGGAGGCAGACAGACTGGCAAAAGAAGGTGCAAGACTCCCACAAACAGATACTAGTATGACGTACGAAGAGTCAAAACGGCTTATTAAAGCCAGATACATGACCAAATGGAAAACTGAACATACCGGCTACACCAAAAACGATGCCTATTACCAGTTGAAAAGAAGAGAGCAGGTCGTTGTCTTCAGACTTCGCACTGGCCACAATAGACTGAGGTACCACCTATTCAACAAATTGAAGATAGGTGGAACCGATGAATACCCGTGTGGTACTGAGAAAATGACCGCTGAGCATCTGCTGTAGAACTGCCCGACATACGAGGATCAGAGAGAGCAGATGTGGCCATCACCAGTGGAACCACAAGACAAGCTCTATGGCAGTGTCGACAGCCTCAGGATGACCGCCGCTTTTTACGAAAAAATAATGGTTACTGTCTGACTGCGTACGACGAAGAAGAAGAAGAAGATATAGTGAATGAGAGAGATGGAACAGGACCGAGGCAGTTACATATAGTGAATAAGAGAGATGGAACATGAGCGAGAGAGTTAGATATAGTGAATGAGAGAGATGGAAAAAACGAGGGAGTTAACGATATACTGAATGAGAGAGATTGAACATGAGCGAGGGAGTTAACGATATAAAATAAGTTGGAGAAAGGGCTTGTGAGTAAGCTATAAAAAATTTGAGAAATAGGGAATGAGCGAGGAGGTTAACGACAGCGTCTCAGAGAGATAGAGAATAAGTAGTAATAGAGAATTAGATAGATAGAGAATGATAGGTAGTAATAGAGAATTAGATAGATAGAAAATGATAGGTAGTAATGGAGAATTATAGAGATATAGAATGATATGTAGTAATGGAGAATTAGAGATTGAGAATAATAAATTTACAGAATGAGAGAGAGATATATATATATGGTGTTAGAGAATTGCAGGAATACAATAAAGTGAGAGAGAGCGAGAGAGAGAGAGAGAGAGAGAGAGATATGGAGAGGTGTCGAGAAGTAGAAAGGAAAAACGCGATTAGAAATTAGAAACAAAACAAGATTTACGGAGATGTAACCTTGACCTCGCCCGATAGCATCGAGAAATTGTTCCCCTATCGTTGTGCCATGTATCAAATAACCTGACAGATCTTAAGGATGTGATCAACACTGAGTTTCACATACTCATCACTCAGGATGACTAAGACCATTGATACACGTTGATTGGACCCGAATATTACTAGCTCCAAGTCGCTGTTAATATTTTACTTTACGGTTCGTTTTTTACACTATGTTACTTCACGCCATATATTTTACTTCACAATTTATGTCTTACTTAACAATTCATGTTTTACACTTTACAATTCATTTTTTACTTGACAATTCATGTTTTACACTTTATACTTCACATATTACTTCACTATTTCTATTTTACTTTACAATTCATTTTTTAGTGCATTTTTTTTAGTGTACTTCACACTTTTATATGTTATGTTTTACATATATACATTTTCAAATTCACATTTCAAATTCCATTTCAAATTATGCACTTCAATTTACACTTTATGTTTCATTTCACATTTTATGTGTCATTTCCCTCTTTATATTTCACTTCACTCTTTATATTTCAGTTCATACTATTTATTTTACTTCACACTTCTTTTTCCACTTCACTCTTTATGCTTATAATATAAATGCTTATCATAATATTCATGTTAATTCCCACTTATTTCACTCAACTTTTTATGCTTCAATTCAAGCTATCTATTTTTGCTTCCCACTTCATAATTTACTTTTTATGTTTAAATTAATACTGTATATAAATTACTTCATAAGTTATGTTTCACTTCACACATGATGTTTCATTCCATTCTATATGCTTACACTTAATGTTTCATTCAGCCCTTGATGTTTCAGTTTGCTCGTTATGTTTCATTCAGCCTTTGATGTTTCAGTTTGCTCGTTATGTTTCATTCAGCCTTTGATGTTTCACTTTGCTCGTTATGTTTCATTCAGCCCTTGATGTTTCAGTTTGCTCGTTATGTTTCATTCAGCTTTTGATGTTTCACTTTGCTCGTTATGTTTCATTCAGCCTTTGATGTTTCAGTTTTCTCGTTATGTTTCATTCAGCCTTTGATGTTTCACTTTGCTCGTTATGTTTCATTCAGCCTTTGATGTTTCAGTTTGCTCGTTATGTTTCATTCAGCCTTTGATGTTTCACTTTGCTCGTTATGTTTCATTCAGCCCTTGATGTTTCAGTTTGCTCGTTATGTTTCATTCAGCCTTTGATGTTTCACTTTGCTCGTTATGTTTCATTCAGCCCTTAATGTTTCACTTTGCTCGTTATGTTTCATTCAGCCCTTAATGTTTCACTTTGCTCGTTATGTTTCATTCAGCCCTTAATGTTTCACTTTGCTCGTTATGTTTCATTCAGCCCTCAATGTTTCACTTTGATCGTTATGTTTCATTCAGCCCTTAATGTTTCACTTTGCTCGTTATGTTTCATTCAGCCCTCAATGTTTCACTTTGATCGTTATGTTTCATTCAGCCCTTAATGTTTCACTTTGCACATTATGTTTCATTCAGCCCTTGATGTTTCACTTGACACTTTATGTTTCACTCAACACTTTTACGTTTAATTTCCACTTCAAGTTTTACTTAACACTTAATGTTTCGCAAAACACTTTATGTTTCATTTCTCACTTCATGTTTCACTTTGAACCTTGTTTAATCAATTCAAACTGTAAACTGTACTTCCCACTTCATGTTTCACATCACATTTGGTTGTGTACGTGATACTTGATGTTTTATCTTTGAGTTTATGTCTTACCTCACACTTGATGTTTTATGTCACATTTGAAGTTTATCTTACACTTTATATTCTATCTCACATTTGATGTTTTACTTCACAATTTATATGCTATTTTTTTTTTTACAATTTATATATTACTTCACATTTTATATCTTACCTCACACTTGATGTTTTACCTCACACTTGATGATTTATCTCACACTTGGTGTTTTACTTCACACTTTAAATTTACCTCAAACTTGATGTTTTACCTCACACTTTATGTTTTACCTCACACTTGATGTTTTACTTCAGACTTTATATTTTACTTAACCCTTTGTATGTTACTTATTTTACTTAACCGTTTATATGTTTATTGACACCCTATACGTCATTTCAGAATTGTAACAGTTCGTCGTGGAGCATGTGAACTTAGGAGATAGTAAATAGACGCTGGAGACTATCTTCGTTCTTGTATTTACTCTCTGACATACTTCAGTGTATCATCTCTCTTCTTGTATCTACTCTATCACATGCTTCAGTGTATCATCTCTCTTCTTGCATCTACTCTATCACATGCTTCAGTGTATCATCTCTCTTCTTGTATCTACTCTATCACATACTTCAGTGTATCATCTCTCTTCTTGTATCTACTCTATCACATGCTTCAGTGTATCATCTCTCTTCTTGCATCCACTCTATGACATGATTCAGTGGTGTATCATCTCTCTTCTTGTATCTACTCTATCACATGCTTCAGTGTATTATCTCTCTTCTTGTATCTACTCTATCACATGCTTCAGTGTATCATCTCTCTTCTTGCATCCATTCTATGACATGATTCAGTGGTGTATCATCTCTCTTCTTGTATCTACTCTATCACATACTTCAGTGTATCATCTCTCTTCTTGTATCTACTCTATCACATGCTTCAGTGTACCATCTCTCTTCTTGCATCCACTCTATGACATGATTCAGTGGTGTATCATCTCTCTTCTTGTATCTACTCTATCACATGCTTCAGTGTATTATCTCTCTTCTTGTATCTACTATATCACATGCTTCAGTGTATCATCTCTCTTCTTGTATCTACTCTATCACATACTTCAGTGTATCATCTCTCTTCTTGCATCCACTCTATGACATACTTCAGTGTAAAACTGAGAAAATATTTATGACGACATTGCAAGGTGGCTACAAAAGAGAATATGTAGCGGTTGGCACTGCAAATCAAATATACTAGACATAACACGCAAGGAGCTCATCAACAGACAGAAGCCGCAATGTGAAGAAGTGTGTGCTGCGCATCTATTTTAAAATGTGGCTGTTTAAAGGGGTACACTGCAAGTAATATGTTAACTATAAAGCTAATTAAAAATAGGAATCATCATGCGAGAACCGAGGATTGTTCTTTAACGTTGGTACATTCAGTACATTCGTCATATTAGCCTCGTTATGGTTGCCTGCCGCAGGAGTGGAAAGCGGACATGTTGGACTGAAACCTTCATAGGCGTGTGCTTATTTACAGTTTTTGTCATACTGGGGATAACAGCAAAGAAAGAGGGGATATGATGGCTTGGGAGTATCAATTGTAAGGGCATGATATATTGATAGTCGCTGTACATGTAAATCAATCGATGCTCGCCTAGTTGATGATACACTGCAATCGATGAACAGGCAATCTATAGATTGGAAAAGATTCGCATTAAATGTGGGTCACACATGGAAGAGTTAGCGAGACTGAGAACGGAAAACGATCGTCAGCAATCAACGACTTATAGATGAGTCATTTGATGAGATAGACTCAGAGGTTAGTAGCTTGTCCAGAGTGTTGTGATATAGAATATGTTTAGCATAACATAACTAAAATAGATCCAGTAAAGCAGCAACTAACCGTTATAACTATAACATATATTCATTCCCTCTCATTTTTGTTATGCTCATGGACACATGAGGGTTCTTTCTACAAGTACTGTTCATGCTTTATCTCTTGGTCAACCTTTCGCGTAGTGTCCCATGTCAGAGATGCACAGCGCGGTCATTGTTCCATCTTACGTCTCCACGTAGTTCTTAGTCAACCTTTCTTTCTTTTACCCTCCTGTGTCCACATAAATGCTGTTTTTGTGGGTGTGTCCGGAATCATTCGCATGACGTGACCCAGCCATTTCCATCTTATTTCTCTTAAAATGCTATCCATATTTTCTTGGTTGATGTCATGTACGACTTTCCCTTTTAATAATTTGTCTGGCCAAAACACTCTTAAAATCTTGCAAAGACATTTATGATGGACGGTTTTTAATACCTGAATACTCTTAGTCCTCTTCCAGAATCTGAATCATATAGACATACCTGTAAGACACCCCTATTATATAGCCTCGTTAAGTTTTCCTATTATATATACTGGATGTTCAAATTGGTTCTATCATGGCAATGGCAGTCCTGGCCTTATTTAAGCGGGATTTAACGTCCTCTTCCGGCCCTCCTTGGAGTGACAGCACACATCCTAGATAAGTAAACTGTTCTATATTCTTCAATATTTGCACTATTGGTGTTAATTTGGCTTTTCTTTGTGTTAATCTTCAACATTACTTGTTTTATAATTTTCTTTTTAACTTGGTGCTCATTATGTAGCATGTTCTTTATAGAACGTCGCTCCCATCATAGTCTGTCTGAAAGAAACTCGTTCTCTTGTCAAAACGCCAGCCTCCGCCACGGTCATGCGCAGCCATTCCTGGATATCTTGGTGCCATCGTCTTTTTGGTCTATCCCTTTCTCTTTTACCTGGCACCATACCTTCCATCACTGTTCTCTCGAGATCGTTGTGTCTCTTGATGTGACCAAAGTATTTGCATTTTCTAGCCAAAATGGAATTGATAAACCAGTTCTCCGCTATGCTCAACTCTTACCGAATGTCTACATTTGTCTTTTTCTCTGTCCAGGGTATTCTGAGTATTCGATTCTTTGTCTGGAAGTTTTGGTAATTATCCATGATTTGCAACAATAAGCTGTCCCATGATAACCACAAGCTTTCAAGACTTTTACTTTTATCATTTTGTTGATGCTCTACCACAGTTTCTTCAGGCTGTTCAGTCTCTGCATTGCCATGGACAGTCTTTTTCTGATTTCTTTCGAGGAGTCGGAATTTTTGTCAATTCTGGAGCCCAGATATTTAAAATGTGTTACCTGGTCTATTTCCTCACCATCCACTGTAAATGTATGCCGACATTGCGTTTTGTTGGTGGTCTTTATCTTTATTTTATGTATGTTTATAAACAGGTTTTGAAGTTTACTGTGTCCATTTACAGCTGAAATTAGCTGCTCTAGCCCTTCTGCACTTCTTGATAGTATCACTGTGTCGTCTGCGTATCGTAACTCTGGAATCTCGTACCCGCCAATCATAAATGGGTCGAAACTTTCAATATTCTAGTGTTCTCGAAGATTTCTCATTATACATTCCGTATAAATGTTGTATACATAAGGTGAGAGGATATATCCTTGTCTCACTCCCTTTTATACTGAAAACCAAACTGATGTTTGTCCAGATACTCGGACAGCGACTTGTTATTATAATGTTTCAATGAGATGAATAATATGCATAAGAACCCCCATTTCCTTCATGATTTACCACAGATTTTGATGTTTTACTTGGTGCTCTTTCCGTGATATCCTCGTTCGTGTAAACCAAGAGGGCTATATCATCTGCAAAATCAAGGTATCCTAACATGGTGAATAATGTTCAACGTATATCTCTTTGATCTTTCTCAGCAGTGTTCCTTAGTACCCAGTCAAGGGTAAATAGCAAGGATGTCATGACCTATCCCTGTATTACGGCAGAGATCACTGGAAATGTTCTGTCTGAGTGCCTCATGCTGCAGGGAAAAGCTTTATAGAAGAGCGTTATGAAGTTAACGATATTCTGTGGTATGCCATAATGTCTCGGTATCTTCCACAAGCTGTCTCTTTGCACACTGTCGAATGTCGTTTCAAAATCCACAAAGTTGATGTATTTGTCTCTTTGCTATTCACTATATTGTTCTAAGATGTTGCAGAGGGTGAATATGTGATTATTAGTTCTTCTTCCTTTTCTAAACCTTGTCTGCTCTGTGAGAATGTGTTGGTCTATTTCATCTTGAATTGTCATTCTGATAATTTTACTAAATATTTTTCCGGGAATTGAAATTAGCGTAATTCGTCTCCAATTGTTTCAGTTAGACAGGTTTTCATTCTTGGGAATCCTTTCTATTTTCCACTTCGTCCAGTCTACGTGTAATTATTTTCTTCCTCATTTGTCTGCAAACAGTGGTTCGGCTGTGAAAGCAGCCACGTTTGGATTTACTCTCACGATTTCTGTTGGTAATTCATCCTTCCCTGATGCTTTATTTCTTTTCAGTAGACAGATAGCTTTCACAATTTCTTGCTTAGTTGGTGATGCTAAATTTATTGCAATGACTTCAGTAGCTGGTTTTATGACCGTGGAATGTTCATTGTCTGGTCTGTTTAGTCCTTTATAAGTACACCACTGCAGTGTCTTTTATTGCCGCCTATTTGTTGAGAAACTTTACGTAATGTATGCAGGTCATCTGATCTGGCAGCCATTTCACATTGGTGTGCTAGATCTTCTATGAACTTCATTTTTATTTCTTCTAGCGTTATTTTAAATCAATCTATTTAATTTTACGTACTATTTCCTTGTTTTGTCTTTTTGCATCTCTGATTTTGTGCAGATGATTAGATTTTTCCTCGCTTCCCGATCCTAAATGAGTTCTATTGTTTGGTTGCTTGTCCATTCTGTATGTGGTCATTGGTTGGTTTCCAATACACTGTTACTTACTGCTTTATTTGGATCCTTATTCCAGTTATATTTCTCTTGGTTGTTGGATCCTGCTTGTAAATCTCTTCTTGATTTCAACTGGGAATCGAGTAGCAGTTTTAATTTCCTTCAGGAGACCAGCACTGACCTTTGTTGTTTTTTTACCTGTTTTGCATATGTGCTATTCTTAACTTCAGCCGTATCTGCTCTTTAATGTGGTGGTAATCATTGCCCACATCGGCTCCTCTTTCAACGTTAACGCCTAGACAGAACTTTGCCTCTATTTATTTATCTTAAAGTGATCAAACTGGTTTTCTTTTTTTCCATTTTGGAGATTTTCATCACAGTTTATGTATTTTTTGTGAGGAAAGATTGTGTCTCACATTATAAGACGGTTTTCCATGCAGACATCTATTAGCATTTCGTAATTTTCATTTATGCTGCGACAACCTTCTATTCCAAGCGATGCGTCTATATCTATATAGTTATTGCCCACCTTGTCGTTTAAATCTCTTATAATACAAAGTACGTCGGGAGCTGGTGCCTTGTCTATTGTTTCTTGGAGTCTTCCATAACATTTTTACCTAATTTCTTCTTGTCTTGTTTGTCGAAGCATACCACTCGGTTGTCGGAGCTTACCACTCGTTTGTCGGAGCTTACCACTCGTTTGTTGGAGCATACCACTCGGTTGTCGGAGCTTACCACTCGTTTGTTGGAGCTTACCACTCGTTTGTTGGAGCATACCACTCGGTTTTCGGAGCTTACCACTCGTTTGTTGGAGCTTACGACTCTTTTGTTGGAGCTGACCACTCGTTTGTTGGAGATTACCACTCGTTTGTTGGAGCTTACCACTTGTGTGTCGGAGCATACGACTAAATTATAGAGAGTTCCAAATATATCCTGTTAAATGTTGTAATCATAATTACTTAATTTACTTGTTGCCATTTTAAAAGAAATTTTGTTCAATGCCTTTTTTAATATCTTCTTCTTTTTTCTTCGAGGTTAATTCTCAAACTACCGCTACCAAGCCCTGGAAAAAAAAACTTGGCAAATAGCAGAATGTTGTTCACAGAACGGAATGCATTGCGTCATAGTTTACAGTTTGACTGCGATATTTGCACCTTTTCGTTCGACACATCCGACTTCAGCAGACATTTTTGGGTACCGGTTTAACCATCCATTTTCGATCCCTTATTCCTAGCCAGTCTGTCCTGTTGCAGCCTGTTAACCAGAATCACCGCGTAGAGATTTATAAGGGTCTTGGCAGCTATGGATCGCTGGGCCTGACGCTAGCAGTCAGCTTTGGGTCGCTGAGCACTGATACTCTTACGCAGCTCAGAATCTTATCCCCTTCCTTAATATGAGCGCGACTCCTTCAGAGTGTTTGTTATCGTCTCTTCTTGAACATAAGTAACGTTTCTCCCGTTCTAGTTGCAGCTTGTCTAAAGTTTATCAATCTGCTCTTGCTGATGTCTTGAACATGCAATTTATAGTTTCTTTTTTTCCAGTATTACCTAATAGGTTTTGTTTGTCTTGAACATAGTTGTCAAATTCTAGAACATCACTTTAATCGTCGTTTTGATGTTCATTTGACTTTATTTACCAATATGTTGGCCTTGACCCATGCTATCCATCCTGATCGAGGGACTCGCTCTCAAGGTCACCCAACACGAGCTATATGTTGACTTTGACTCATGCTGTCCATCCTGACTGATGGACCCGGTCTCAAGGTCACCCACCATGAGCTTCCTTTGACTTTGACCAATGCTGTCAATCCTAACATTGGGACACGGTCTCAAGGTCAACCAACATGAGCTCCCTATCGGGTTTTGGCCCATGACGTTCATACTGACAGAGGGTATCCGTCACAAGGCCACTGGCCATCTAGAGCACTTATGTTCTGTAGAAGTTTCCCTAACGATTAGTTTTTGTACTGGTGCAGAGTTTGTTAGCCCTGTGCCTAGCTCCCAACCTAGAAAACCTTATGGCCACGTTTAGCCCGTCCCCTCCTCAGTAATCTATCGGTTATGGGTGACCCTGCTATCAACATGTTCCCAGTGTCATAGTTCACTGCCCTATTGAAGCAAGCTATCCTGCTCACCACTACAAGATAAAGGTAATGTTCTCAAGAGAATAATATATATATATATATATATATATATATATATGTATATGTGGGTGTATGTATATATGTATGTATGTATGTATATATATATATATATATATATATATATATATATATATATAGACACACACACACACACACACACACATATAATTATATGACAGACTTTTGCACATTGATGAACAATGTAACTAAGTGTAGCTGGTAATTATGATATAAACAAAGAACTAGAATAAGCCAAAGGATAAAAGCATATTCAAATGTCTTAATAACCAATACAGCAATTTGAGAGAAACGTATTCAAATCTTTATTTATAAATCTATATAACAATTGCAAAGAGGAGAGAGAGAGAGAGAGAGAGAGAGAGAGAGAGAGAGAGAGAGAGAGAGAGAGATCTCAAGTATTAAGAATGATGTCATACTACTATAGCCTTTCAAGCTATTGCTGCTGAATTAATCAATTCACTAAGCCAACAGAGGCCTTCTGGATAACTCTAGAATACGAATTTTACGTGTAGACTTGACATCAGTGACGAGGAACCTCAATATTTAAGCTCAAATAGCAAACAGTCTGGGTCAGCCACTGATAACAGCCAACGCGAGATAAGGACTGACCTTAGTTCTGACTGCGTCCCACATTTACGGTCTTGTAATATTTCTAACGTTTTGTAGCAGCTTTCCCGGTACCTGTCTAGTTATGTTATGTTATGTTATATTATGTTATGTTATGTTATGTTATGTTATGCTGTACATAATCCCCACTAAGACATCCGTTGCCAGCTGACGATCGATTTAAGTTCCAGCAGCCTTTTCCTCTTTATAAATATATATAAATATAATATACAGTGTTTTGTTGTTCGTACATCGCAATCGATGGAGACCACTTTGTCAGTATTTACTGTTCGCGTGAGTTCAAAGATAGCTAAATAAGCCAATCCGAGCGTTGAATTGTTTGCTCCCCTCTGTACAAGAAAATAAGATACCTAACTCCACTGGGGTGAAGGATTTTCTGCACACAATCCATGATGGTGCGAATGTTCCATGCGCCAAATATCAAAGACACTTCCAATGTGCATTTCAATTTAGACAGTGGTGAAACGAACGTGAAATCAAAACAAAGTGACTTCCGCGTCAATTTTATTAAAATGAAGGAGAGTTGCGCATGCACACACACACACACACTTACTTACTTACATACTTACATACTTACATACTTACTTACTTACTTACTTACTTACTTACTTTCTAACGTACTTACTTAACTAACCAAGAGACATCAATCCAAATGGTTCGGCCACGTGATTCAAAAAACACCAGATAGTATCCATCAGATAGCAATGTTACACATATTCAATGGACAAAGCCAAGAGTCGATCACGCAAAAGACGGATAGCAGAAATAACAGAAGCAGTAAAGCACCCCGTGTACGAAGCACATACTAAAGCTCAGTCAAGAAACCTCTTCATAACCTGACCCTGAAAGGTATAAACACATACTAGGCCCAGTCTAGAGACCTCTTCATAACCTGACCCTGAAAGGTACAAGCACATACTAGGGCCCAGTCAAGAAACCTATTCATAAGCTGACTCTGAAAGGTACAAATACATGCTATGGCCCAGTCAAGAAACCTCTTCATAACCTGACACTGAAAGGTACAAGCAGAACTCCAAGCGAAAAGAAGAAGCAGAATGAATATTTATTTACTTATTTACTTTTCTTGTATGTGCATTCCAACATACATACATCCTTTGTTTGCCAATGCTTATTTGAACTCAATTAGTTGTTGCCGTTACTAAGTGTTCAAGCAATTCATTTCCAAGAGCGGGACCTACAAATGATGTCTGTTTTCCTGTTATCTGCTTGCAGGGGCCTTTCATGATTCTCTAGTTGAGCGTTCTTTTTGTATATTGTGGCATACTGAAGAATTTGACAGGCTCTATTTGCTGTAGTGCAATGTAACGTTTTGTAGTAGTTGAGCTGCAGTGAGTATTACTCGTCATTGGCTAGACTGCTGTAACATGGCGTTTGTCCAGAGGCGGATCGCGAGGTCAGCATGAGGTGGGGTGTTAGGACGTTTCTTCCGGCCCAGATGCTAATCTTGGTTTCTATTCGCCAGTATTTATCGTTGTTAAAAAAAACAGTATCACACACCAGTATTTTTGTACATGAATCTCCCAGACATCCATGCTCGCTTCCATGCTTCGACTCTTGTTTGTTGCTTATTGTTAAATCTGCTTGTTTCTAAATAGATTTGTTTCGTTCAAATCTGCAGGATTTCATCATCATGTAGCATGTCTTTTGTAGAACGTCGCTCCCATCACAGTCTGTCTGAAAGAAACTCGTTCCCTTGCCAAAACACCAGCCTTCGCCACAGTCATACTCAGGCATTCCTGGATATCTTGGTGCCATCGTCTTCTTGGTCTACCCTTCCTCTTTTGCCTGGGCCATACCTTCCATCACTGTTCTCTCAAGACCGTTGTGTCTCTTGATGTGACCAAAGTATTTGCATCTTCTAGCCAAAATGGAATTGATAAACCAGTTCTCCTCTATGCTTAACTCTTGCCGAATGTCTACATTTGCATGATTTAAAGGTTTTTATTCAGACTAAACAGGACGTCTGTTTTAACTATTCGTTGTTAACATACCTTCGCTCCTTGGTGTAAGTAATAAAATCATTGCTAAATGTTACACACAAATTAATTCATTTGAGTTTTGCAACAATTTTCTTATCTCCAACTATTACAAAACTGTGCCTTGGAGATTGCCATTCTGAAATAGTTCTTGGAGAATCTGCATGGTTGTGGCAGCTAGTTAATACCTTGCTCTTTCTTCACAATGTTTTTATTAACAGCAGCTCATTTTGATGTATTTAGCGAATTAGTGACGGGAAGTTGGTCTTGTTTTTTTTTTTACTTTCGGTGCTGTGTAATTTGCTCGTCTGACCTACAGATTATACAACGTGACAAGAACGTTGACGATGTGGTATGAATGTAAAGGATAACTCTTGTATGGCAGTGTCCATATGTAGGAAAAGCTACACGTAACATGTTGATAGGTCAAGTATTCTCAACTTGGATCATAGAACCCACAGAGGACTCGCTGTATTTCTTGTGGGATACATGTGTTGGATTGTCAGCTTTAAGATCAAACATTGTAATGTATCAAATAACATTGTTGTTGCTTGTTTAATGCCCACAATGAATAAGTTTACTCATTTGGTGTGCTCTGAAAAGGACGTTAAGTGGTGGGTTGTAGTACCTTTCCTCACATCCCGAGCTTGCTGATGAAGGTGGACCGCGATCATCAAGGCTGTTGTGCTATGCTTGGTTTCATCTGCGTGGCGCTCACTACTGCGGAGATCGCATCGATCCACATCTCATCAGCCAGTCTGCCTTGAAAACAGCCTGTTTCCAGGGAACTTTACATGGAAGAGAGATTGTGGTCTTGGTCAGATTATTATGCCTGATCCTGATGTGTCGTCCTGGTCAGTATGCTGTGCCTGACTGGACTAGCGTCACAGTTCCACTGTAAATAACATGACATTTACCAATAGGCAAAGATTGGGCAGAGGTAGCAAGATGGATAGAGAAATCCTCACAAAAAAGACGAAAACTATAACTTAACATACACTGCATTGGAACGTACAGAGGAAGAGAAGAGTGAGTGGAATTGAGGGTAAAGAATGCCTGACTAAGCACAGTTAAAAATGAGGCAAAGGTAGTATTTGTGTCATAGACAGATACCAAGAATCTATCCCAAACATTGACACAATCTTTGCTCGGCAATGTCTGTTATAGCTATATATGCCACCTGAAGACAAAAGTACTGAATTGTGTAAGTACAAGCAAGTGACATTTAAGTGACAAGAACGTAGTATCTAACTGTGACTATGAATGGTTGAGGCTACACAGTTCAGAATATAGACACATACAATACAACGGCTGAAAAACACTGCTCCTAAAATTAGCAAAGTAGATATAATAAGGATTATGACTACTGTAAGATTCCAAGCGTGTCGAAGACAATGAGCAAAGAAGATAAAATAAGGATTATGACTACTGTAAGATTCCAAGCGTGTCGAAGACAATGAGCAAAGAAGATAAAATAAGGATTATGACTACTGTAAGATTCCAAGCGTGTCGAAGACAATGAGCAAAGAAGATAAAATAAGGATTATGACTACTGTAAGATTCCAAGCTTGTCAAAGACAATGAGCAAAGAAGATAAAATAAGGTTTATGACTATTGTAAGATTCCAAGCTTGTCGAAGACACTGTACTACCTGATTGTGAAGAACAAATTACTACAAATACTAAAACTGCAACATCAAAAGTAAATTCTTTGAAACAAGCTGAAAGCAAATGGAACAGATGCAGGAGTCGCCCTGTGCTTCATATAGCACAAGAAAGGTGACTGGAAGAAGAAGCCTACGTGCAAATTAAGAAAATCTCCACCTGGTGCAAACGTCTGGGTAGCATGACAGAGCACCCGCATCTCATTACAGACGTATTGAGTTCAATACCCTTTACTGACACGCTTCAGTGGATCCCGCTGTAAATGAGTGCCTGGTTTACTGCTAAGGAATAAAATATAGCGATGAAAGCCAATGATAACCCCACCTAATAACAAGTTTAGACCTTGCACATTGAAGTCTCTATCCGCTGACAGCAGTATCTACTTTGGGACTGCTTTACTTTTGCTTTAGATTCTTGTCTGAGTTCGGAATGGGTTATATTCCCACAACCATCACGCTCCAGTTGACCAAGCTAAAATTAGTACCTGACTTACGGTTACGGAAGGAAAAGGCAAAAGTAAGGAAACTGGCCACCCCACCTCACACACGCTGTGGTTTAGTATACTAAAGTTTCTAACGCTTTATTTCCAACCATCGGGTAAGTCTATACTTTTAAAAACAATTCATCTGTACAATGCTGCTGTTCATGCTTCCATTAGAACGCGTTGTAATCGACGTGGGTGACGTTTTTTATTATATTAATGAATGACTGCTGGATGATGAAGCCAAAAAGAATGAATCAGCCAAACACAGACTGCCGAACTTTGAAATCAAACGCGGGTAGAGAGAATTAGGACCAATTTGAGGACAAAACAGCAGTGTGTTCAACCAGCGAGCTGCAGGAACCATCAGTATCCACAGCCTTCGCAATTCACTGAGAGAGAATGAGCACCTATAGGCATGCATTTAGTCAATTCATAAGTACTGGATAGAACAGGACATAGTTGTAGAGATGACATCAAAAGACTTCAACATTAATAACATCAGCATCTTATTTTTGGATTCGAGATAGCTTCAAAAAGTTCCAGAGATAATCGACTCGTGTTTGAATGAAAGATGATATTATGGAGAATATATATTTATAAGTTGGTAGTGACCTTCACGAAATGACATGGCAGATGTGACCTTCACATATTTTCTCGAACAGAAGTTACTGAATTTTGTTTGTGTGTTGTGCTCGGTGCATCATCGGAGTTACAAATGTCCTTAATTGAGCAATGTACAAATGTCAAATTATGTGTTTTGCTTGAGAAGTCACCCTCTGTGACACATACATTCCTTAATAAAGCATATGGTGATACCAAAATGATAAAATTGCAAGTATTTGAGTGGCGTAAGCATTCCCATGAATGTCGTGTTAGTGTCGATGATGATGCACGAAGTGGGCGACCATCAACCTCGATCAACAATGAAAACATTGAGCGTGTTCGGACATTGTGTATGCTGACAGAAGGCTTAGAATTGTCTACCATAATTTTATTCCTGAAGGCCAAACGGTTAGCATGGAAATGTACGTTGAAATCCTCCGTCGTCTACGAGATGCAATCAGAAGAAAACACCAGAAAAATTGAAAACAAACAGTTGGATTATGCTGCCTGATAATGGGCCAAAACGTCGATCACAATGTGATTACTTTGGGACATTCTCCCAACCTGGAACCCGCTGATATTTTCTTCTTTCCTAGACTGAAATCAGCGCTGAAAGGAGAACGATTCAAGGATGCGGAGGACGTTTTCACCAATGCGACAAGACAGCCGAGAGAGGTGTTAAAGAATGGGTTCCACGAATGTTTCCAGCACCTGTATGCAGGTTGGCAAGAGTATGTAGTTCCAGAAGGGAACTACTTTGAGTAGATAATTCTATTTTAACTATTTCTATGAAAACCACAAAATCCGGGAACTTTTTGTAGCTACCTCGTATGTGTATGTGTATGTGTGTATATGTGTGTATGTGTATGTATATGTGTTTATGTGTGTGTGTGTGTACGTGCGTGCGTTCGTGCGTGCGTGCGTGCGTGCGTGAGTGTGTGTGTGTGTGTGTGTGTATGTATATATATATATATATATATATATATTTATATATATATATATATATATATATATATATATATATATATATGGTGAGTAGGTAATAAGGTAGGCAATATAAATTCCTCATAAACTGGCAATCAGTTACGACATTTAATGAAATGGCATTGTCAATGCAACAGACAGTGATTATGAGGCTAGAGTGCTTTTTCAAAACTACAGACAGTTTTTTTCGAATAAAAGCTATTTTCAAACCGAAAGATTATCATTATTGGACTAAAGTCATTGCCAATGCTACAGACAATCATATCTGCATAAAGCCATTTTCTAGGCTAAAAACAGTCTTTGTCAATGCTACAGGATATCAGTATCAGGCTTAAATATTTTCCAATGATGTATTTAGACATACTCAGACCAAAATAATTGTCAAGGATACGGACAATCCTTATTTCACTAAAGATCATTTCAAAGCTACAGTCAGTTTTCATCTAATCGACACTGCTTTCAAAGATACAGCCAGTTTTCATCTAACAAATTCTCCTTTCAAAGCTACAGCCAGTTTTCATCGAACCAACGCTCCTTTCAAAGATACAGCCAGTTTTCATCTAACAAATTCTCCTTTCAAAGATACACCCAGTGTTCATCGAACCAACGCTCCTTTCAAAGATACAGCCAGTTTTCATCGAACCAACGCTCCTTTCAAAGATACAGCCAGTTTTCATCTAACAAATTCTCCTTTCAAAGATACAGCCAGTTTTCATCTAACAAATTCTCCTTTCAAAGATACAGCCAGTTTTCATCGAACCAACGCTCCTTTCAAAGATACAGCCAGTTTTCATCTAACAAATTCTCCTTTCAAAGATACAGCCAGTTTTCATCGAACCAACGCTCCTTTCAAAGATACAGCCAGTTTTCATCGAACCAACGCTCCTTTCAAAGATACAGACGGTTGTGTTTAAATTTATATCCAGTCATTTTCAAGGCACCAAAAACATATTTATGGGGCAAAAGTCTTTTTCAATGTTGCACAAAATACATATCGCACAAATGTATTTTTCAAAGCTACGAACAGTCCTTATTGCACTGAAGTCATTTTAAGACAGCGAAATCTGGAAAGAAATTGTCGGAGGACCATATGTTGAACAAGAGTGGGAGAGTTTCAAAACATTGCTAGAAAAACTAAAAGAGGAATGTGTTCCATGTAGGGAAGTAAACCCTAAGCGTAAAAAGTGGATAACTAGATTTGTAGTTAAATGTAGAAGAGCTAAAAGGAGAAGTATTAAACAAATATATAGAGACAGTTAAATCAAAAGAAATACATTTAAAATATTTGGACAAGCAAAACATAGTTACGAAAGTGAATAAAGCAGCAAACATAGACTTGGAAAAAAAAATGCTCATAGTATCAATTCTGTAATGAAATGCTTCTTTTCTTATGTCAGAAATAAACAAAGAACAAAAGACAAAGTAGGCTCTATCATACATAGCCCGCGAAAAATAATAAGCGAGAATAGTGAGGCAGCTAATATACTCAATCAGTACTTTAGCAGTCTACACAATAGAAGACTGCTCCAAGATCCCAGAGCCTATAGATATTTTCCAAAGAGACATGGATACAGAGTGATTAAGAGCAATCTGTTTTACAGAGGAAATGGTTTTAAAAAAATTGGAGGGGTTGAAAGGGCATAAATGTCCAGTACAAGATGGTATTCATCCAAAATTGTTGTTTGAATTTAGAGACCAACTAGCAAAACCATTTGCTATATTATGTTCTCAATCACTTGCAAAAGGTATTGTTCCAGGAGATTGAACAGATGCAGGAGTGATCCCCTTATTTAAAAAAAACAAATTATACTCAGA
>JAVGWX010000008.1:65429236-65501736 GCA_036924085.1 Ariolimax columbianus
AGGATATTTTATAGTGGATGATTCTTCAGTATTTCCAAACAGCTTTGAACGGAGGTTCGTCTCCGTTGACCAGTGTTCATTACGCAATTGGCTAAGCAGGATTTGTTCGTCTGTCTGCATAGCTCGTCAACATACACATGAATGACGCAAACAATTTCAACCTGTGTAAACTGTCTTTTAATTTGTTATGTCCCGTTCTCAAGCGGAATTCCTTTTCATAAATAAAATCTAAAACACATAACCCATGTACACAGTGCGAACGTTAAGCAATGCAAACTTAAGAATAAGAATAACATCTTTTTTAATGTACAGACAGAAAGCCGTTACAGAAAATAATGACATTACAACATACCATTGGTATAGATGTGCTTACGTCAGGAATACACTACAACTCATGGTCTCCTACAACAGATGTACGCGTCTGTCATGCTACACTTCGGCCATTAAAACCAGCGCTGATCTAGATTGATGTGAGAGGTCACGCATGAGCTGAAAACGGAACTGGACAATGTACTTACTTCTACCGACAATTCCATATATGGATCTCTGTTCTCCAGGCTATCTCTAATTTCCTCTCTCTTCAATTCAACCACCCCCGCAACAGCCCACACCAGCCCCACACAACAGCCCACACCAGCACCACTCGGAGAATAGTTTTTGTGTGTTTTACTTAGCTCAGCACGTCCTTCTTGACCAAATCTATTCAAAAGTCAATAGCTGGCACCAGTCTGAAATTGGTTACGTGCTTCTCTTCCCCTCCCCCCTTTTTCCCCATCCCCTTGAGGCGGACTGACTTGTTGGTAAGAGTTCCAGACAGAATAGCCTTGTCTAAGGGAAGTTAATATCTTATCTCTCGTGTTTCCATAGACAGCTTTTCCATATTTTCTGTCTTATCTCTCGTGTTTTCATAGACAGTTTTTCCATATTTTCTGTCTCATCTCTCGTGTTTGCATGGGAATCTTACCAATTTTCTGTCTTATTTCTCATGTTTGCATAGACAGCTTTTCCATATTTTCTGTCTTATCTCTCGTGTTTGCAAAGACAGCTTTTCCATATTTTCTGTCTTATCTCTCGTGTTTGCAAAGACAGCTTTTCCATATTTTCTGTCTTATCTCTCGTGTTTGCAAAGACAGCTTTTCCATATTTTCTGTCTTATCTCTCGTGTTTGCATAGACAGCTTTTCCATATTTTCTGTCTTATCTCTCGTGTTTTCAAAGACAGTTTTTCCATATTTTCTGTCTTATCTCTCGTGTTTGCATGGGAATCTTACCAATTTTCTGTCTTATTTCTCATGTTTGCATAGACAGCTTTTCCATATGTTCTGTCTTATCTCTCGTGTTTGCATAGACAGCTTTTCCATATTTTCTGTCTTATCTCTCGTGTTTGCAAAGACAGCTTTTCCATATTTTCTGTCTTATCTCTCGTGTTTGCATAGGAATCTTACCAATTTTATGTCTTATTTCTCGTGTTTGCATAGACAGCTTTTCAATATTTTCTGTCTAATCTCTCGTGTTTGCATACAAATGTTCCACATTTTCTGTATTATTTCTCGTGTTTGCATAGACAGCTTTGCCATATTTTATGTCTTATGTCTCCTGTTTGCGTAGCAGCTTTTCAATATTTTATCTCCCTTATGTGTATTATTTTTTTAAAAATTGCCATCGGTATATTTTTTTACCATTCTAGGATCATTCTTCTTTTATGTTATCGGTATATTCTTACCATTCTAAGATTATTCTCCCTTTTTGTCATCGGTATATTCTTACCATTCTAAGAATATTCTCCCTTTTTGTCATCGGTATATTCTTACAATTCTAAGATTATTCTCCCTTTTTGTCATGGGTATATTCTTACAATTGTAAGATTATTCTCCCTTTTGTCATCGATATATATTCTTACTATTCTAATAGTTTTCTGTCGTATTCTCATCATTATATTATTACCATTTTAAGATTATTGTCTCTTATTTTCAACCTTTATATTCTTACCATTCAAAGAGTATTCTCTCTTATTGTCACCATTATATTCTTACTGTTCTAAGATTATTGTCTCTTATTGTCACCATTATATTCTTACCGTTCTAAGATTATTCTCTCTTATTGTCACCATTATATTCTTACCGTTCTAGGAGTATTCTCTCTTATTGTCACCATTATATTCTTAGCATTCTAAGAGTATTCTCTCTTATTGTCCCCATTATATTCTTACCGTTTTAATATTATTCTCTCTTTTTGTTATCGATATATATTCTTACAATTCTGAGAGTGTTCTGTCGTATTGCCCTCATTATATTCTTACCGTTCTAAGATTACTCTCTCTTATTGTCAGTAAATATTTTTACTGTTCTAAGATTATTCTCTCTTATTGTCACCTTTATATTCTTACCGTTCTAAGAGTATTTTCCCTTTTGCCATCTGTATATTCTTTCCATTCTAAGAATATTCTCCCTTTTTGTCATCGGTATATTCTTACCATTCTAAGAATATTCTCCCTTTTTGTCATCGGTATATTCTTACCATTCTAAGAATATTCTCCCTTTTGTCATCGGTATATTCTTTCCATTCTAAGATTATTGTCCATTTTGTCGTCGGTATATTCTCACCATTCTAAGATTATTCTCCCTTTTTTCATCGGTATATTCTTACCATTCTAAGATTATTCTCCCTTTTGTCATCGGTATATTATTACCATTCTAAGAATATTCTCTTTTATCGTCATCATTAAATTCTTATCATTCTAAGGTCATTCTTCCATTTTTGTCATCGTTAAATTTGTACCATTCAAAAGGTCATTCAACTTTTTTTCTTCTGCTCTCCATTGATACATGAGTAAGTTTTACATGCGGTCGGTACAGGGTAACATTTACCTAATTCAAAACAGTGTCTCGCATCTTGTCTAATTTTCTATCCACATGAAGCATCAGGCGACAACTGCAACTGGTCACCTTTACAGGCTTCCTGCATCCACTTACCGCAGAAGTGAGGGTGTCTGTAGCAATGAATTAACATCGTGATGTTGCAAGCCAAAGTCGCGATAATCTTTATTATCCTATTACAACATGCACCTTTTGCAAAATGTCCAGCATAAGGTTATCCTGCAGCACGCCCCTATACAGGAAGCCTGTATCCGAACACTCGGGGGAGAAGTTTATGTATCAATTGCTTAAAACATTTAGGCTGACAGCCCTATGCACAACCCCTAATTGTCATCTTTTTCGATTTGCTTGGAAAGTTATACTAGGCTTTTTGCTTACCCTCTTTCTGTACAACTCTGGTAGGTTAGGAGACTACAGTGAGTTTTTTTTTCATTAACTCTTTCTGTACCACTCTGGTGGGCTAGGAGACTACAGTGAGTTTTTTTTCATTAACTCTTTCTGTACTACTCTGGTAGGTTAGGAGACTACAGTGAGTTTTTTTCATTCACTCTTTCTGTACCGCTCTGGTAGGTTGGGAGGCTTCAGTGGGCCTTTTTCTTTCATTCCTTTTGTACCGCTCTGGTAGGTTGGATAGCTTCAGTGGGCCTTTTTCTTTCCATTCCTTGTTCAAGTTATCTGAGGCTGGGAAATTGCACTGCCCTTATTTGTTTCTGTTCCTGCTCTGGTAAAGCTGTTGTGAGCTGGGAGATTACGAATCTGCAATCATTATTCTACTCATCTGTATTCATCAAGTCATTCTACTCACCTGTATTTATTGTCATTCTACTCACCTGTATTCATCATTCTACTCACCTGTATTTATCAAGTCATTCTACTCATCTGTATTTACTTGGGGTCGGCGTGCCCTAGTGGCTAAGTGGCACTGCTCACAACCCGAAGGTGCTGGGTTCGATCCCCACCATAGCACCGGCCGTTACCCCGGGGAAGCAAACCCTTAGAAAATGCAGGAAGAAGCAGACCCTAACATAAAATGCATGCTGAAGTCGGATGCACTAGGCCGACAGGCGCAAAATAAAAACCACAGTGCAACGCACACCGCCTTGGGGATTAGAGAAATAAGGCGTACGCAAATAAAAATAAACAAAAAAAAAGAAATATGTATTTACTAAGTCATTCTACTCATATTTATTTATTAAGTCATTCTACTCACCTGTATTTATCAAGTCATTCTACTCACATGTATTATTTAAGTCATTCTACTACCTGTATCCATTATTCTACTCACCTGTATTTATCAAGTCATTCTACTCATCTGTATTCATATGGTTATTGATCTTATTTTACATTTCAATAGTAAAACGCATATTCTGTTGATTTTCTTCTGTCGATCTTTTGATCCAATCACATATTTATTTAAATCTACGTTTGAAAAGATTGTTTTGATGGACTTTTCAATTTTATGTATTGTATCCAGTCTGGAATAGCTTTTTTTATTTTTTTTTTCTAAATTTAGTAAAATGTTCAGCAATCGCTTCGCTACATTAGTATCTGTTGATATCACTGACAGCATTATATCATTTGTTTAATTTTTTTAAATGATGATTCTTAGCGTTTCAACTTTTATTCATCTATCAACGGTTTCACTAATGACATTTCATGGGATTTTTAAACTTCCTGTGTCCATTTGCTTTTGTTCATAGCGTTTGTCAGCAGTACTCATGTTTTACTTCCACTTTTAATTTAACAAAAGTTTATGTTATTTTTAGATTCAAGTATACAATTTCTGAAACAAAATTCTACAGAAAGAACACTTGGATGGGCCAACGTTAGTGCTCTTATTCAAACAGACTTTCCAATATAAGAGCAGATGGCATGGCCTCGTTATGATACACGATGTAGAACTGGTCAGCGGAGATTTGATACATCGCGTGCTTCTCATCTTGTATCTTCTTATCTTGTAAGCAATGTTTCCTTTCCAATCATTACTGGTCCACTAAATTTGGGTTTTCTGTGCCAATCTCGTCAGCCCTATCTCATCATATGTACATTCAGGGGTGAAGAGACGAATTTTCCGATGTCTCGATCACTTACATAGCAAAAGATGACAACGATCTCTATATTCTCGTTTCTTGTTCAAGTGACGCTATCCATATAATCAGTTCTTAGCTGCTGGTGTATGTTTATACAATCGTATTTGCGTCTACGATGACTATTTTTGTTCCTTACCTTGAAATTGGGAAAAGTATTTTAAAATATTATATAAAAATACGGTTAAGAGGTTACATTAGAAATTATATAAAAGAGATAATAGAGAGTTAAATAAAGAAATAAATGGATGGATCGTCGTTCTATTGAAAAAAAATAGAAAAATAATATTGTGTATGTGTGTGTATGTAAAGGTGTGTCCCATGGCAGCAACTGCCGTCGCCGTCGGGGAGGAAGACAACTCTTCATGAACTAAGCCACCGCCTATTTGGGGCGAGGAGGCCAGTTACCTTCCTTGCTGTTTATACCTTCCCCAGGATCAAGATGCTGAGCAGCGCATGAGCTGCAGTGGTCAGCGACCCATAGCTGACTGCTAGCGTCAGGGCCAGCGAACCAGAGCTGCCAAGACCCTTCTACACCTCCACGCGGTGATCCTGGATAACAGGCTGCAACAGAGCAGACTGGCTAAGGAGAAAGGATCTAAGAGGGAATGCTAACCCGGTACTCAAAAAATGCTTGCTGAAGTCGAATGGGTTGGACCGAAAGGTGCAAATAGTGCAGTCAAGCTGTAAACTACGACGCAACGCATTCCGTTCTCTGTACTGCATTCTGCTACTTAGGCCGGTGTCAAGGTTGGGTAGTGGGAGATTGAGAACTAATGTTATTTACCCATTTACAGCTGGGTGAACTCAAGGAGCGGTTGTACCAGGAACGAACCGAGTCCGGATTTTGTTGTCTGTCTGTGATTTCGAACCCTGTCTTGGTGTAACCCCAGACTCAGCAAGCCAGCGTACTGCCAACTAGGTTACACACTCCACACACTGATATATATATACATATGTTTGGTTTCCTATATCTGAGAGGTAAAGGCGCTAGTCTTTCAACAAGCGATCAGCGCGAAACAGTGGAGTTTCATATCCCGCAAGTAACTATCGTCTACTGGATTCGTGGGAGATCGAACTAGCATCTAATCATATTGGAGATTGACCTAAACCTCGGAAAACCCTCGTACATGCTGTGCGTGTAAAAGAAGCCTTGATAACTGAAAATCGGTAAGAGTACCCTATTCACCGTTCTTCTGATAAAAATTATAATGGAATTCCTACACATAACCCGATCTACCTTCCCCCAGGTCTAGAAAGTCTTCTTCTTTTTCTTCTTCGTACGCAGTCAGACAGTAACCATTATATTTTCGAAAAAAGCGGCTGTCATCCTGAGGCTGTCGCCACTGCCATAGAGCTTGTCTTGCAGTTCCACTGGTGATGGCCACATCTGCTCTCTCTGATCCTCGTATGTCGGGCAGTTCTGCAGCAGATGTTCAGCGGTCCTTTTACCAGTACCGCACGGGCATTTGTCGGTACACCCTATCATCAATTTGTTGAATAGGTGGTACCTCAGTCTATTGTGGCCAGTGCGAAGTCTGAAGACAACGACCTGCTCTCTTCGGTCCAACTGGTAATAGGCATCGTTTTTGGTGTAACCAGTATGTTCGGTTTCCCATTTGGTCATGTATCTGGCTTTGATAAGCCGTTTTGACTCTTCGTACGTCATACTAGTATCTGTTTGTGGTAGTCTTGCACCTTCTTTTGCCAGTCTGTCTGCCTCCTCGTAGCCTTGGATGTTGCAGTGTGATGGGACCAACTGTACCACTACCCTTTTTGGTGCGGACTGCTGCACAGTTTGCAGAGTGCTGCTCTTAAGTCATTAAGCTCAGTATTTTTCTGGCTTTTTAGCGCTGTGACTACGGCGAGAGCATCTGTAAGCAGGACTATATGGCTTTCATTTTCACTGTGTGTCACCATTTCTTCCACTGCCGCCCTCAGTGCCTCTGCCTCCGCTCTGAAATTGCTTGTGTACTTACCAGTAGCGAATGACAGTGTTATTTTTCTGCCATTTGGTAGGTTCAGGAATGCTCCTGCCCCTCCGTTCTGTGTTGTGTTTGTTACAGAACCGTCGGTGTATGCATAGGTCCAGTCCATGCTTGAGTAGCTTTTCGATATGAAGCTTAGGGTAGTATCTCTCCTTTCTTTTTCAGTCTGGCAGTTTTTGTTTGCAATACCTGGTATATTTTCTACCACCTCTGGAAATATATCCTGCCTCCAGGTAGGTTTTCGTACAGTAGTGATGGGTTTTGGTGTTGTTAGTGCGTTTATGGGATCTTCGTGCATCTTTGCTTTGGCTATTTCTGCAAAGTTTCTCCGCTGTAGTTTCCCATTTCCCAAATTGTTTAGTCTCTGGTGCATTGGATGGTCGCTCAGTCTTCGGAGTTTCTCTGACTGCAGCTGGGCTCTGCACTCTCTTCTATCGGTCATGGATTGCAGTTTTGTCATCTTTTCAAGTTCTACAATTGGCGTTGACTTCATGCCACCTGTTATAATTCTCATGGCTTGGTTTTGAAGTTTGCTAACTTTATCGAAGTTCGCCTTCGCTGCTGTTGTCCATGCCGCAATGCCATACTCGAGAACTGGTCTCACTCTTCCAGTGTACAGTTTCTTTAGTATGCCTTCGTCTGCTCCCCAGCTTGTGCCAGCAAGTTTCCTCATGATTGCCATTCTTTCTCTGGCTTTCATTCGGTTTCTCTCAATCTGACTTTTCCATGTCATGCGCCGATCAAATGTGACTCCCAGATAGGTTGGGTTGTCGTTTGGCTGCAGGAATTTGCCATTTAGACTTAATTTGGTACTTTGGGGTTTTAATGAAAGCGAGAATATTGTGCATGTGGTTTTCTCCTCGTTTATTTTGACCAGCCATGAGTTCGTCCACTCTTCCAGCGATGTTAGGGCCGTCTGCATGCGATTTCTTGCTATGGTGAGATTCTTTTCAGAGGTCCACATAGCCAGATCGTCTGCAAACATTGAGCTACGGACTCTTCTTTGTATATTCTCTGTAATATCGTTTTTATATACCAGGAAGAGTGTGGGTGACAGTACTCCCCCTTGGGGTACTCCCTGCTCGAGTGTCACCTTTTTGCTCATCTGCCCTTGTACTTGGACCGTGGCCGTTCTTTGTTTGAGGTAGTGGTTGATCCACTTGTACATTTTCCCACAAACATCACTTCTTCTTAGCTTGACTCTAAGTCCATCTTTCCAGACTTTGTCAAATGCCTTTTCCAGATCCACCCAAACAGCTACTGTGTGTTTCTGTGCGTGGTAGGCATCTTCTATCTCCTGGGCTATGAGGATGACCTGGTCCTCAGTGGATCTGTGCTGTCTAAAGCCGGCTTGCTGTGGAATTAGTATTCGTTTTTCTTCCAGATGCCACATCAGTCTGGTGTTTATCATCCGTTCCATCAGCTTGCCGACACAGCTCAGTAGGCTTATGGGCCTGTATCCATTTGGATCTGTTTTGTCCTTTCCTGTTTTTGGTACTGGTACCAGTATTGCGTCTTTCCATGCCTGTGGTACAATTCCCCTTTTCCAGCTTTGGTTCAGGACCGATAGCAGTTTCCTCTTCGCTGTTTGGCCCAGCCCCATCAGCATTTCGTTTGTTATCCCGTCTTTTCCGGGAGATTTCCTTTTCTTTAGTGTTCTCATAGCCTCTTCCATTTCGCGCATTGTTAATTTGGCCATCATGTGCTCTTCAGGTGCCGTATTCATGTTTTCGTGCCCCTTTAGCTCTTCGCTAATGTCTGTATGCTTATCTGCAGGGACCTCGATGTGGTTTGCTCTGGCATAGTGATCGACAAAGGCGTTTGCGGCTTTCTTACCTGTGATCAAGTTCTCGCCCTGCTTGATAGTAATTTGTTTATTTGACGGGGTTTCGTCGTTCATGGCTCTGACTAGCTTCCATAGCTTGTTCCCGTCTTTGTCCAGGTTTAGGCTTTCCGTTTTATTTTTCCAGCTGTCTCTTGCTGTTTGCTTGAGAGTGTGTTTGTACTTCGCCGTGGCGGCTTTGAGGGCGATGTTTGCCTCCATGGATTTTTCTCGCTCTGCCATGTTCCTAGCATTTGTTACTGCATCTTCCACTTTCTGCAACTCATCATTCCAGTAGGGCTTATAGTTTTTCCTAGCTCCTCTTGGGATGGTTCAGTGGTGGCTTGCATTATTGCCTTGCTTAGGCTTTCCACCATGGGCTTCATTTTGGTGTTTCGTGTGTTGATGGTTTCACACAGCCCATCTGTCAGGATTGCAAATCTGTCCCAGTCGGCTCGTTTGTAATTCCAACGTGGGAGCGGTTTTGTTTCCTGTGGGCCTACTTCCATGTCAATGGTTAGCCTGATCGGCCTGTGGTCGCTACCTGCCAGTTGGTTTAGCACTTGGCGGTCTATTTTATGGTGTATGTCCTGTGTGGAGAAGGCCAAATCTGGAGTCGAGGTGGTATGCCATGTTCTTGAATAGAAGCTAGGGCTATCCTCCGGCCTATTGATTAGGGAGAGATTTGCATCTATCTCCCAATCTTCCACTTCGTCACCTCTGCTGTCTGTGTCAGAGTATCCCCATCTCTCCGAGTGGCTGTTGAAATCTCCAACTACTATGCAGTTGGAGTCTCTGACCTCCATACTCGAGAGCGATAGGTCTCTATTTGGTGGTCCGTACAGATTGAAAATGTGGAGCTTCGTCTCTTGAGCCATTATGTCAACTCCTTCAATTTCTGCTTGTCCGGTGTGATTGACAGATACCGCGCTACTCGGTATGCAGTTTCTGGTCAGTATCAGGACCCCTCCTTTGTGGCCTTCTCTATCGAGACGGAAGGTCTGGTATCCTCTGATTGAGAATTTGTGATTATTGTTGAGGTGCGTTTCCTGGATACATGCCAAGTCAATCTTACCTTCATGCAAGTGATGTGTTATGGGTCTAGAAAGTCGTAGGCAGTTATAAAATTGAAAAACAAAGTACGTGCCACGGATTACCTTCAGCTATCTGGCAGCAGACATCACCTGCCTGTTTAAATACCAGGATGTCAAGTATTCCAAGTCGATAGAAACATATATAGGTAGTGGCGTAGTGACCGCACCAGGACAAAAACGAAACGGCCATTGAGTCCTTCACTGGGAAATTATCTATTCATATTCTTTATGATTCAAGTATTCCAAGTAATCGCGTGCCTGTGTGTGTGTGTGTGTGTGTGTGTGTGTGTGTATGTATGTGTGTGTATATATATATATATATATATATATATAATCAGATTTTATTTGAGCACCCTGTGGAGCATAGGCATTCAACAAATACAAACCAAGTTATCATGTTTAATGCTTTTCGATCCAGCATTATTCACACCTTTCCTGTTTCTTGTAAGTTTGTCTGTAGCTCTTTTCTTCATTTATGTTTTAGTCTATTTCTGCTTTTTTTGTTTTGAAGATTCTAAAAAAGAAATTGTTTTATAATGCTATCTAGAACAGCCACACACAGTAACACCTTTGCAAAAATCCAAATAGCTCATAGAAAGAGTCAACTAAGACATTTAGCTGAACATATAGACCACGGGAAACCCTGGGTGGGTGAGAGGTCTACAAACATATGGCAACCCCAGTCAGAATGACAGTGTAAATCGACTCACTAGGAAAGATATGAGCACCAATTTCCGACTGAGATCCAACACATCCCACTTAACATGCAATTGAACAGAATTCAACCACAACACGCTCTTGTGTGCCAGCTGTGTTCACACCTATATTTTTTTTTCCGCCTAATTAGTCTACTCTCCAATGCGGTGTGCTTTGCACTACGGTTTTTATTTTGCGTCTGTCGCCAGTACATCTGACTTCGGCATGCATTTTATGTAAGGGGCTGCTTCATCCTCTATTTTCTAAGAGTTTTCTTTCCCATGGTAACGGCCGGTTCTATGATGGGAAGCGAACCTAACACCTTCGGGTTGTGAGACGTGTCACTTAACCACTACCCCAGGCCGTTTCCCTACACCCATATGAAACCGTTGATCATCATCTCTTTGACTGCTCAGAGCTCAAATATTGTAGAAAAATGTTTCCTTTTCCCAGGCCAGATACATGGAACACTTTGTGTGGCAATTGTCAACAGCTCTAAATCACGTTCAGATACCATTACATGGCATTGGACCGAAGGGCGAGAGCCTTGATGCTGCTAAATCAGTAACAACAACAACAATATAAGGATGTCATCTGTTTCGGTTAATGTTTGTCCTCCTACCGTTATGGTCCACTGACATCGGCCTGTCTTTTACCAAAAGAACACATTAGTGACCGCATCATAGCTTTTCAATCACTATTTTGTGTGCAGGGACGCGCACGTTAACAATTATTTGGCAGTTAAACATCGAAAGAAGTAAGATGAATGGCCGCTGTTCAGGCAAAATCGTTTTAAAATCTACTCAAATTATTCTAGGGATTCTCTACCCATAGATAATATGTCGCAAGAAGTGTACTGTGTGGCTTTAACATCTGGACTTGGTTATGTGGTTAGCGGTGCGGCATAAATGGCATCTAACAGACTGCGGGTCTTCCTTGCTCTTATTTACACTTCCACCACCAGGGTCCCAAAAATAGGCAATCGTATATTCCATGGGCTACCAACCTAATGGTTAGGTACAGATATTGGGATTGACCAACGGATATTCGCTGTCAAAACATATGAAAAAAAGAATGTCACACTTCCCCATGACGTCTATCCGATACAAGTGAACTGAAGGTATAAATATATATGTATACACACACACATATATGAATAATTGCACATATTGTAGAAGGTGTGTCTCTCTAAATAACATAATTATCATTAGTTCCCTTCATTGTCAGAATCTTTGTGAAGATTTGTTCTGTGTATGTTGTACCAATTGTACGTGACCTCATATCAAGTATATATAATTTATTTTGCACCTGATTGCGGTTATGAAGCAAAAATTCAAGTGATCAGGAAAGTTCAGATCTTTAACTTGTTTTGTTTAATTAAATTTAATTGCATTTGCATGTTTTGGGTTATTTTTTTTTTCCTAATCCAGTCGATTTGGTGGCGTAACGAAGTGATTAGTGGCACGGTTACCAGCCAAACCGTGCATGTGTTATGATTAAACATTGCTGTAGCCCTATGAGACGTAAGCCTATTAAAAATATGCGTTGAAGGGATGCACTGGGCTGTAAGGCACAAAAACAAAACGCGTTCAGCCTTTTAAAAAAAAGCGAAAGAAAATTTATAATACTAATCTAATCAATGGCTGGCATAAAGAGAAATGGTAATGAAAGAACGTCCTTGTCATGCACCAGTTGCCTCACAAAGAACTCATATAACTTGCCTTTATGTAGAGTTCTACATTTCTTATATTCTTATTGCCCCTTAATTATGTGAGTGAAATTCTGGGCACCTCGTATGATTTGAACACCTACTACATTGATTATCTGTCAAATGATCTTTTATAGTTCACAAATGTGATTTAAAGTGATAACTTCCATTCCAGAATTTCTTCAACTATTATTCTGTCGACTACTCATCGTCCTTCTTCTGCCTTCTTTGTCAATCTTCCAGTACCAAGCCCTGAACAGGGCTTTGCAAGTAGTAGGATGCAGGTTGGAGTACGGAATGTGTTGTGGCCCTAGTTTACAGTTTGACTGCAATATTTGCGCCTTGATTTTGTGGTAAGATTTACTTCTCATTTTGTTCAACTAATATTCTTCTGTCCATTGAATGTTTGGTAAGTTCCATTCCTTACTTTGTAAAAATAATATTCTTCTGTCGACTGAATGTTTGGTAAGTTCCATTCCTCACTTTGATCAACAAATATTCTTCTGTCGACTGAATGTTTGGTAAGTTCCATTCCTCACTTTGATCAACAAATATTCTTCTGTCGACTGAATGTTTGGTACGTTCCATTCCTCACTTTGATCAACTAATATTCTTCTGTCGACTGAATGTTTGGTAAGTTCCATTCCTCACTTTGATCAACTAATATTCTTCTGTCGACTGAATGTTTGGTAAGTTCAATTCCTAACTTTGATAAACTAATATTCTTCTGTCGACTGAATGTTTGGTAAGTTCCATTCCTTACTTTGTTTAACTAATATTCTTCTGTCGACTGAATGTTTGGTAAGTTCCATTCCTTACTTTGTTTAACTAATATTCTTCTGTCGACTGAAGGTTTGGTAAGCTCCATTCCAGACTTTCTTCAACTTTTATTCTTTTGAAAAAAAAACTATTTAAGGCATGAACAGGCATGGAAGAAGAAGACGGTTCACACTTTAAAAAAAATGGGCATCTGCACACAATATAGAGATTGAAAAGGTATTATACGTTAGCTAGTGTTCGTCGTTTGGAAAGAACCGTGCCGTGTCAGTGCAACATAACGGGTTGAGGGCAAACATTATGAAAAGCAGCTAACATGAATATAAAACAATCTCTCTATTGGAATCCCCAAGACAGGAGAAGTAGACACAGACCAACACATAAATGACGATAAGAGTTCGACACAAACTTACAGGAACCAGGGAAGGTGTGGGCAGAGCTGAATCGAATAGCAAAAGACATATGAACTTTAAATGTATTTGTTAAAAACATGTGCTCCACAGGGAACTCAAATAATTTCGATTATTATTAATCGGAATATCCGGGTCCTTCTAAGAATCGAAAATGTACTGTATGTGGTCAATCTGGTTTCTGTTCTGTGGTCTGGTGACACCCATTTCGCTTCATGTATTCTTTTGTGGAAAACATGCTCCCACAACACCAGTTGATTTTTTTTTGTCATTTTTGTTTTTTGTTTTTTGCGTTCGCCTTATTTCTCTAATCCCGTAGGCGGTGTGCGTTGCACTGCGTTTTTATTTTGCGCCTGTCGGCCAAGTGCATCCGACTTCAGCATGCATTTTATGTAAGGGTCTGCTTCCTCCTGCATTTTCTAAGGGTTTGCTTCCCCGGGGTAACGGCCGGTGCTGTGATGGGGATCGAACCCAGCACCATCTGGTTGTGAGCCGTGTCATTTAACCACTAGGCCACGCCGTCCCCAACCAGTTGATTTGAAGTACAGAAGTCCATCAGTGATTCTCCAATTTTAACAGCAATACTTGACCCAAATGAGTGAAACTTAAAAGATTTAACAATATTATAATAACAAGCAAGTGAAGTTCGAATACCCTTTTTGCGCACTCGCTAGACAGTGAAAATGCCGTCTGAAGTCCCGACAATGTGACGCCAGACAGCTTTCTTTTGACGGCGATTATAAAATGCCATCGATTTTAAGTCGCATCCAGATATTAGAGACGTTTAAATGAGATTTGTACAATACGCTACGAAACATGTTTTAAAACAAAAATATGTTTCCAGTGCTCTGCTGCAACCTCTATTTCTTCTAGTTGTAGCACATAGAACATATTTTAAACCGTGAATTTAAATGTATATTGTATGAACTTGTTCCTGAGGAATCCCACATTGAACTGTTCTCTGCGGTTATTTGTTCTTGTATAGATGTACAGTTTCATAATTGTTTCGCCTATCAGAAAATTGTGATCTGATGGGTATCTGCTCCTCTACACACTTCTATATTGTGGCATAATGATCTGAACAACGTTTGTATACATACCGTGTTTCATCAAGGCGCAATCGGTGGTACTACGGGTCCCTTGACTTCAGCATTACGAGCACACATACACACACACACACACACACGCATGCATACATACACACGCACGCCCCTTGACTTCAGCATTACGAGCACACATACATACACACACACGCGCGCGCGACCCTTAACTTCAACATCACGAACACACATACATACACGCACACGCACGCATCAACGCCCACACACACATACATACATACGCACGCACCGACTCACCGGCACACACACAAGCACAAAACACATTAAAATCACATATCTGAGATATGGGATTAACCAAACAATGAAAACACTTATAATGTCAATGAATTTACTCAGAACAATATTATTTTCAGTTAACGTGTTATTTTCGCTTTCTTCTGGATATCTTTATCAATTTCATATTCACAGATCGATTCTTACGAATCACTTGTCGAGCCGTTGATAAATGTATTATTACATCTCAGATCGTTCTCTGAGTCACCGAGAGCGTAGGTGATGAACCTTTATTATTCAAAGAGACTGCTATTTACTCTGGAATTTGCTTCCAATCCATTTATAACTATTTTGACAAATTTTATATAGGTGCTTAATTAAATTTGTTAGGGGTAATTAAGCGGAATTAAAGTGAAAATGTTGACAAAAAGTGGCCTGATTTATACTCCTTTCTCGCGTAATCCTTAAACAGTTTATTGTCTGAAACATCAATATGGCGTAATGTGGGTAGACATTCAACACGGGACAACAATAAAGTCACTATGCTCTAGCGAGAGTTCATTTATTTTTACTTGGTCGGACAATACTCGACGAGCTACATTAAGTACTACCATGCCAGGTGAAATAAGAAGTCTGTGGTGACGTCTATTTCACTCAGAATGTGTCTATTCTCATGTAAGTTTTGTCATTATCCTCCCATTTCTTGTGTGCATGCACAATAAGTTCTAATATATCATTTTCTCCTTGCCGCTCAATTTACATGTTTAGCTTCATACACAAAAACTTGTTATTTCAGCGCGGTGTAATATTTTGCCAATTTTGAACAGTGATAATGGACCCAAACGAGTAAAACTTAAATGATTTGACAATGTTATAACAACAAGTACGTGAAGTTCGAATACCAGATTCGTGCACTCGCTAGACAGTGAAAATGTCGTCTGAAGTCCCGACAATGTGACGCCAGACAGCTTTCTTTTGACAGCGATTATAAGACGCCATCGATTTTAAGTCGCTTCGAGATATTAGAGACCTTTAAATGAGAATCAAATGTCCTTCTAAGAATCGATAGTGTACTATATGCGGTCATTCTGGTTTTGTATTCTGTGGTCTGGTGACGTTCATTCACTTTGTGTATTTTTGTGTGGAAAACAAGCTGCCACAAATCAGCAGTTGATTTAAAGTACAGAAGCCCTTCTGTGATTCTGCATTTTCCTTCATTTTTTTTAAATTTATTTTTATTAGAGGTGGGGGAGGTGGTGGGTGGTTCCGATCCATGTCTGTCCCTCACTATCGTTTCCAACTTTAGCATTTTCGTCTTCAAAAGTCTTGATTCCTTTTTTCCTCCTTTTATCTATGATATTTGAAATGTGGTCTTTAATTTGTCTATCAAGTCTTCTTTGTCACTGGTTCGTGCATTCAACTGGAATCTTCTCATTGACAATTTGGAAAGTAACTAATATTAATCTGCATACTACCGCATCCGTTTCTATAAATGTCGTTTGCGCCTCATTTGATAGCATGAGAACATGCTTTCAGTATTGTGTTTGCACCGTCTTCACTCTGCCGAGCAGACCAACCGGATTTGCGATGTGATCAGTTTCCTCTTCTCAACTCCTATCCATCATACATCACCCCGTCCTAGGATGCCAATGTTGAAGTTTTACGTCTGGGCTGCCACGTGAGAACCTTTTCTTGTTCGTGCATTGTGCAAACATTATTGCTTATCTAGACGAAAACAGGTGTCAGCGATGCTGATTTCACCCAAGTTTTTCTTCATCGCGCCATTAACCCTATTAACACGGGACTTGTATCTTTTCTCCATGGAGGAGTTGTATTTTTATTCTTAGTTGACTTGTTCATATTTGTAAAAAAAAATAGGATGGCTTTAAATGTCTACATCATGACGTAGCCAATCCCACGCCCACTCTCCTTATTCGCTTCTTACGACGAGCTTAAGAGGATTATTGTGTTGTTCTTTGGAAACTTACATTTCGACTCCCGGATATCTCTAGTGTATATATATAAACATTTCAATTGTATATATGTATATATATGTATATATATATATATATATATATATATATATATATATATATATATATATATATATATATATATACATACAATTGAAATGTTACTAGAGTTCTGTAAAAGACAAATATAGCTACATGCTATGAAATCCCTAAACATTAAGGAATTAATAAAATGTCCGAAATCTTATAATTCAAAATCTAGGGTTTAATTAACAAAACAGCCAGACATCTATTTCTGAAATCAGTATCCGTAATAATAGATTATAAATAATAAAAAGGAGATACCGTTGAATTAAACTGAGAATTTGGCACCAAATCATCGTCTTTCTCTCACTCTGGCTGTCTCTCTCTCTCTCTCTCTCTGTCTCTCTCTCTCTCTCTCTCTCTCTCTTTCTCTCTCTCTCTTAGTCTGACATTTCATTTTAAGAGATAGTAGGGGTATCGCATCTCAGTACATCTTATTGCTCAGCGTGAGAGTGATGTGTCTTGAATATGTGTCTAACCGGGCGGGGCCCTACTATCTCCCGGGGAGGTCCTGATCGGCTGTTAACTGAAGGTCGGATACTGGGACCTGGAACAGGGCCTCAGAAGATGATTAACCGATGTGTGTAGCCATCGTTGACATGTGTGAATATTTCCCATCTACACCAAAATTGACACTATTGGCAAACCAAGGTGAAACCGTCATTCCCGTCAACTTTAGCCGTGTGCATGGGACTATAAAAAAATGACGTGGGTAACCAATCTAGCCGATGGCCTTGCCAGAATAGTCAGAGAAAAAAAGCAAACAATCGAACGGATGAATCCAAATTGAAAACACCATAACTTTTTCGTGTACACAGGTGAATGTAGTAAATTTGTGAATTTAAATCAATTCGTGGCCTAGCGGCATCGGTGATAAACTCAAACACGAGAGCATAATAGACTGGTTAAACGCCATATTTGCAATTTCTATCCAACAGGCAATCCAAGAAGTAAGAATTGTCTGGTACTTCATAAATTCCTGCAACAAGTAGAAAAAGCCAGAAACAACAGACCAAGAAATAATCAATTCAAGTAAATGGAAAATGGAAATGCAGTACTAGTGGTTATAGAGAGTCTTTAGAAATACATTGAAATAAAGAAGAATACTGAACTATTTGCCAGAAGATTCAATAATACCAATCTGCAAGATAAATGGTAGTAAAAGAAATGATGTCCCTTACAGAGACATACTGCTACTAAGTAATACAGGAAATATGCATACAAAAGTATTTAACAAAATACAAAGACAATTCAATCGGTAAACCGCTGCTGATCAAAGTCTAACTGTTATTAGATACGGGCATGGGATGTACTCATGGAGGTGAAGGGTAATCAGGGTCCGCTGAAACATGCTGATTTAAGGCCCTTACCTCCCGTACCCCTTTGTGCACCTGGAAAAAGACTATCACAGAAATGTGGCAAACGAGGTAAGGATCGACACTGTGATCTATATTGGGGTGAGCATATAGAGGAGTTTCACATTGCATGCAGTCACTGCAGTCAGAAGGATCCTGATTCACCATTCTAAGTGGTCTCGGAATGTACGAAGAGCTGCTGTAACTCGCTATCAATGAAATGTCAAAGTTAACGCGACACCACATAACGAAGATCAATCGATTACCATACCAAGATTGCAGATGTAATTTTGTGGAGTATTCGAAACGGAGTAAAGACATATAGAATTATAGTTTCTTGTGAGAATAATTACCAAACTTACCCACGGAAGCGTTATACACAGCATCATTTATCGTATAGTGTCATACAATAATCAGCCGGTCACACGACACGTAAATTGACCGTTTGGACATGAGAACTGAGCAGGTCAAACAAATTGTTATCTTAAAAACTGTTCACCCACTGCTTCACTGTTCACGGAAAAGGCTTCGGGAGTAAACCCTGAGAAAAATTCAGGAGCTGGTGTCCTTAAGGCAGTCTAGTGGTGGCTTCATCGTTATTCTGGCAATTCCTACGATGTCGTTGTTCCCAGGCTGTAGCGGAAGTTTGAGAACAAACGGCGAAGAAGAGGAAACATTTGTGTCAGTAGGCACAATACAACAACAGGTGGAATCCTTCATATATCTTGGTAGCGATATAGGTAAAGTAGGCTATAAATAGAGATATCAAATTAAGAATTCAAAAGACGAGAGCGACTGTCATAACTTTAGGGCATTTATACAGATATAAAGAGATGAAGTCCATCACAAAAATACCAAAGATGGTATAAGAAGCACATAAATAACTATACAACGCTTCTGCCGACATATCTAATTCACGATTAGACAGCTTATCGCATTATATCACGCTTGTGTGCATGACATCAGCTTTTAGTTTAAATATCCTAGTAGCAATTTAATATGAATTTGAATTCAATGTCTAAAAAAAAAACTTAGCATTAGACCGTTAAATAATTCAAACAATGTGTAGTCTAATGTATTTAAATACCAATTTTTTGTTCCTTACAAAATATACGTATAACTTGATATATTTTAAAACTTGTTAATTCATTATTGCACCGAACCATCATTTACATTTCAATATATTATACATAACATGAGTCAGTTTCGCAACAATGTAAGAAAATGTATTCAATGAGTGCTAAAAGATTCTAGATACTCGGTCTGGTTCTGCAGTAGATTCTCATGTTCTAGAGAGAAAAAAATGCACAGGAAAGAGATATCCCATTATGAAATTAGTCACGTCTCTTTACCCAGAAGCAACATCAACGTACTGGTCGAGCACAAGTCAACAAGCATAATCCATTAACCAAGGCTGGCGTGTTTCAGCTTTCCGAGCAGAACATGAATGCTGTCAGTTTTGTCGTCTCTGGGACAGTTTTTCGGATCATTTGACAAGATAGTGTAGCTGTATTTTATCATATTCGTCTGCCTTCCCAGACGCTCTAGTTTGGATTTACACAAGTTTCCAATTCGAAATGATGATTTACTCAAAAGAAGGGGTTGAGAAAGAGAAAAAAAAGCGGAGGAGGGGTGGGGAGGGGGGGGAGTAGGTGGTAAAACAGTAAGTGGAACGGCTCACAACAGGAACTTACGTGTATTCGGACTCAAGATGTAACACGATCGTATCCTATGTGAAGTAAACGTATTTACGGAGTGTGCTGAAAAGTTTCGTTTATTTAAGTGTACGGCGCAAAATACAGTACAACACACACTACCTTAGAAAATGAAGCGAACAAAATAAAACGCCAATTTAAAAAAAAATGGCTTTCTGACCAAATCTGCCAACAGGAATTAGTTCCTGGTTAAAAGTAGATTGTATTCATGTTGCCATAGTAACTATTTATGATCAGAGGTGTACTTAACGTAACAAGAAAAGAATCACTGAAACCTTGTGAGCATATCGTAAAAGGTGGCTAAATACAGTTGAGGATGATGTCAGTAACTTCATATTGTAAATTTTAAGTAAATTATCTAACTTCTATAGCAATTGCATGAATACAAGCTCACTGTAAAGGATTCAGCAGTAATAAAAGACAAGAACTGTCACCATTTGTTTAACCAACGAAAAGTACCTATTTCTGAAACTACATATAAAGTACCTATTTCTGAAACCAGGTAAAGTACCTATTTATGAAACAACGTATAGTACCTATTTCTGAAACCATGTGAAGTACTTATTTCTGAAACCCACGTATAGTACCTATTCCTGAAACTACGTAAAGTACCTATTTCTGAAACCACATATAGTAACTCTTTCTGAAACCACGTATAGTACCTATTTTTGAAACCACGTATAGTTACTATTTCTGAAACCACGTATAGTACCTGTTTCTGAAACCACGTAAAAGTACATATTTCTGAAACCACGTAAAAGTACTTAATTCTGAAAACACGTATAGTACCTATTTCTGAAACCACGTAAAAGTACATATTTCTGAAACTACATATAGTATATATTTCTGAAACCCACGTATAGTTCTTATTTCTGAAACCACGTGTATTTACTATTTCTGAAACCACGTATAGTTACTAATTCTGAAACCACGTATAGTTACTATTTCTGAAACCCACGTATAGTTACTCTTTCTGAAACCACGTATAGTACCTATTTCTGAAACCACGTATAGTACCTATTTCTGAAACCACGTATAGTATATATTTCTGAAACCACGTATAATTACTATTTCTGAACCTCAAGCACAATTCATTCCCATTAATGAGAAATATTAGGAAACAAAAATTAGTGGTTATTATTAGTGCTTATTATTTTTATTATCAGTATCCCACAAAGACATCATATCTCACATAATATCTATGACGCATGCTTGAAATGTGTTATCAGTTGTTGCAACTGGCAGGACTTTGTAGTCAATGGTGATGCAAATATCTCATCCATCTTCGATTCGCGGACGACATAGTGCTAATCGCAGAGTCAACCGTAGAAGGCAACTACATGTTAGAGATGCTCAATAAAGAGAAAAAGGTGGGCTAGAAATGAATATCTCCAATACTAAACTTTTGCGAAACTGTTTCGTCCATTGTGACACAGCCATCCTTCCTCTGCAGGAAATACGTGGAAGACGTTGAAGAATACTGCTGTTATCTGGGACATCTTCTCAACATGCAGAATAATTTAGAAACATAATTAACAAGGCGTCCCCGTGCGGGCTGGACGGTCTTCTCGTCCATCTAGACAGAACACAGGTTGCCGGAAACGAACCCTATACGCTTCTCTCTTCAACTTCACAATTATCCATGCAATGTGATATGCTTCTGAAACATGATACATACCAAACAAATGGAGAAAAAACTGAGTGGGGCCCAGACATTTCTTGATCTGACCTGACCTACTTTCCGCAATCAGCTCATACAGGGATCTCCACAATTCCGACCTATGACAATTATCATAAGCGAGCGATAAATGGGTTCGTGCAAACAAGACACATCGTCAGTGGGCAGGCCACCTACTCAGAAGAAATGATGAACGTTGGAGTACAACGTCAGCATTTAGTACCATAGAGGCGGAAATAGAGTGCGGTGTAGACCGTTTATGCGTTGGTTAGACGCCATTGCAATGCACTACAACATTCCCACCACGTTAAAAAGTAAGCGTATTGCTCACTGGACCTCCATAACCTAGGATAAAGATAGCTGGAGATGAATTTGGGACACTCAGTAGTACAACACCTGCTGATGAACAGATCATCATGTAATCAAGAAGTTATTATTATTATTATTAGTAGTATTATTATTAGTATTATTATTATTCAACATGTCACTCGTTTCATTCAACAAACTAAGTAGCCCCTTTTCAGCCGTGTCTGACTATGGTAGCCCCCTTTTCAGTTGTGTCTGACTATGGCAGTCCCTTTTCAGCCGTGTCTGACTATGGCAGTCCCTTTTCAGCCGTGTCTGACTATGGAAGCCCCTTTTCAGCCGTGTCTGACTATGGAAGCCCCTTTTCAGCCGTGTCTGACTATAGGTTGATGAGACCGTGGAGTAAGAACTCTCTACTAACTTTTTGGTTTTCCATTTCCTTGTTGTCTATTCACTTCCCTGTGTTGCATGAGCTTGGTTTTGCCCATCCTGAACTGGCTCTTCAGGTTACATCTCCATTTGGATCGGTCTGCAGCTATGTCTTCCCAAGATATCAGATCCATTTCCAGTGTCTTCATGTCCCACTTACATGCGTCTTTGAACCTCAAATGTGATCGGCCATTTGTTTATTTATCCCACGCCAGAAGCACATAGCAAATAGTACACGCCACAATATGTCTAACAATAAATTTTGATTAACTTTTTCCTTCCAACTTGATTGGAAATCCTGAAAATCAGTGGAAAGCGAATAATTGAGAGAGTCGAGCACCATAGTCTTGTTATGAAATCAAAATTCGCTTAATCTTTTGGTGAATTCTTTTCCTTTCTCTAATTAATTGGATAGCAGTATTATTTGAGTCAGGCAGTTGTGATATGTTTGTCATTTGAAGAGATATAACGCCTTAATAAAAAACAAACTGACATGAAAAGCAATCAACAAGCGTGCCAGAGGGAAACAGCGCTACAACATCAACAGAAGCACATGTTAAATATGTCCAGCCGCGTTATCAAGTCAATAGACAGGGGTATTTGAAGAAATGTTCCTGCCGACCTCAGATTTCGTGATGGCGACTGATCTGATAGGAATATGTGAAGCACGTGATTGTCAGGACGCCGGGAACACTCTGTAGCATAACGCGCTATGTTTCTGAGCTTCCTACTCCACTCGTACACTTGCTGTGGTTAAAAGGCATATATCACCGAAGTGACCCTTAATTCTTCAATGAATTTCTACAATTCGCTGCTAAAAAAAAACAGTAAAACAGAGACGCCAGGTCCCCTTTGTTGCACGTGATTAGTTGAGCAGCCATATTTAGATGCCCACAATAACGCTAGCTGACTTGTATGTACCCTGATGCAACCTTCATGACCCCGTTGAACTCCTTAGAATTGAAACTGACAAGTAACATATCAATATCAATGAATTTATATCACTTTTGAGGTTTACTTTGACAAGCACCCTCGTGTGTGTGTGTGTGTGTGTGTGTGAGTGAGTGAGTGAGTGAGTCAGTAAATGAGTGAGTGAGTGAATGAGTCAATGAGTGAGTGAGTGAGTGAGTCAGTCAGTGAGTGAGTGAGTGAATGAGTCAATGAGTCAGTGAGTCAGTGAGTGAGTGAGTGAGTCATGAGTAAGTGAGTGAATGAGTCAATGAGTGAGTGAGTGAGTGAGTGAGTGAGTGAGTGAGTGAGTGAGTGAATGAATCAATGAGTCAGTGAGTCAGTGAGTGAGTGAGTTAGTGAGTCAGTGAGTCAGTGTTGTTTGTATTAACGGGTGTGTCTGCCCGCCTGTGTGTGCGTGTATGTTTCAATGTTAAGTTAAATCTACACGATTTCTCATATTTGGTGGCAGCACACACCAATGAATCGGGACAACTTATTTGTAATGGATGTTCGTGCTCTCTTTTCTACAAAATGAACGTCTTGTTAATTCATTGCCTGACTATTTAGTTTTATTCTTTAGCTGACAAAAAATAAACATCAAATCATAAGAATCAGTTTTCATCCGTTAAGTGAGCTGGTGCGGATTGCAAACCAATGTGCTGAAACGATGACAATTTTGGTTTCCCCTTCTTTTGACAAAATATACATCACTTTCAGGATCTGAATGGCCCAAGAGTTAGACCGCTTGTTCCTCATGGCTCTCGACTTAGTTTCAATGTAGTGTCTACCACGCTGTAAATATGTACCTGAAAGACAAAGAAGGTTAGGCGTCGATAAGGAAACTGGTCAGCCCACCTCAGAAATCGCAAAGACCTTGTTGTTGTTGCTATTAATGTTGTTGTTGTTGTTATTAATGTTGGTGTAAATGATGTTGTATTGACTGGTTCACTCCGTAGAGCCGATATATCGGATGGTAAACTTTCTTTAACTGCTGCAGAGTCGCTATATTGGCTTGAACTATTGCCGTACTTATATTTACAAGTTTCTCAATAACAACATTCCCAAAATGTCTCTAAACGATTAGTTATTGCGTGATCTATATATTGTCGCTGAGGAGTATGTAACTTTACTTCCTACCACAGACAGAAACCAGAAAGATCACAGCTCGTGCCCGGCTACAGTTAGCATATATACATCTATATTCACAATGTCGAATATAGACCTAACAACTCTGACGGGCTCGAGCAAACTTCATCGCCAGTATACAGAGCCCCGAGAGAGAATCCCGTATGCGACAATTTATCTGTTTCAGCTTGGCGATAGAACATGAAGTACACACTAGGTTGTTCTGAAACATAACACTTCAGCCCTGCCGACAGCGCTTGTTATGAAACTGCATAATTTTTACGTTAGTGGATTGTGGTTCTGACGTGTATATGTTGAAGACCTGTGCTTTGCATGAAACTGAGAAGATAAAGACTTGAAGTTTAGACATAGAGTTGTTGTTTTTTCCAAAGGGGTTAAAGTGCTCGTATATTTGCACGCAATTGATTGTACAGCCGTTTGTCAGTTACTAAAGGTGAAGCCATTTACCAGTAGTAACACACCTTTTGTACTCTGCGTACTTTGAGTCGCTTTGCTGTTTAGTTTTCGTGTAGCTTTTATTTCAAATTTGTTAACGAAAAATCCATCCTCGAAAAAATGTTAGATTGAAATTCACAAGAAGAGTGTATTGCGACCGTTTCATTACGACCACAACAAGTGCGCAGTACATAGTGTGTGAAAATAGTGTTTGCTGACAAGGAAGGGCGTGTGAAAAGAATATTATTACAAATTAAAAATATCAAAAGAAATATATGAAATAGGAGAGAATACAATGTTATAGTCTGTTTGTGCAGTTTAGATTGTTTTTAAGTTGCCTCTTTTATTTATTTATTTTTTGCGTCGTTTTCTATATGAATGAAATGTTTTACTTATATTTGGTCCTTCTGTAATTACCAAAAAAAATATTTTCAATGATTTTTACATTCTTTAAAACATTTGCAAGTCAAATACATCCATCCGTCTGACTGATAAACATCATTGTAGCCTTTGGCTTAATCATAGCTGGACATCCCTTTCTATATTCATCCGCAGTAAATGCACTTTGTCTGTCACATTATTTTGCAGTTTGAAAAGTGAGTGAATCACTCTGCGGATATAAAGAGGTGCGATTTATGTTAAAATAGTAGACAGCTTTATATGTTAAATATTGGGGAGCTGACATTGATATATTAAACAGGGAATTGACCAGAAATCAAGGAAACTATTTTGTCCTAGGACTGTCATTTCTGCAGAAAATCGTATCGTGAATAACGTGTGGTTTAAGCCAATGAAGAGTCAGGTAATTACACTCCTTGTAATTTGTTGAAGTATTTCGACAGAGAAAGCTGAGAGCTTTTGCATGTCCTCTATGAGACATTCCTATACAAGGGGAATAAGTGATTTGAGATATTCCGTGAGAGTTACACGTCTCTGGAAAATGCCAGTATTCGATGGGCGGACACGCAGAGTAACCCGGCTATTGTTACTGGCAGACCGCGTGCTTTCCATATGAAACTCTGAAGGATCCACCAGGGACAGAGGTATTGTGGGACTCGCACGTCTCATTACACTAAATGGATCGAAAGACGAAAGTTGAAAAAGGAAGATAAGAGCAATGTAGTTGGCTTGAAAATGGCAATCGCCATGCGTATTTGTCGATTCCATTTTCTCGACTTTCGCGAATTTACTGTACTCTCAACAAATAATCATACTTGCACGCTGTGAAAAAATGAGAAATTACAATATTTTAATATACATAATTACTCTAGACAAATGTCAGAAATAGGATCGTCCTGTGCAATACTAAGCGGAGTAGACAATTATCGATCTTCAGATCATAATGAACTTATCGCTGTTTATCAGTTCTACAATCGAACGTCTTCCATATCTTTATGTTCAAATGGTAAGCATTATTCTCTCTCTTTATTGTAAGTTCATTGTTCTATATTCAATCAATAAAGTCCGTTTCTGCACTATGTATCATTCTTATTCTACACGTATCATTCTCAAACGCAGCGATTGCTTTGTTTAAATGCATGTAATGCGTTGTCTTTGTGCATTGACCTTCCTCGGATTATCCTTAATAGATTAATTCTACGTTAACTTTATTCCAGATCATGATTATTACAAGTGAATTAACTGGTTTTTTGTTGTTGTTTCCAATCATTTAGTATATAGTCACATCGTGACTCATGACGTCTCATAACATCATCACGTGGCTTGCTACGCCCTGATGTGTCTAATATGATAACTAATTAAGATTTCTTCAGCACATCATCACTTGTATTTCTAATTATCCCTAGAATTCTAAACATGTTTCTGAACCGCAACATTTTTCCTGCTATCAATAATCTCTGTGTTAGATTTATGATTAACCAAAAGTCACTGTATTCGGGAATACCAAAGTTGTTGACACACAGGTCGGATTCATTTCTTTAGTACACTACCCATAGCCATACTCTCCAATCAGGGGGAATCAATCAAAGTCATAAGGCTTCTACCCAAACACAGTAAAGCTCACAAACACAAGACTAGAATTACTCGAATTCGATCGTCAGAGGTCTGGACTCAAGCATTTTGGACTGAGATGTAGTAGAATAAATGTAATTATCTTAATAGCGTTGTAAATCCAAGGCGCTTTAGCTAGCCACGCAGCGATCACAATTTGGACTAGAGCCGATGACGGTCTTAGACATTCTTATTTTCATTTGCACATGTGTAAGCTTGTATTTTTCTGAGAATTTTTATGTCTTTGTTATCACTGTCGCAGGCGGGTTGCACTAATTTCGGTGCCCAGCTTCTGTCAGGCTGGGCCGAGTCACTGTCGCAGGCGGGTAGCACTAATTTCGGTGCCCAGCTTCTGTCAGGCTGGGCCGAGTCACTGTCGCAGGCGGGTAGCACTAATTTCGGTGCCCAGCTTCTGTCAGGCTGGGCCGAGTAGGTAACAAAGGCTTTACACAACATCATGTGCTGCCTGTTGTTTATATATTACGGTTTTAAAACACCAGCATCACGTGTCACGTGTTGTAACGAAATGATGGTTCTCTCTCCACAACATCACGTGTCACGTGTTGTATATAAATTATGGTTCTCTCTCCACAACATCATGTGTGGTGTGTTGTATATAAATTATGGTTCTCTCTCCACAACATCATGTGTGGTGTGTTGTATACAAATGATGGTTCTCTCTCCACAACATCATGTGTGGTGTGTTGTATATAAATTATGGTTCTCTCTCCACAACATCATGTGTGGTGTGTTGTATATAAATGATGGTTCTCTCTCCACAACATCATGTGTGGTGTTTGTATATAAATGATGGTTCTCTCTCCACAACACCATGTGTGGTGTGTTGTATATAATTGGGGTTGTACACAATATCACGAGCAGCGTATCGTGAAAATCAATGTATCTATTCTGCTGTCAACCTTCTTCCATCTCTTGATGCTAAGCCTCCAAAAATGATCTGTCTGAGTCGATCGTTTGCTCATTTCCCATCAGTTTGTTCCGTTCAAACGATGTGCTCCAATCCTACTCTACCCATATAGTACAGATAAAGATTGTCTCGTGGCGGGTAATGATGTGTGGGATGAACGTCTTAAATCCATCAGTTTTCTGTACATAAATATGCTCGTGAACAATAACTGCGTAATTTATATACGTGCAATATGTTGCCCTTTGTGCACTGATCATCCTCAACACATTATAATTAATCTTCTCTGCTGTTCAACGAACTTTCCCATGACTTTTTGTTACAACTACATCGTCATGGCTTCCTGTGATTTACTTGTTTAAATGTCAGATTATCAAGACAGTTGTCTTCTCCTTAAGTACACTTTAAAGTGGTTATAACGCCCACTTTTAAGTGGTTAGAACGCCCACTTTTAAGTGGTTAGAACGCCCACTTTTAAGGGTGCGTCGATCATTGCTGACAACACGCTCCCCTCTACTCAGTTATGAATAAATATCTGATTTATTATTTGTAATACGCAAGCAAAGGTTCACATCAGAAAAACTTGTAATATCAAATATGAAACACTTCATTACTGACACCATGTCTATCTTGTTCTACCTTCTTTGAAAAAACTATTTTCTCAAAATTGTACTTACTGTAAAGTATATGTAAGCTGTGGCAGTGTCGCTGGACTAAAACTGATGATGCATGCAGTAGCTGAGTTTATTTATTCTGGTAGTTTTATTTCAAAACATTTGCCACTATTGATGTTTCTGTTGTATTTATATACACCACCAGTGCCCTTTTTATTTCATTCTTTGATGTGTGTGTACATGAAAAGATTCTACAAATTATGAAATCTTTTGCTGTATAACATTCACTAACTGCAACTTCGCTGCTATTTAAATCAGAAACGTTAGAAATCCCAACAGGGGTGATAGAAATGATAACACAAAGGATTATAATTACTCGATCTACGAGTAGTTAAAGACATATCTCTGTTGTTTTACTGTACGTCCAGCTCCTCAATTTTTTTTTGTCGGCTGTGAAATTTTGGAGTGCACCTTATTCTTGGCATAAACGAGTTTTAATTAAATAATTAATTAGTTGAATTATCTCTTTATTTATCTTTTTGAAAGAATATACGTATGATGTATTGAAATAAGTAACAATACAATTATTTGCACTACATTTCTTTAAAAATAGTTCCCTTCGGTAAGAACACACTTTTGCTAACGTCCCAATATCTGTAGGAAACATTCCTGGAACTTAATCTTTGACACCTTTCCCAGATGCTTCTAGCATTGATCACAAAGCTCTCGGCATTCTTACATACCTGCACATTCAATGCCGATTTTAGGAAAGGGAACAAGGTAAAATGAGATAGTCCCAGGTCGAGAGAATTTGGAGGATGTTCTAGGGCAGTAACATTGTGGGTTGCTAGATAATGCTTCATTAGCAGGTATTGATGTCCTGGCATCTTGTCATGCAGAAGAATCCAACTATGTGTGCTCCATCGACACTAGCATGGGCTCCATCGACACGCTAGTCCACTCAAAAACGTACGATTTCTTCATTGCGATATCATCATATGCTTTGTTAAGCAAGGCTACTTACTCTGAGTATTACTTCTTAACCAAACCAGAAAATGTTCAATCACATGCATATGTAACCCCGATGGCCCCACGTACACAACACAAATGCTAACTTCTGTACATTTTATTCAAGTACATGTAAACCTATTCCGCCGAGGTGACTACCAACTTATCAAACTATAATTACCATGCCATTGTCCCTCAATCATACATAAGTTGAGCGTACGAAGAAGAAGAAGATACAAAAGTTGGCTAGTCATGGAACCTTTTTATTATTATTAAGTTCGGTTAGACGTCTATGTCCCGTTGCGTTGATCTGTAACACCCATGGCCCACTGTTGCGGAACGGTTCCAGACCTCGTCTAGAGCAGAGGGACAGGCTGATATCTGCCAAAGCTATACTCTGAGTGGAAGACCTCTACTGCCCCTGCAGTTGGTCCAGGGAAGTATTTTGAGGCTGAGGAACGATGTGTGAAGTATCTTGTGGATCGGACTTTCCTGGTCAAGCCGTATGACATAACCGAACAAGGAGATCCGGGGACGGTCCAGAATTTGTGAAATTAGGTGAGGCCTATTTTAGTAGTGACGTCTAGGTTTTGTGCGTAGCGTTCCAGACTCACTTAAGTTATTCTGGACACTATTCTTCTTCTTCTTCTGCGTTCGTTCTCAATCTCCCACAAAACACCCTGAACAGGGCTTTGCAAGTAGCAGGAAGTAGTCTGGCGAACAAAATACGTTGTGTCGCTAGTTTACGGCTTGGCTGCGATATTTGCACCTTTCGGTCCGACACATCCGTCTTCGGCAGGTCTGGACACTGTGACCAATGGTTACGGGGACGTATAGGAAACTTATCTCCAACTTAGCCCTGCATTATTTCCCCTTTCACAAGAAATACGTAAATTAGACAACGAATACGTATTCTTTCATAAAAATGCAACGTTACACCTTATTTTCATAATTGGATATGGTTATATCAATGTCAGTCTAATCTTTATATTTCTTAGTTCTCTTATCAGAGGGTTTCGTTACTTTTAGACAGATGGTTTCTCCATTTCTAAATATGGTTCGCTCCTGTTCATAATATAGTCCCTTCTCTCTCTCTCTCTAAGAATGTCTAAATAACATCTTGAGTGTTGTGGTCCTCGTCTTCTGTATCGTGTCTGACCTCTGACAGTCTGGCAGCTTAAGTCTGTCTAGGTTCTGCAGTGGAACATAGACGCGTGCACTCGTGCGATGGGATGTGATCCCTGGTTTCTGGGCTTCACTTGTGCTTTCTGTCACAGGGGTTGGAATACCCTTCTGACGTTCGTACTTGTGTGATGGGATGGGATCCCTGGTGTCTTGGTTACATCTGTGCGTTCTATCAGAGGTGTTCGTTTACCCTTCTGATGTTCGCACCAGTTTTCGAACAGTTTTCGAAACTCACCGACGTTCGACGTGTAACTTATTGAAGTCTAGTGTCGTTCAAAGGCAATTAGTGCAAGACTTTGAATTCACCGAATATTCTGAAACCATTTAAGTATTGTTAGGCCAAACCAGAAGTTTCCACCGCTTAAAGAGTGTGTGCAGTCAACTCAAAATAAGAACTTTGGGTTGCGTTTCCTACCAAAGCAGTTTTTTTGTGGTTAGACTACCTTGTTGTCCAAAGGCAGTTTAGTGCAAGCCTCTGAATTCACAGTAGCCCTTCCTGCAAAATATATATGAAATGTATTGAACATCTAAATTTATGTCTCCCTAAACTTCGTCTTCGTCTATGACTGCGTTGAGCGCAAGTCACGTGGTACACCCGTCACCTTTGAGTGGACATCTTTGTGTGACAGTTCTTCTTGGCCTGATCCGTATTACTCCAGCACTCCATCTCTAGATTAGCCCTCTCTCTTAAAATGGCCTCTACCGCCTTTCCATGGAACAACTCGCCTCTAGAACACTGGAGATATAACAATTTCCCCACCACCCTTCTGAATCCTGAATTCCACCACCCTTCTGAATCCTGATTTCCACCACCCTTCTGAATCCTGACTTCCACCACCCTTCTGAATCCTGACTTCCACCACCCTTCTGAATCCTGACTTCCACCACCCTTCTTAATCCTGACTTCCACCACCCTTCTAAATCCTGACTTCCACCTCCATTCTGAATCCTGACTTCTACCACCCTTCTCAATCCTGACTTCCACCACCCTTCTGAATCATGACTTCCACCACCATTTCAGCTAAAAATGTTAGGACCAATCCCTAAGCTGAACATATCATGAACGCATGTCTATCAATTGGAACCAATATATTGAACTATAGATAATAAAAGTCAGTAATTTTGACCAGCCAACTTTACATTGCCCTGATATCCAGACAACAAAAAGTTACAATTAGAAACCAGATCGGCGTTGTTCGATGACCGATACAAACTATCCTCTCACTGAACTCTGAATTAGACTTTCTTTCTCCCAGGCAGCTATCAGACACATGACAACGATGATAATAACAATTTCCACATTGCAGGTAAGCTTGGAACAGGCAAAGGTTAGGGAAACATCTCCAAATAAATGCATGCTGAAGTTGGATGCACTGAGAACCGCTCCGCCCCCTTCCCTCTTTCGCGGGAGACGGTGGCCGTGTCCCTGTTTTTTAGTCACTGATGTGGATGTCCGATACAAACGAGGATAAAGAATCATATTTTTTAAAGACTAAATATGTTATTGTTAACATGTGTACATCATGTTTCACGAGCAAATGTAACTATGCCGTTTTCTGTATGTCTATATGCTGGACATATTTTAGATACCATAACAAAAATATGTCCCCAGAACCCAATAAAGCAATTTAAGAGAAGACAACAGAGTTTGATCTTACAGATGAGAACGGCCATGCACCTGTGAACAAACATCTTAATGGAACAGACTGCGTGAACCAAACTGCAGATTATGTCACCACAACGTTGAATCAGTCTAGCCTTTTTAACTGGTCATGTACGGTATGGCTTGCGAACCTGCGACACAGGCTGCTCATATCCCACCCCACCATACACAATACACTCTACAAACCACAACAACAAATGAAGATGATTGGACCATTAAGAGCTTCTAGTACAGAGACAAAGGGATTATATCATTATATATGCTGAACTTTAGTCGAGAAATATTTAAATACTTCTGTAACCATGGCAACAAGTAAACAAACAACTCTTTTTTAGAACATAGTTGACAATTGCCAATATGGATCCAGGGAAACACACAAATTATCCACTGTACAATTACATACAATTTATAAAATATGTTTACAGAAACGTTGAGCAAGTTACGTCAAATAACAAATTTAGCGAGACTACGGCGGTAGAGTTGATTCAAATTAAGTTGATAAAAACACGGATAGTTATGGTTCAGATACCGAGCTGGAACAAACACAAAAACAAAATCTACATTGCGACCGATAAGTCACTGGGTGTGACTAGCAATACACATAAGAAGTAACACGTCATGGAAGAAGAAATGAACACATGAAATACAGATACTAAATATTTTTGTAAAGATCCTTAGCTACATGATGTGTGTGGATTAGCTGTGATTTTTGCCAAAAATAGTCGACAGTCCACAACAATTATGTAATTAAGTATCTTGTTATATCTTTTTTTATTATTTCATCTTTTATTACGTGACATTTGAGTTCTTCTTTGTATTGTCTATTAAAGGTCTTTTGATCGAAACCTAAGTTTCATTTCTGTTTTGTTTTGTTTCTTATCCATATTTTCATACACTGCGAGCAGTACCAACATATAAAACAACTTTCTATAGAGATTACAACTGCAATAGTGCACACAATGATTTGGCGCATGGTTCACGAAGGACCAACTGCAGTGATGACTCTATGCTTTGTAAGGAACAAGACAGCAATACGAAAGATCCGCAATACGTGAGGATATCAGGAGAAACTAGAATAACAATATCAAACTCGATGTGCTCCAACTTGATGAGTTGATGGACACAAAAAGATTAGATGGAAATAATCATCTAATCATCGATTTTGTACCGTGATACTAGTAAGTTTAGTTCCCAGGTCGATTGTCACTTCTACAGCGCTTGAAAATGGCCAAAGGGATTTTTCTCATCGAAGCTTCTCGAGTCAAGATTGTAGTGTCCAAACAGATTGGATAAACTTAATGGAAAACATTTAAATCCGAAATTATCTTCGCATTTCACATTTTTCTTTGCCTTAATCCGACAGGAATGCCATGTACAAGGAAGGCAGCATAATTTAGCATGCATCCTGATATTGTGTTAGGCTGTACCAGTCATGACCTAGATCGTTCGACAACCACCGCTTAGGTGGGCGGCTTCGTGTACGTGTACTATGACCGTTATTCCACCAGAACGTTGTACTTCGTTTCCATATGTTGCCAGACATTCGTACCATATGACATGATCAAGTGAATTTGCCCGATTTTGCTGTTTCTGCGACGTCCCGAAGTAGAGTTTGATGTCAAATATCCTCAATTAGAATGTGTTCCCTTATCGATATATTTAGTACACGCCGTTCCATAGTTCTTTGAGTAACGCTTGGATTTTCATCATTTGCTTTGATCAATTGACACCCTTTATAGCTGTAATTCATAGCTAGATGGCAAAGCAAAGGCAAAGGCCACCGTCCATCGTAGACGATGATGGCATAATTGATTTTGCAAGCGCTATTTTTAGTAAGGATTAACTGCACTACCTTTTATTCTCACTCTCCCGTCTCGTGCCGCCCGACCCCAGTGGCAAGTCAAGGACAAGACGAGATGCAGGGGACTTCGCATCAAGCACCCGTGAAAAAGACGGCGGAGTCCGAAGTCGAACCCACACCACCTAATCACGAGGCCGACGGCTTAACCATTTCGCCACCGAATTCACATAGCTGGATGACCACGTAATTAAAGGTGCGTGCTCTTTCTGTGATGTCTCTCATCTGTTGGAGTTTGGCTTCATGCAATTGAAGCTATACTACGCAGCTGTTCCCCGCTTAGAGATTTCCGAATCAATATTTTGGGTGATATTTATTTCTTTGCATAGGTAGGCGTAGAAGCTGACATTCTGGATGATTCCATCCCCCATCTTGATTTCCTGCTGTAGGCAGTACGGATTTCTCAGGCATCGTGTTTTCTACTTATTCATACTAAGACCCACGACTCTGCTGATCTCATTTCGATCGATCAAGAGTTGTTGGTCCTCGTCAGTGGTATGACTAATAAGCATAATGGCGTCTATAAACTGTACATATGCCAGCCTCTCGACATCTATATGTCCAATTTAGCTGCTGACAAATCTCTTCGAGAGCTGCTGTAAATAACTTCGCGGAAATGGTGTCGCCCTTTAGAACTCCTTTTGGTATCTGAATATTTACTGGACGATGGCATATCGTAATTGCCGTATTGTAGATTTCCTCAATCATGTTTGTGTAGTTTATAGAAATACCCTTATTGTTTAGAGCATTTACCATTGACTTGGTATCAATACTGTTGACGACTTTTTCGTAATAAATCAATACAAAATATACGGGTATGCGCCGTTCGCGCGCTAACCGCATCAAATGAATGATCGTGCGAAATGGGTCTGTGAGGGAGAACTATTTTCTGAATCAGACGTGTACACGAAGATGATGTTTAGTTTAGTTTAGTTTAGTTTAGTCCTAGAATCAGCTTTATTGCGCACGGTTTAACCTATAAGTACTATGTTCTTCTCCGTATTTTGGGGGAATCTCAGCACAATGCACAAACTCTACAGCACCAGCAAGGATCCCGTAAGAAATTGGGTAGATTGTTAATATAATTTTGAATTTTGCCTACGCTTTTCGATTTCCATCTGCTAAATGATTTTTAACGAGCGCAACACTGAACACGGGCGTCCTATCTTTACTGCCCAGAGATCCAAGAAAATACCAGAACGTCCACGTGAAAAACATTACGGTCTCCGCCGTGATTTAAACCGGCGACCTCCAGCATCCAAGGCCGACGTCTTACCTCAAGAAACGAGGTTGATGTTTGTCGAGGTTCCTGCCTGTCATGCTAGTAATAACTATAGGACATATATAGTTGTTGTTGTTGTTATTGTTGTTGTTGTTATTGTTGTTGTTGTTGTTGTTGAATGCCAACAATGAGTAGGATTACTCTTTTGTGTGCCCTTCAAAAGACGTTAAGTGGCGGGTTGTTGTAGCTTTCATCACTTCCCGAGCGTGAAGATGCGGGTGGACTTGGGTCCTCCAGGCGGTTGTGCTACTATTGGCCTCATCTGCTACGAGAATCACGCTGATTCCTCATCTCGTTAGTCAGGCTGTCGTGAGAATAGCCCGTTTCCAGGGAGGGTTACTATTAAGCCGAGGTGAGGGTCTTGTCCAAAATATTTTGCCTAACTAATATGTCGGATCAGTATATTTTGCCTGACCAGACGTTCGTCTTCCTTCCCTAAATATCAAGTATGCTATTGATAGTAGGCCCATTGATAGCTAGTTTCCAAGATGTTCGGTGTCTCCCTTATTGTGGATTAGAATAGTCTTGTGAAATTCCGTTGTTCAGATATTCGTTCTGCTCGGAAACATTTATTGAATATCTTGGCCAGTTCACGTGCTAGAATGTCACCTCAAGGTTTAAGGACGGATATTGTATATCGACTGCTTGATGGCATGGAGGTTCTCATCAGGTTCAGCCCTTGCAATCAGTTCTACCTTTATGGCTGCCAGTTTGTGTTTTTTTTAGAATTCAGCTTTTAAGGATAATAGGTAAATATAAAACTGTTTCCATTCTGTTTTTGTTCTCCGTCTATCTGTTGTGATGGTGAAATTAACCATTTTAAGTGCTTTAAGGTCTATCTTCTGTTGTGATGGTGTCAACCGTTTTAAGTTCTTTAAGAAGGCATGTTTTTTCTGTTGTGATGGTGTGAACTGTTTTAAGTGCTTTAATTTAAGTAGGCTTCTGTTCTGTTACAATGGTGTCAACTGTTTTAAGTGCTTTAACCTAAGAAGGCATCTGTTCTGTTGCAATGGTGTCAGCTCTTTTGAGTGCTTTAACAAGACCTCTCTTCTGTTGTGATGGGGTAAACTGATTTTAGTGCTTTAAGAATGCCTCTCTTCTGTTGTTATAGGGTCAACTCTTTTTAGTGCTTCTCTTCTGTTTTGATCGTGTCAACCGTTTTATGTGCTTTAGGATGGCCTCTCTTCTGCTGCATTGTTTTACGGCACCTTAATAGACTTCTCCTGGCTTCATCCACTTTGATTAGTCGCTGCTTTCTATGCTGTTCATAGTCGAATTTGTAGTTTCCATTCACTTAGCGCGTTCTTGTCCAGTCCTCCCTCGGCTTTAAGTCGTCTTCGAATGTCGAATAATTGTCTTGCCTTTTTCTTAAATTGTGTGCACCTTTTGGATTTTAGAACCTTTTCAGCATTACTACATTTAATAGGTATCTTGACCAGTCCGCCAAAGTGCTCTGTTTGGGGATCTAGAGATTTGTCAGTCCTGTTGTGAAATTTCATTTGCGAGCTTCGTGTCATTGAGCAACGTATTGTCTCTGTATTGCTTGCTCTGGTTGAGGAAGACAACTCAGGTTTATTTAAATTCGGATTGGCTTGTGGTCACTACTTATTTCCTAACGATGTAGTATGCCTACATTTGTGATGAACTTGTTATTGTTGCACAATACACAGTCACAAAGAACTTAAGTTTCTTTAATTAGACTAAAATCAGAACATGCAAATATAATTATTTCTATAGGCACAGAACGGGAACTCCAGGAGTTGATTGGTAGATTGGATAGAACGGCCCTGAGTTTTGGTATGGAAATAAATGCTGATAAAACAAAGCTCATGACCAATAACGTTGCAGGGTTTCAATCTGTCATAGAGGCAAATGGGCAGGTACTTGAGGTGGTGAAAAGTTTCAAATATCTTGGATCGTTGATCTGCGAAGAGGGTTCGAAGCCAGAGGTAATTGCAAGAATAGCACAAACAACAGCGGCGCTGACTAGGCTGCAACCTATGTGGCGAGACAAGCGCCTCGCCCTCGGCATAAAAGTCAGACTAATGCGCTCTTTGGTGCTGTCAATATTTCTGTATGCCTGCGAGACCTGGACCATTACAGCAGATATCCAGGGCAGAATACGTGCAATGGAAATGCGGTGCTATAGAAAACTCCTAAATGTTACATATAAAGATCGTGTCACGAACGTAGACATCCGTCGGAGAGTTGAAGACGCTATTGGTCCTTTTGAAGATCTGTTCACAACTATCAAAAGACGAAAGATGGCCTGGTGCGGGCACGTCGCAAGGTCAAACGGAATTCCCAACTCGATACTCTTTGGATCCGTACCGGGTCAGAGAGGGCGAGGACGTCCAATGAAGAGATGGGTGGACAACATCACTGAGTGGTCAGGCCTTCGTCCCGGTGAGATACGTCAGGCGGCGACAGACAGAGAGAGCTGGCGTGGGTTTTTCATGTCTTCATGTGTGCCCCAACGACCTGATGGGTTACGGGATGAACTGAACTGAAACTGAACTGAATTCGTTTATATAAACAAAAGAAAGAAAGAAATTAGAAATCGACTTTCATTATCTATATCATGGGCTAAATGAATTTTGTTGCTGTCAAAGTGTAGGTTCGAATGTTGAAAGGGGGGAAGAAATCTAATGGCAAACAAGAAATTCAAATTATTAGTAATGAATGTGAAAAAAAAAAAAAAAATTCAGCCCATTATTTATGTTCTTTTAAAACCATGAATAATAAAATGATGGTGGTACTCGATTTGTTTTCTGTATGATTCATACTAACTGGGAGCGACTGTTCGAGCCGTTTGGGTATCAGTCTTCTGACCGTTTGGTTATGCGTGTATAACATTGGTAATGCATAGGTTTGTTTCTTTCGAAGATAAGTTAAATATCTTCTCTGTACATGACGTGGCGAATGCAAGAGAAAGTCGCCTTTATTCCTGAGCTCAATAAATTCTCGTAGTGAACATATGCAACGAGAATTAACAGCGAAGCTGATGATTTAAAAAAAATTGTATTGGGGAGGGGGGGAGGGGGGGAGAGGGTTTCTAAAAAAGACATAATGATGTTGTTTTGTAGTTCACAGCGAGGCTATGATATCTGCACTTTTCGGTCCGGCACATCTGGTTTCAGTGTGGCATTTGTGACAGCGGCTTTGCCTTACCTCTGCGTGTTTATTCTCTTATCCCGACTACACCAGTGCAACCTGTTTCCGAGGCCGTCCCTTGGAGGTGGAATAAGGTGTTGGTCAGCTATGACCAAGCTGGTCACTGGTGTATTTCTGTCTCTTCTTTTAGTGTTACTAATATTAGACATGTGATCTTTAAATCACGAGCCATTGAAATCTCCCTCCCCACCCCATAAACCTGTCTTGTAGGTGAATGTCATTCATTCTAGATGTCTTTAAGTCACGTGTACATTTGCCATCAACCGCCTATCCCCTTCTTTAGTAAAGTAACTGGTTATATTCTACAGAGATAAAGTCAGATAAAGTTATTCTCACAACAGATACTGTCGTCAGGGAGGAAGTGTTAGATATCATCGTAACAGGCCTTAAATCCCTCCCTTCATTGCCGTATTGTCTTCCCTAACTGGGAGGTACCCATTTGCTGCTAGTTACACTGGGAGGTGCCGGGGGAGGGGGGAAAGGGGGTGTCAACATCTGGACTATCACCTGGGTTGTTTTGCCGAGAAGCGCAAATACTCTGACCTATGTCCTATTCAAATGATCTTAACATGTGAAGCCAAAAACAAGAAGCAATTTTTTGCAAATGTTAAATGCTACAGTTTTAGACGAATGTCTATCAAGATATGTAAAACGCTACAATTTTAGAAGAATATTTATTAAGATATGTTAAACGCTACAATTTTAGAAGAATATTTATTAAGATATGTTAAACGCTACAGTTTTAGACAAATATCTATCAAGATATTTTAAACGCTACAGTTTTGGACGAATATCTATCAAGATATGTTAAACGCTACAGTTTTAGACGAATATCTATCAAGATATGTTAAACGCTACAGTTTTGGACGAATATCTATCAAGATATGAACGGGTAAATATGGATAGCCGGCACAGTGAAGTATAATCAGAATAGCACAAAATTGAAATGAACAAGAAACAAGACAACAAATTATAAAGCTGAGGCTGGAAGAGAAAGTTCCAAAAGATAACGATTTTTTGAAAGGTTTGTTCCTTAACCGGAACCTGGTCTTCTCGTCTTTCAGACCAGCCGGGAGCTTAAGCCAGATCTCAAATGTCGATTAGTGTCAGAAATGCCATAATTATGCAGCAGAAAAATTAAACATATTGGGCTTCCACCAAGTGAGCAGGGGGAGAGAGGCCATGTAATTGCAGGCGCTTGTGTGTGTTTCGTTCATCTTTGGGAGAATGTCTGTGTGAATAACTTCGAGCTGATATGGCAGTCTCTTTAGCAGAGCCATCTCCTTAGATACCGATTACATTCCCCTCATTCCTCCGTCTCCTCCCGATTTTATTTTCCCAACACAATCACAGAGGCAGTTAAAATACCATGTCCCATGTTTAAAAAAAAAAATTATAATAATCTGCACCGAAGCAATGCCAAACAGCACACAAACCAACTGTTTCCGCCCAACAAAGGGCAGCTATTAGCCCCAGCGTATGATCAATATGGACAGTGGAAGTGGATATCGGCCCTTTTGTTTCTGTGTATCGATTGTTCTCGTTTTGGTGTTTTAAAGCCATGCCAAATGGGGAGTTTTTAAAGGATTAAGAGCCCGCGAGTAACTGGCTGTAATGGAACAAGGGTGTGTTATAGGGACAGGCTATGTCAGTCCGGGTTTTGTTGTATGATTACTATATGCCAGGTTTGCCATGACAAACCGATCTTTTTTTAGGAGGAAGCAGTTTGTAGTGTGGTGTGTCCGCTGCAATGCTTCTCATTTATATCTGAAAAAAGAAAATAAATACAAGAATCGCAAAGTGAGAAGACAGTATCTACGCTTGTAAGGTAAGCTGCAATTGGACACCAGAAAAGAGATTGATGATGCCGATGAGGAAGATTTTGGTGGTGATGATGACATTATCCCTTTAGCTGCGAGCTTGTTGGTCATGACAGTCCAATGCTTCTCAAACAAATATACACTTCATCATTAGTTGAAAGGATGTTGTCTTAGAGGCATTATCATTTCAAAGGTATAGACCCATCTTAGAATAGTAATGCATTTAGACACATTTAATCTTATCAGAAATAGTCAGCCTGGATTTACTAGAGGGGCATCGAGCTTTCCAAATCTATTAGAATTCATGGAGGAGGTTACTAACATGATGGACAAAGGGGAGTCAGTAGACATTGCGTATCTAGATTTTGTAAATGCCATTGACAGAGTACCTCATCAAAAATTGTTTCGAAAGTTAAAATCCCATGGGATAGAGGGCGAAGTTGCCACATGGATAGGAAACTAGTTAACGGAAAGAGGGCAGACATGCTATAAATAAGTAGTACTCTGAGTGGTGTGAAATAAAAAGTGGAGTGCCACATGGCTTGGTTTTTGGGACCAATTTTGTTCTTGATATAAATAAACGATTTGGACAATGATATCGGATCCATGATTGTATGTTTCGCCGATGACTCAAAACTATGCAGGAGTGTCTCCTCTAAAGCAGAGGTGGATATATTGAGATCAGATTTAGATAAAATTTGGAAATGGTCGAATTGCTGCCAAATGGAATTTAACGTAGATAAACATGCATTCATCCACATGGGTAGATACAATATTAAACATAATTACAGAAAACAGTATTAAAGTTAAAGAAAGGGAAAGGGACAAAAGAGTTATAATAGATCATAAAGATAAGTCAAGTGAGCAAGTCCAGGTAGCAGTGAAAAAGACCAGTGCAATGTTAGCTATGATAAAATAAATATTAAACATAGTAGCATGGAAGTGAAAGTCAAACTGTATAAAGCATTAGTTAGACCTAGATTGGAGTACTGTGTACAGGCGTAGAGTCCGTATCTTAGAGGGGTATAAACATGCTGGAAAGGACACAAAGAAGAACGACAAAGCTGATAGTGGGATTCCAGAATTACAGTTATGAGGAAAGAGAAAAACCGGCCGACAGTGTCAAGAAAAGAGAAGAATTCGAGGTGACTTAATACAGGTTTATAAGATGATCAAAGGCAAGGATAAATTAGAGAATAACACGTTCTTGGTGTTGTTGTTTTTTTAAAATATAGCCGCCTGCATAAACAAGAGCTTCAAGTTAAATAAAGAAAGGTCCGGTTTAGATGCCAGGACAATTTGTTTAGTCATGGAGTGGTGAACGCTTGGAATGCATTGCCACGTGAAATAGTAGAGGCACGGTCAATTAATGCATTCAAGAATAGATTGGATGCATATAGTTATTTTTAGATCAAGTGAATGTAAAAAAACTGGTTGTATACAGACTCTACAAAGTCGTCTAAACAAGTATAGCAACGTTAAATTGAGTTACGTTAAGAAGAACAATAGTGACCATTTCTTCCATTTCGTGCTGAACCAATGGATATAGAAATATCATAGATGAGGCATAGCCCCGGAGTAACCAATTTGTTTAGGGTCTAGAGGCCAAGTAAAAAGATGTAGAGCCGGGCATAAAGGTGAATGAAAAGTCTTCTTCTGGGTATACAACAAGCCGGAGGGATTGGGTGAAATGTTTTCCAAAATTTGAATCAAAATGTGCAAATTTGTTAATTCTAAACGAAGTCTGTTCTGCTGTTCTTTATTTGCCCTATGCCTTAGATTCTGAGTAACACATCGCCGGCAGTGGCATTTTAAAACTCTAATAACGCAGAAGAAACTAGGCTGTAAAATATATGTGTTCATTAAAACTGAGGGCGTGTGGGAGAGTAAGGAATGACCACGATGGAAGAAATGTTTAAAATTTGTTCATGATGTATATCATTTGTTCATGATGTATGCCAGTGTCCTGCACTGCTATGAGTCATCATGTGTTCTTACACATCAGTGGTTGCCGAGAATTGCGGCCTTTTTTGCTTTCATCAGCGCAGGCAGCTGGCGCGAACCATGACGTTACAACAGTACCATGTATGTTTGCTGCAATAACAGATAAAGGACACATCGGTCACGCCTGCTGTTTTAGCCTATTCTAGCTCTAGTTCTGATTATCCTACTAGAGTACAGTTTTGTTAAAACTTGCGTGTAATCAATGATATATTCGTGACTCATTGATACGAATGTGAACTCAGCGACTCCAGTAATGCTCCAACTGCCTTGTGGGATATCTGACCACAGCAAAAGTTTTGAGAACAAACCCTAATGAAAATCTGCATCCTCTTCTACACTTAGATGTATTGACCATGTCTTGCGAGTGAATCAGTGTAGCTGAGGACGAGAGGGTGAGGCTGGCGTGTGCAATGTTCCGTCACTATAATCAAATTCTCGGGCATGTCATGTTGTCTTAATTCCACAAATGCATTCACTGCACAATTGAAAAGTTAGCAATGATGTCAAAACCTTTTCCCCTTCTCACCTCACTCATTTGACTCTGTCCAACAGTCAGACTAGCACAACTTGCATACGCGACTCTGTCCAACAGTCAGACTCTTACACAACTTTCATACGCGACTCTGTCCAACAGTCACACTCTTACACAACTTTCATACGCGACTCTGTCCAACAGTCACACTCTTACACAACTTTCATACGCGACTCTGTCCAACAGTCACACCCTTACACAACTTTCATACGCGACTCTGTCCAACAGTCACACTCTTACACAACTTTCATACGCGACTCTGTCCAACAGTCAGACTCTTACACAACTTTCATACGCGACTCTGTCCAACAGTAACACTCTTACACAACTTTCATACGCGACTCTGTCCAACAGTCAGACTCTTACACAACTTTCATACGCGACTCTGTCCAACAGTCAGACTCTTACACAACTTTCATACGCGACTCTGTCCAACAGTCACACTCTTACACAACTTTCATACGTGACTCTGTCCAACAGTCAGACTCTTACACAACTTTCATCCGCGACTCTGTCCAACAGTCACACTCTTACACAACTTTCATACGCGACTCTGTCCAACAGTCAGACTCTTACACAACTTTCATACGCGACTCTGTCCAACAGTCACACTCTTACACAACTTTCATACGCGACTCTGTCCAACAGTCAGACTCTTACACAACTTTCATACGCGACTCTGTCCAACAGTCAGACTCTTACACAACTTTCATACGCGACTCTGTCCAACAGTCAGACTCTTACACAACTTTCATACGCGACTCTGTCCAACAGTCACACTCTTACACAACTTTCATACGCGACTCTGTCCAACAGTCAGACTCTTACACAACTTTCATACGCGACTCTGTCCAACAGTCAGACTCTTACACAACTTTCATACGCGACTCTGTCCAACAGTCACACTCTTACACAACTTTCATACGCGACTCTGTCCAACAGTCAGACTCTTACACAACTTTCATACGCGACTCTGTCCAACAGTCACACTCTTACACAACTTTCATACGCGACTCTGTCCAACAGTCAGACTCTTACACAACTTTCATACGCGACTCTGTCCAACAGTCAGACTCTTGCACAACTTTCATACGCGACTCTGTCCAACAGTCAGACTCTTACACAACTTTCATACGCGACTCTGTCCAACAGTCACACTCTTACACAACTTTTATACGCGACTCTGTCCAACAGTCACACTCTTACACAACTTTCATACGCGACTATGTCCAACAGTCAGACTCTTACACAACTTTCATACGCGACTCTGTCCAACAGTCACACTCTTACACAACTTTCATACGTGACTCTGTCCAACAGTCAGACTCTTACACAACTTTCATACGCGACTCTGTCCAACAGTCACACTCTTACACAACTTTCATACGCGACTCTGTCCAACAGTCAGACTCTTACACAACTTTCATACGCGACTCTGTCCAACAGTCACACTCTTACACAACTTTCATACGCGACTCTGTCCAACAGTCAGACTCTTACACAACTTTCATACGCGACTCTGTCCAACAGTCAGACTCTTGCACAACTTTCATACGCGACTCTGTCCAACAGTCAGACTCTTACACAACTTTCATACGCGACTCTGTCCAACAGTCACACTCTTACACAACTTTCATACGCGACTCTGTCCAACAGTAACACTCTTACACAACTTTCATACGCGACTCTGTCCAACAGTCAGACTCTTACACAACTTTCATACGCGACTCTGTCCAACAGTCACACTCTTACACAACTTTCATACGCGACTCTGTCCAACAGTCAGACTCTTACACAACTTTCATACGCGACTCTGTCCAACAGTCAGACTCTTGCACAACTTTCATATGCGACTCTGTCCAACAGTCAGACTCTTACACAACTTTCATACGCGACTCTGTCCAACAGTCACACTCTTACACAACTTTCATACGTGACTCTGTCCAACAGTCAGACTCTTACACAACTTTCATACGCGACTCTGTCCAACAGTCACACTCTTACACAACTTTCATACGCGACTCTGTCCAACAGTCAGACTCTTACACAACTTTCATACGCGACTCTGTCCAACAGTCACACTCTTACACAACTTTCATACGCGACTCTGTCCAACAGTCAGACTCTTACACAACTTTCATACGCGACTCTGTCCAACAGTCAGACTCTTGCACAACTTTCATACGCGACTCTGTCCAACAGTCAGACTCTTGCACAACTTTCATACGCGACTCTGTCCAACAGTCAGACTCTTACACAACTTTCATACGCGACTCTGTCCAACAGTCAGACTCTTGCACAACTTTCATACGCGACTCTGTCCAACAGTCACACTCTTACACAACTTTCATACGCGACTCTGTCCAACAGTCAGACTCTTACACAACTTTCATACGCGACTCTGTCCAACAGTCAGACTCTTGCACAACTTTCATACGCGACTCTGTCCAACAGTCACACTCTTACACAACTTTCACACGCTTTCAGGTTGAGGCCCTTCCATTGCACTTTGGTTGGGCTAGCTTCTGAGGGCGCACAACCCTAGCATAGGTACATACAGACACACACATGCATCCAAGCACTGGTTTATGCGTCCTGATATCGCCTAATGGACTACGGTCTGGGGTGGAATGGGCTCGCCTCCGCCAGTAGAAACTAGTGAGGCAAACATCTAAGCAACAGCAACAACAATTGAAAAGCACAAAACGAGTGGTATTGATATTTTGTGCATGAAATATTCGTACCCTCATGGACCGTGCAGAAGCTGACAGACCAGAGAGAAGATCAACTCTGATTACCAAAGAGCTTGCAAGATACACAATTGATATAGCAGCCCTCATTGAGACTCGTTGGACAGAAGAGGGCCAAATTACTGAAATTGAAGTCAGCCCCACATTTTTTTAAAGGAAAGGACGTGGTGTGGAAGACGGGCGTGAATCGAGTGTTGGTTCTGTTATCAAAATGAGTTTGGTTAGTGTGTTCCCCGGGGCTCCAAAGCGGTGTGGTTGGGGGGGGGGGGGGGGTAATGACCGTTTAATGGTGCTGAGGATCTTCTTCGCCGAAAAAAACATGTTTCCTTCATTAGTGCATATACACCAACTTTGAGCAGCACCGAAAGACACAAAAACAAATGTATATTAAGATTTAACTTAACTTAACTTGACTTGACTTGACTTAACTTTTTTATAATGGTTTAGAAGGCTCTACAAAGTCTGAATACAACCAGTTTATTCTACTCGACCGATACTGAAAACACTGTGAACATCCAATATTGAATGCAATAACTGACTCAATCTCAACCACACCCTGTGGCAATGCATTCCAAGAATTCTCCACTGTCTGACTAAAAAAAATATTTCCTATTATCTAATCTAGACTTGTCTTTGAACAATTTGTAGCTGTGCCCTCTTGTTCTTGTCGCCGGTCGTACTTTTAAAAACGTGGTTATAGTCTCATTTATTCTTTCCATTGATTAATTTATAAACTTGTGTCATCTCGAATTCTCTGTCCGAGACACTGAAGACCTGTTTTTGTTAGTCTTTTCTCATAACTATAATTCTGAAACGCTGCAATAATTTGTGTAGCTCTCCTTTGTATCCTCTCTGACATGAATATATAAACCCTCATCTGAACACATTACTCTAATTTAAGTCTCACCAATGATGTATACAGTTTTAACTATTACTTTTTTGCTCTTATGTGAAATGTTTTTAGACGCTAATCGCTGTAGAGCAAAACATAAATAGTATATCTTTCTTGGTGACTTAGTGGTCAAGTGGGTGTTAACTTTGCCTTAAGGGAGAGGGCGATAGAAATAAAAGGTATTGGTAGCTGAAAATGTAACAGACAACTACTCTTGAAGCCATTTGCGGAAAATTAGCTACTGATAAGTAATACAGTGTTTCGTCTTCCCAATCGCAATGAAACCACCTGGAAGCATCCACGTTCTAAGCACTGGCACATGTTTGATTATGACATTCTTAGACGGGATCATCAGGATCTATTTGTAACAAAGGAGATGTGTGGAGCAGAATGCTGGACGGACCACACACTGGTGATTTACAATCTAAACTTTGGTATACAATCTTAACTTTGGTATACAATCTGAACTTTGGTATACAATCTGAACTTTGGTATACAATCTGAACTTTGGTATACAATCTCATAGACATCACAAGGCACTCAAATCTCAAAGCGGTTCAACACTTGCGGACTCAGTAATAACTGCGCCAGAAAATCATATGCTCCGACTTTTGTAGATTATCTGTACATAATGATATGAATGACGCTGAATCAAGTTGAGCCTGCTTATAAATACGATTCACTCTACCACATATGATGTGCTCGACACATGCAAACACCAAGAATGGTTTCATGAGAAATGTAAAATGATCACGCGCTTACTAGACGAGATGCATTGTACCCACCGTGCACACACAAACGAGAATCAGTCTGGGGCCAAAAATATAATGCCTTCACAAAAAACTGGAGCTACTGTAGAGCGACGTCTCCGTGTTCTGCAGGAAGTGGGCTGCAGTTAAAAGGCTGAAGTTAAAAAAAAAAAGATATAAGATCTTGTCACGCCATAGGAACTATGATGTTAGGCCCATAGTAAAGGCTGAAGAGATTCGGACTTTTGCTGACATGCATGGTATGAATAATGTTTACACTGCTCTACATGATGTCAACGGTCCGTAAAGATCAGATCTCGCACAGCTCTTAAGCGAAGATGGCAATTCTGTAATCACTGAATAAGATACACTACTGGAAAGATCGGCAGAAGATTTGCAGTGATCTTAATTAGACTTAACTGCTAATGAAGAGGCAATCAATCATCTACCGCAGAAATAAATAAATATCAGCATGGAAGATCCTCCGAGCAAACAGGGAACTAGGGCAGCGATTGATCTACTCTCATTCGACAAAGCTCAGGGAGCTGACGACATCTCAGCATAGATCTACAAAACTGGCGGTCAAAAGATGATTGAGAAGCTTATTCAGTATTTTTGACAAAAAACGGCAACGACGTGCCCATGTGTTCAAAGACGTGTCCATGTGTTCAAAGACGTGTCCATGTGTTCAAAGATGTGTCAAGTCATCCTGTAATCAATAAGGTCGTTGGGGCACACAACCCCACGCCACTCCTCTGTGTCAGAAGCCGCTGCCTGTGCGTCCTCTGGTAGAAGATTGGTCTATTCTTTTATGTTGTCCTCCGATCTCCTTTTGGGACGACCTCTTTGTTGTCCGCTGTGCACCTTTCTATGCACGACCATATTTGCATTCCTGTTACCTCACTCTGTTTCATTTGACTCTATCCTACAGTCACACTCTTGCACAACTTTCACACGCGCCCTCATGGTGAGGCCCTTCCATTGCACTTTGGTTGGGCTAGCTTCTGAGGGCGCACAAACCTAGCATAGGTACATACAGACGCACACATTCATCCAAGCACTGGTTTATGCGTCCTGATATCGCCCAATGGACTACGATCTGGGGTGGAAAATGGCGCGCCTCCGCCAGTAGAAACTAGTGAGGCAAACATCTAAGCACACACACACACAAAATCTGCTGCGCCTGGGAGAAAATGTACCTGCAAAAATACTTCTACGCAAACTAAATTTTCAACTGAAACAGGGTTTACTGTCTGAGACTCAATTTGGTTTTAGTGAGAACCTGGGATACGATCTTTGCTGCATGCCAGATACAAGAGAAATACCAAGAACAGGTTTCTGGCTTTACGACGTTTGTGGACTTCACTGAAGCCTTTGATAAAGTCAATGATAATGGTCTTTAGAGAGTTATGGCCAAGCTCGGATGCCCAAAAGCAATCGTTACAATGGTGCGACAGTTTCATGATGGTATGTGAGCCCGAGTTACTCTTCCAGACAAAAACGCTGCCCCCTCCGCCCCCCCCCCATTTTTGTGTACTGTTACTAACGGAATGAAGCGGGGACGTGTGCTGGTCCCGGCTCTTTTCAGCATGATGTTTTCTGCCATGCTGTGGGATGCCTACAGCGATTGTGGCGTTGGAGTGTGACTTCACTACCGTTCTGACTGCGGGTTATTTAATCTAATAAGGTTACAGGCCAAAACCAAAATCCACAAATAAACTGTACATGGTTTCCTTTATACAGATGACTGTGCCTTAACTTCGCATAAGAAGGTTGGCATGCAAGATACCATGGACCGGTATAAACATCGGCCTCACTATTTCTTTCATAAAAACGAGTTTCTACATGAACTGGGCAACTTCGAGCCATCAATCACGATACCAGGTCACTCTCTAAAAAATGTTATCAGATTTACGTACCTTGGCAGTAGTTTCAGGTTATTTACATAGATGATGAGATTAATACAAATATGGCTAATTCAGCACTTAATAGTCTTCGTAGTAAGAATAAGCGAGGTTGTCAGGACTCGAACAAAAATTAAGGTCTAAGATGCAGTTATTCATCCTATCCTCTTATATATGTGAGAGACCTGGACTGTCCATTGTTGTCATGTCTGGAAAGTAAACCACGTCCGCATGCACTGTCTGTGGTCACTTCTAAATATTAGATGCTAGGACTTGGTGCCAAATACAGATCTGTTCACGCGTGACAAGTATATACACAATGATATGTGCATCGCAGATGTGATGGGCTGCAATGTGGGGTGCATGTCGATTCAACGTCTACAAAAAGAACTGTTCTGTGGTGGACTGGAAAATGCCAAAAGAGCCAGTGGTGAACAGAGGAAAAAGAGCAAGGACACACTTAAAAGGGAACAGATCCATGTTGGCCGGAAAAGAATAGCCACAAATCGCTCAAGGTGGCACAGCACTATTGCGAAGGGTGTTAAAAGGCATGAAGTAACAAGAATAAATGACGGTATCAAGAGACGATCGCTCCGCAAGTCAGGTCACAGCAAACCGTCCTCCACCCCAGTGGAAGGGTGTGTCCTATTTCCTTATATTAAATGCAGCAGACAATTCTGGGCTCGGATTGGCTTATTTAGCCATCTTTAAACTCTGCAAACAGTGAATGTTTACAAAGTGGTCTTCTTCGATTACGATGGATGAACATGTATAACCTTTGTTCATGATGTATAACCATTATTCATGATGTATAACCATTATTCATGATGTATACCCTTTGTTCATGATATTTCACCTTTGTTCATCCTTTATTTTCTATATTCATTATTTATCGTCTTAGTTCATTATTTATGTTTATATATTATTTAACTTATTGATCAATTCGTCCTCTTTCACTTTTTTTTGTCGCCCCTAATAAAGATATTTGTTTCTTAATTGTTTTTTTTATTCGCATTATTCCTACTCTTTGTTCATCAGTTATCTTCCTTGTTCGTTTTTCATCTTTTGCGTTGCTTTCGGTGGTTCTATCAATTCATTCAATCTTTCTCTCCTACACTCTACCTAGACCGTTCAGGCTCCAACTACGTGTATTTGGCACGCCGTGCCTAGACGGATAGAGAGAACAAAAAATACTTCTTAAATAATGTTCGATCCGTATTTGTATATTTATAACTATACGCTTCTAATTTTATTCGAATCTATGTCCCTCTCATGCTCTACCAAAGGCACTTCGTAATTCTAATTTAGTTTTGCCTGCATAATTTATGTCCAAGCCCACTGAGAATCGGTATCTGTTTGCAGTAACCCAGTAACGCCATGCGACAATTTTTTTAAGTATAACTCGATTATTTTCATTCCCAGAACAGCGAGAAAAACTGTTCTCAATTTGTTCTAGTGGGTTATTGTTTCAGGCAGCTGTTCTACTAACTTGGGTCACCCTTCAAATAAATCAGGTCGGCTTCTTAAACTTGATCCCTAATGCCAACCAGACACGGCGTTTCTGGTCATAATAATGGACCGCCTCTTTCTTTGCTATGGGGTCGAGTCCTAACATAATTCACTTTAGGTCTCCTAGTTGTCAAACAAAAGCTCAAATTTCCATTCATAATTTGCTAAGGGTTTTTCTTCTTTCTTCCATCTTAGAATTGTCTTCAAAATAGATACTAATGACACTAGACAATGCTGGATAATGTTAATGTAAATCGATTTTGTGTTAGAATTTTGACAAGTTTCTACATACATTTATCGTTTTAAATAGAAATGAACTGCGAGAGTGGTTTCCAGAAAGAGTATGTGTGTGACTGAAAGAAGAATAGACCACCTTCACATTGGGACAATTTAGTAAGGGGAAATTACTGGTAACCCATATACGAGCTATATAAATATATATATAAATATATATATAAACCTTGACGTTGCCTATCCTACATTTCCAACATATCAAGGTTCACTCAGCCAATAACACATATAATGATAATAACATACTTGCCATAACTCCATCTACAATTCTAGCATATTTAATAATAACAAAATATTTGCCACACATGTACATAAATTATGACATTTCTAATGACAATAACATACTTGTCACAATTCCAAATAAAATTATAACATTTCTAATGACAATTACATACTTGTCACAATTCCATATAAAATTATAACATTTCTAATGACAATAACATACTTGTCACAATTCCAAATAAAATTATAACATTTCTAATGACAATAATATACTTGTCACAATTCCAAATAAAATTATAACATTTATAATGACAATAATATACTTGTCACAATTCCAAATAAAATTATAACATTTATAATGACAATAATATACTTGTCACAATTCCAAATAAAATTATAACATTAAAATAACAATAATATACTTGTCACAATTCCAAATAAAATTATAACATATCTGACGAGGGTGAGCTAGAAGAGGTTACACCTTGCGGGCCACTCTTCCCCTTCTCTCTTCTCACCTCACTCTATTTCATTTGACTCTATCCTACAGTCACACTCTTGCACAACTTTCACACGTGCCCTCATGGTGAGGCCCTTCCATTGCACTTTGGTTGGACTAGCTTCTGAGGGCGGACAAACCTAGCACAGGTACATACAGACGCACACATTCATCCAAGCACTGGTTTATGCGTCCTGATATCGCCCAATGAACTACGGGTAGGGGTGGAAAATGGCGCGCTCCGTCAGTAGAAACTAGTGAGGCAAACATCTCAGCAACAACAACATATCTGACGCTAGTAAAAAAGACTTGCCATAACTCCACAACCCATACGCTACTCGTGCTTAGTTAAGACCACAAGTTGCAACTGTTACAGCACACGAGAAAGACAACGTTAGAAAGTGTATAACGTTTCAGTAAAAATCCTATAACAAAACGGACTTGCAACAAACAGCGTAATTCCCTTTACCAAGGAGAAGCATTCTTGGCGCCACAAGTCGTTTAAACTGCACAAGTGGACGAAAAATGTGAAGCAAAGATTTAAAAAAACGTTGACCACGCGTCAGTTTAGGATATGCCCCACTAAGGTTATATTGAACCGTTCTAGAACTTGCGCTTACCAAGTTCTGTCAGAGAACTAGTTCTAATCTCAGACTCCAATCAGCTGTACTTGCTGATAAATTAGGTCTATACTAAGAGATTTGTTTTGTTCTTGACAGCTCTCACCAACTTCACGTCAGTCACTTGGCTCTCCAACATTGGTGGTGCTCGAACGCAGACTTATCACACGTAATTGCGTTGTCATGGTTTTCCCGTGCGGGGTTCAGTCAAAGGCAGTGTTACTGCGCCAAATTCATAAACTTGGGGTGCATGTGTTTGGCGCAGAGATGGGCTTCGTGATCAGGTGGTGTGGGTTCGGCTTCGATCTCCACCCTCTTTTTCACGAATGCTTGATGCGGATTCCCTTGCATCTCGTAGTCGTCACCTAGTTGTCTTTCCCTTGACTTGCCACTGGGGTCGGGCGGCTCGAGACGAGAGAGTGAGGATAAAAAGTAGCGCAGTCAATCCTTCCTAAAAAATAACGCTAGCAAATAGATTATGCCATCATCGTCTATTATGGACGGCATATGACGATGATGGCATAATTTATTTGCTAGCGTTATTTTTTAGGAAGGATTGACTGCGCTACTTGTTACCATCATTCTCTCGTCTCGAGCCTCCCGACCCCAGTCACACACACACGTAGGCTGCGTGGCCTAGGGGTGAAACTCACTCGGTTTTCACAATCTCAACGTTCCGGGCTCAATTCCCACTTGTGTCCAGTTTGGCAGACGCTGGGTTTTTTTCTCTGGCGAATGGTCCTCCGCGTACGGAAAGTAATGGCAACCTACCGTACTGTACTCTTGCCAAGAAACTTATATCAGCCAAACAGGTGGCGGTTGTAAGAAGCTATGTTCTGTAAAAGGACAAGCGACTTAATTTTACTATATATACATACATACAAACACATACACGCATTTACACACATATTGCATACGCACACATACATAGGTACATACACAGACATATACACGTACATACACATGTGCATGCAGAACAGATCTGGAACAGATGCCAAACTGGTGTATCACGGTGCAAGAGGAATATGCTATGATGGGGATTTTGCTCGTCCATCCCTCGTGATGAGAACCTTTCCTTTTTCATTTTAGCCAGTGCTTCTAGTTGAGTATACTGTACTTCCGGGTTGTGGATTGGTGCGAAGATAGCTGAAAAGTCCGATTTGGGATCTGCATATTCGTAGGCAGTGAGGGCATGGAAAGTTCGCTTGACGAGACTGGGATATGTCACGGGTTTTTTCTGGCCTTTCGCCGTTGTTCTGCTTCAGTCTTTTTAGAATCCTTGCATGACGCTGCTCCTCTGCCAGGCGGTACGGTCTTTTGCTGCATCTTTCCATGTTTCGAGGTTTATGCTGAAGGCTTTTAAAGACCATTTTATTGTGTATATAAAGCGACTTTTTTGGCCTCCTTGGGATCGTTCGCCATTCTGCATCTCGCCATAGAAATATATCCATGATGGGGATACACAGATGATGACACATGGTACTGTGGCGCAATACAAGACTCAGACCACCTGATGACCTGTCCCAACCTCCAGGAAACATGAATTAGGTGCGACATGCTGGATGCACATATACAAGAAATCAATATCGTTGAATACTAGATGCATGCTGTATGACGTAGTGCTTGGACACGGGAATTGTAACATGCATGCATTCAATAAAGACATCTAGATCTTAATCTTGGTGACCCATTCCTCAGCGTGGCTGCAGGTCCCAACTTCGTCTCCAGCATACCCTGTCTTGGGCCACGGAAGTCCAGCACGTGGTAAGTACTCCTGTAGAGGTATCTCGGATGTTGGAGCGTACAGCAAGGGAGTCTGACCAACGCATTGGAGATCTTACCCGTGGTCTTTTCTTACCTCGTGGATACCAGACTGCTGTCGCTGTGCTCCATCAATCATCGTTTTGTCGCAACATGTGACCTGCACATCTATTTTTTGCCTTGGATTACTGATTTTCACCAGGAACAATCATTTTATGTCCGTATTATGGAGACCTTGCATACGTTGGTTCCGAAGAGGGATTCAGATCATGCGTCTCCCAATAGAGGTCTGGGTAACTCTTGTCCTCTAGTGACAATAAAGAAATATTTACTACAAAATATCTTAATCGTGTGTGCAGAAAAACAAAACTACAAAATTAGTCCCAAATTAAATAGCTTGTGCATGAAAACAAATCTTCAAAATTAGTCCCAAAATGAAATAGCGTGTGCAGGAATTCAAAGTTACAAAATTAGTTCTTAACCAAATAGTTTGTGCATGAAACCGTTTACAAAATTAGTCGCATTGCAAATAGTTTATTCCGGAATTTTGTTTTTAAAAAAATAGTCTCATTGTAGACACTGCCTTCGTGGATGAAGTGTTAGAGTCTCATTATACTAGGTCTCATATTTGAGTTAGACAGGGTGAACAGATCCGTCCAGAGTAAATTGCCTTTCCTAATTGTAAACTAGTTTTCAACTAACGGTTTTGACAGTTCCAATTTTTGTTACTCGCGATCTAAATGTTTGCACAAGCTCCTATTAATTGTAGATGTTTCTGTTTTATGATACGCCCACGCTTTCGTAAGCGTGCTTGAACTAAATATTTTAAATAATTCCAAATTATACCCCTTTGCCTCTTACTCAGGAGTCCCAAACATGCAGCCAGCAGACCATATGAAGCCACAATGAGTTGTCATGTGACTTGCAATGCAAATGTCTTCAAAATGTTATCATCACCTTATGTCCCCTAGCGTCGCTAGACGTCGTGGGAAGGTATAGTTTTCTGTCGTGTGCCAGCTTTGTCGCCGATGTTGGTTTCATTCAGTGTTTCTGTTGGCCATTATTGATCACATATCGTTTGAGGCCCTCGATTGTTTTATTTTTTGGCAGGTGGAAATGTAGTATAAACGATAGTAGTATAAACGATAGTAGTATAAACGATAGTAGTATAAACGATAGTATTATAAACGATAGTAGTATAAACGATAATAGTATAAACGATAGTAGTATAAACGATAATAGCATAAACGATAGTTGTATAAACGATAACATGTTTGAGAAGAAGCACATTAGGCTGAGTGGACATATCTCATTACGATGAACGTTGGTGGATGAAATGAATGAGTGCCACACATGTGGACATCCTCAGCTCAGAAAGGTGAAGGCTGCGGGTGGGTCAGTCGTTGGAGTCGGTAGGGTGGTCAAGGTTACAGATAGTAACCTTCATTATCATTTGAGACATGCAAGTGTTGAGGGTAACGAGAGAGCTGATAGGTTGGCGAGTACAGCTGTAGTGGCTTCAGGAGATCAATGGACCAAGCCAATATCCCTAGTGCCGTTAGGGAAATAGGCTGGAAGGGAGATTCAAGAGTTGATCCAGACTCTACGTTATTGGAGTGACTGGTTGAATTCAGCGTGAAACATGGGGTGAAAGGAACACCACACGGGGATCCAAAGAAGTCTGGTTAAACAGCACAGGGGATCAAGATGCTGAGCAGCGCATGAGCTGCAGTGGTCTGCGACCCATAGCTGACTGCTAGCGTCAGGGCCAGCGAACCAGACCTGCCAAGACCCTTCTACACCTCCACGCGGTGATCCTGGATAATAGGCTGCAGCAAGGCAGACTGGCTAAGGAGGAGGGATCGAAGAGGGAACGATAACCCGGTACTAAAAGAATGCTTGCTGAGGTCGAATGGGTTGGACTGAAAGGTACAAACTTCGCAGTCAAGCTGTAAAGTACGACACAACGCATTCCGTTCTCTGGACTACATTCTGCTACTTAAGCCCTTTCCGGGTTTGGTAGCGGGAGATTGAGAATGAACGAAGCCAAGCCAAGCCAAACAGCACAGGATCAGAACGGTCAGTCATCATGTGCTTGAGGAGATTCTGAGGATGAGTTCTGAGCGACTATGAACTTGTCCCGAGTGCGATGAAGATGATCCTACGACTAACTAACTAACATAGGTTATTGAAGCAATTCTGCTAACTTATTGTCTAGTACTCATTACCTAGATATCACTGGTCACTGGCAACAATTGTATAATACGTAGCAGTTCCACCACATTTTTTATTCAGCCAGTTAGTCTTTCCAAAACATAGAATACACTAAAACTTCTTCTTCCAATATGAAAACACAAGGTTTTTCATTTATTGCATAGTCTAATCCTTAACAACATGTTCAACTAATCTAACTTTCACTAATCTTTACAAATATATTTGTTTTAACACTACCGCGATGAAATCTCTGGATCTGTGCCCAGGTTCATTCATCTGTGACGTCCTGACAATAGCAACAAATACACTATCTAATCTTTTATGTCTGGTGATCCTTCGCCGTGGCGTGACTGGATGGTCTTGGACAGCCTCAGCTTCCGTCCGTCTAGCCTCCACGGTGGAATTAAAGGTTTCCTACACCAGCTTTGTGGGCCTGCTGTCAGGGAAGTAAATGGTACACTTTACTGAATCAGACTTTATGAATTGGATCCCAGGTGTTTGACTACACCTTACTGAATCTGACTTTGCGAATTGGATACCGGGTGTTTGGCTACACTTTACAGACTCGGACTGTCAGTACGTCAATTTCCCCATCTCTAGGACCTACCCAAACTTCTGGAGGCATCCTGTCTCCCTACCAATCTTACTAAGACATCCTGTCTCCCTACCAATCCTACTGTGGCATCCTGTCTCCCTACCAATCCTACCGTGACATCCTGTCTCTCTACCAATCCTACTGTGACAGCCTGTCACCAAATCATAAGCAGCTCAATACCCCCACCATCTTTCTAAAACCGTTAGACACAACGGAATAAGCGAACTCAAAACACATACAGAATTATCGCTACGCATCTAGCTAGTAAGCCTAGGGACTATTCCCAGATTGAAAATGGGAAGGTCATATGCTAAAGTTATGCGACCCGGTGTCGACTACCAAGGTGAAATGCGAGCTTTGATCCATTTGCGTGACTGTATTCAAACCAGTAGCAGATTATCTTGCAGTCTGAAGTCCAGTATTTTGATTAAAGCGATCTTAGTCCATAAACGTGACTTAAAGCGACCTTAGTCCATAAACTTGACTTGAAGCGACCTTAGTTCATATATGACTTAAAGCGACCTTAGTCCATACACTTGACTTAAAGCGACCTTAGTCCATAAACTTGACTTAAAGCGACCTTAGTCCATAAACTTGACTTAAAGCAACACTTGATTCATCAACGTGACTATTTGCAACATAAAGTCAAGCGACGACTGAATACGGCCTTTAGTCCAGAAATGTCTTAATGCAGCCCTTTAGGCGATTTGAATTTGAGTCCTCCTTCTAAAATAAGTTTCCACTTCAATATTCTGCTACCTTGAGCGCTATTTCACGTCTGTTGTATACGTCAATCCTACCAGCTTGGATTATTTCCCCATAATTATTTTCCAGTTTGCCTCCCCTGCTCTGAACGCCTGACTCCATTGTTAAGAAGTCTCACAATTTCTAGGAAACCCGTTAATACCTAAACAACATGTCCTACTGAGCCACCGTTGATCGATTATCTGGCTTTACTGTTTCCTGCTCTTGATATCCACACAGTACTAGATGAAGCCGAACTGATGACATTGAAAGACGAACGTCTTCTCTGTATCTCTTTACTTGAATTTATCGAATTCACATCCCTTCACCTGGCTTGCGCAATACATATAATGTAAATAGATTTAGATCTGCTACAGGTAATGAAGGAACGGTTTCTTTTACATTGGTACATTAAAACCGACAATGGCGTATGAGGAACTCTAGTTAATACACGAAATAAATAGCCATAAAAACAATTTATCTATACCATATGAGAATTACATTAACATATAAACAAATAATAAACTTGTTAAATTAGCCTCAAACCTTCAGGCGCTTACCTGGATCTACTGCCCTCCTCATGCCGGGGTTCAGGGCAATGAAAGAGCTGACATCTTGGCTTCACGGGCTCCCATCATGGGCACATTGGTGATGGACAGAAGTGACATTTTGAAATCAATCAATGACCACCTTTTGAATGAGGACACCGCAATAGATGAAGCATCAATCCACAGACTGCAAAGTTTCGACATTGAGGTTCGAGTGAAGTGGGGCGCATGAGATGACGGCGCAGGAGAGTGTACAACCAGCGAGCTACAGGGACCATCAGCATCCATACCTTACGCCATTTGCAGAGAGAGACTGGTCACCTATGGGTATGCCCGGAGTGCAGTGACTTGGATTCTTAGAAACATAAACAGAAACAGCTTCTAGAAAAAAAAAACAGATTGGATATTTTATTTACAGGGATGCAGCATGAGGTAATCTGATCGTCAGATGTGTCTTCCAATTGAACAAGTGCTGCAGCCCTTTAACTTCTTGACACTCTCAGGGAAGACTGTCCAACTAAGTCATGACTTCAATGCGTCATCCGCCTGTTATCGATGTTGTTTTTCCCCCAGTACTTAGGATTGATCCCACTACCTTTTGAAGGCAAAATATACTGATCAGACATGTTGGTCAGGGTCAGGGAAAACATACTGATCAGATATGTTAGTCAGGGTCAGTGAAAACATACTGATCAGACATGTTAATCAGGGTTAGGGAAAACATACTGATCAGACATGTTAATCAAGGTTATGGAAAACATACTGATCAGTCATGTTAGTCAGGGTCAGGGAAAACATATCGGCCAAGACCCTCACCTCGACTTCCTAGTAGCATTCCCTGGAAACGGGCTGTTTTTTTGGCAGACTGGCTAACGAGGCGAGGGATCGACGTGATCCCCGTAGTAGTGAGTGACACGCAGATTCGGAGAATTATAGCACAACCGCCTGGAGGATCCAGGTGTACCTTCATCAGCACGCTCGGGATTATGTGAGGAAAGTTACCGCAACCTGTCACTTAACGTCCTTTTCAGAGTGTACAAAAGAGTAACCTACTTATTGTGGACATCCACAAACAACAACTACCTTCTGAATGTCAGATCAGTGTCTTATCCATTTTAGCAGCTGCTGAGACCAGAACTTGGAGAGGTAAATATACTATTACCTGCACACCTTTATCAATTACGGTTGCCATGCAACCAAATTAGGACCGTGTCAACTGCTTCCATCAAATAGTTCTATTTATATCCTCCTATTCTTGTTCTCGACAGCCTCTTCAGACCTATTTTCTTTAGTATGTTGCCCACACTTAGGGAAACAAAGATGCTGAAATGGACTAGAATGGCTAATGTAACGTTGGATAAAGGACATATTTACAGATCTAATTCTGGCCATGAACACATTATTATCAACTACTTAGTAAGACAACTCTATCTGACCATTCTGAAAGTAATTTGTCATCTATTATGTGCCCATATGGTACAACGAACATAATCGTGTTGATCTGGTTCAATGATTACTATCGTGATGTTGTGGTACAATGATTACTATCGTGATGTTGTGTTACAATGATAACTATCGTGATGTTGTGGTACAATGATTAATATCGTGATGTTGTGGTACAAGGATTACTATCGTGATGTTGTGGTACAATAATTACTATCGTGATGTTGTGGTACAATGATTACTATCGTGATGTTGTGATACAATGATAACTATCGTGATGTTGTGGTACAATGATTACTATCGTGATGTTGTGGTACAATGATTACTATCGTGATGTTGTGGTACAATGATTACTATCGTGATGTTGTGATACAATGATAACTATCGTGATGTTGTGGTACAATGATTACTATCGTGATGTTGTGGTACAATGATTACTATCGTGATGGTGTGGTACATGATTACTATCGTGATGTTGTAGTACAATGATTACTATCGCGATGGTCTGGTTCAATGATTATTATCGTGATGGTCTGGTTCAATGATTACTAACGTGATGGTCTGGTTCAATGATTACTATCGTGATGATCTAGTTCGATGAAAACTATCGTGATGTTGTGGTTCAATGATTACAATCATGATGATCTGGTACAATGAAGGAGATTATGTCACGTTCGGCATTTTGTTAAGACTGTAGATGTTTTCAAGACAAATAGCTTTTCGGCGCTGCGCAAGAGTTTAGGCTTGGAAGGTGAGTGTTGTTTGATAGTCCAGCGTTCTATGTTGATCAATTGGAAAAAAAAACTAGCTTCACCAAAAGAAGGTAATGAACAACATCTGAGTCGCTATATCTCTGAACAAAATAGGAACGAACGAAAGCAAGATACAGAAAGATTTCGAACCCGTCAGTTTCAAGCGCCCGCTGATCTCAATGGAGGTGAGATCTGCGGCTAGTCATATCGAACAATTAAAATCAGAAGCCCAGTCTACCCACTGCGCGCGTTAAAGAACGCTTTACATTTTTTAATGGTTTTCTGCGTTCGTCCAGAAAAGAACGTCGTGTTATGTTGCGTGGTAGGTCACAGCGAACCAACGATATCGACACGGCGCATCCGATTTCAGCACGGCATTTTGGGGGTCAGTTTGCCTTCCCTCTCCAATGCCTATTATCTTAGCAAGAATCTATGGGTACCGCCCAGTTCCAGAACCACCACTTTGAGGCAAAAACTTGGGCAGCTATGATTACCTTTTCATGACGCAAGCAAACAACTATGAGTCACTGACTACTTTTAGCTCATTCACTGACACATCTCCAGCTCCAGTTTTAAATCAAAATAGCAGACAGCCCCTGCCCAGACAACAATTCTAAAGGTAAAGAAATTCCAACCAAACAGTGACCTACAAAAAACCAAAACGAGGCGGCTCCTCCCTCACCTAGAGGACAATCATCCATCTGTCTGCACTCTTGATTACAAGTATGTACACACAAAAAAGGACATGTACGCCACAAAGGATAGGAACAAAGAGAATTAACAAGGATAATAAACAACAGCAAAGAGTAAATACAGTACAACTTAAAGATGCGTTTTACATGTTTGTGTGGCTATTGGGAACCCGGTGTTAGACCCACATTATCCTGACAAACAGAATAACTAGAGACAATGTTGGCAGCATCACACAGGCCGCCATTACATCCCAGATTGTTCTGTTATTCACTTTTCTACGCTGGGTCGAGCCTAAAAAACCGTTTTGTATTAGGATACAAATCATGCACAAACTGGGGCCCGAACACAGATCACTCGGTTGAGAAGTCAATGCACTAATCTCTACGTTACCTCGGCGGAACAAAGAGTACAGTACATTATATAATCGCAACTGAGCCTTCTAAACGATTTCAGAATATGCCCTCTGTCCTATCAGTTCCACTGCTATCTTTCAGCAATTAGCGCTCAATGAATGTTGGAAAGTAATGGTTCATTGAGTGAGGATGCACTGATTGACCAGTCTCTTTAAACCACCTGAACTGGGACCTTTGAAATGATTAGATAGAGACGGTGTCCTAAAAACAGATATAAACTGATAAATGAGATTTTAGGAGCGAAAAGATAAATACTGAAATCGATAAAACTTTACAAATAAATTGGTTTAAACACATCAAGGTTATATTACTTCTTGTTCTTCTTAACGGGGGATGAGTTGTTATCTCTATTGTTCCTTATATCAATCCCTGATAGCTAATCCCCATTTGACGATATCTACAATGTGAAGGGGTGAGTAGTACTCAATCGTAGAAAGGGACTTGAAACTAAAGTGCAATATAATGGAGACACACAACATGAATAAAGTTTGAGCAGTTAAAATTGAAAAAGAGAGGTTGGTGAAAAAATGAGTTTCTTAACGTGTTTTACTAGGACAGTAAACAGAACATGGAGGTAAGTCTTCTTCTTTTTGTTTTATTCTCTTCCTTCTTTTGTTTTCTTTTCATTCTTTTTTCTTCTTCAGCGTTCGCCATGAAAAATGATATTATGACGGTGTACCGTAGTTTACATGTAGGCTTATTTGTGCCTTTCGATTTGACACATCCGATTTTAATCTTTTTTTTTTTTTTTTTTGGTACTAAGTTTTCGATCCAAATTATTTTAGCCAGATTGTACTAATATATCCTATTTCCATGGCATCTGCTTGGAGGTGAAATAGGGTTTTGGTCAGCTCTGGTTTGCTGGGCCTGTGTTATCTGCCAGCTATGAGTCGCTGGCGGCAGTCAGCTGATTGACTGCGCAGCATCTTCGACCCCTTGAAGATAGTTACGATGAACATTCTGTTCATTGATAATAAGGCCTGGTGAGATCAAGTTTGACTCGAAAAGCAGATTTAGCTGTTGATAGCTGACACATAGTTATAAAAGATACTTGCCCTTCTGATTTGTCACACTTGACAACCAGGTAGGTAAAGTAACATTTTTGTTGGAGTAGAATATTAACGACCTAGTTATCCTAAGTTTAAGCTTATCATGTGGTAGGGTGACCAATTCCCTTCCACGCTTTCTTCGGTTGTTTAAGAGAAAGACCACGTTCTCACTTACAACTGGGTCGACTGACGCGTGCCAATAACGGGATCGAACCAGAATCATTGTTTGTGAGAAGCAAAAGCTCTATCACCCTACTTTTATGACTCTATTTCTGCTACTCGGACTTTGCTGCTTCTACTCAGGCGCTGTTTCTGCTACACAGACTCTATTTCTGCTACACAGACTATGTTGCTGCTGCTCAGACTCTGCTTTTGCTACTCCGGAATCCATATCTGCTGTTTAGACTATCAATCTGCTGCTCAGATTTTCATCGTGTAAAATGTAGATGCTTGAATCAAAGCCATGTTTCCGTCGCCAGGGAAGGTGAATTGTGATACTTAGCCAAGCTTCGTAGTTGAGAGCCACTGATCGTCTGCCTTCACTACAGCCCAAGAGTGCAATGGAGTCCAAGAGTGCAATGGAGTCCAAGAGTGCAATGGTTTTCAAGAGTGCAATGGAGTCCAAGAGTACAATGGAGTCCAAGAGTGCAATGGAATCCAAAAGTGCAATGGATTCCAAGAGTGCAATGGAGTCCAAGAGTACAATGGAGTCCAAGAGTGCAATGGAGTCCAAAAGTGCAATGGATTCCAAGAGTGCAATGGAGTCCAAGAGTGCAATGGAGTCCAAGAGTGCAATGGAGTCCAAGAGTGCAATGGAGTCCAAGATTACAATGGAGTCCAAGAGTGCAATAGAGTTCAAGAGTGCAATGGAGTCCAAGAGTACAATGCTCAACATCTGGTCAGGTTCCACATTAGGGCCAAGACCACATCTTATGTTTGCATCGTGCACATGGAAAAAAACCGCGCGACAGCAGCCTGGTCAACAAAGTGGAGATCGACTATTCCCTTCCTTTACTTGGTAGCCTGCTCTAAAACGCAAGCGACCCTTTACAGGACATAGGCTAAACGCTTGACGAGAATGAAATAATGTTGTGTTTTTCTTTAATGTATAGAGTAAATGTTTTTTTCTTTAATGTATAGAGTAAATGTTTTTTTCACTCCTATCGGAAATATAATTATTTTTATAGGAATAAACTAGCAGACATGGAGGGAGATAGATGTGAACAAGACGGGTTAGAAGGAAAAAAAGAAGAAGAAGAAGAAGAAAGGCGAGGAGGAAAAGAAGAAGAAAAATAAGGACGGCTAGGAGGAAGAGGAGAAGAAGAATAAGGAGGGCTAGGAGGAAAAGGAGAAGAAGAAGAAGATAAATAAGAAGAAGGGTGAGGAGGAAAAGAAGAAGAAGAAAAAGAAGAAGAAAAATAACAGCAACAATAACAAGAACAAAAACACGAAGAACAAGAGGAACATAAAGAAGAAGAAGAAGAAGAAGAAGAAGAAGAAGAAGATGAAGAAGATGTAATTATGTTCCATATTGGATCTACCCATGTTGATGACTGTACATTTATCTACATTAAACTCCATTTGCCAGCTCACAGACCATTCTCGAATTTTATCTAAATCCGACATCAATATATCCACTTCCGCTTTAGATGAGACACTACTGCATAGTTTTGTGTCATCAGCAAATTTTGCGGGATTAAGATCAAAATGTATTACAAAGGAAATGGTTTTTTAAAAAATTGGAGGGGTTGAAAGTGAATAAATGTCCAGATCAAGATGGTATTCATCCAAAATTGCTGTATGAAATTAGAGACAACCTAGCAAAACCATTGGCTATATTATGTTCTCAATCACTTACAAAAGGGATTGTTCCAGGGGATTGGAAAGATGCAGGAGTGATTCCCTTATTCAAAAAGGCAAAAAATCAGATCCAGCAAATTATAGACCGGTGAGTTTAACGAGCATAGTCTGTAAATTGTTAGAGTCAAAAATCAATGAAAAAATTGTAATGCATTTAGACAAATCTTTTTTTTTTTTTTTTTTTTTTTTTTTTTTTGCGTTCGCCTTATTTATCTATTCCCCAAGGCGTGTGCGTTACAATGTGGTTTTTATTTTGCGCCTGTCGGCCCAGTGCATCCGACTTCAGCATGCATTTTATGTAAGGGTCTGCTTCCTCCTGCATTTTCTAAGGGTTTGCTTCCCCGGGGTAACGGCCGGTGCTGTGATGGGGATCGAACCCAGCACCTTCTGGTTGTGAGCCGTGCCACTTAACCACTAGGCCACGCCGTCCCCTTCACAACAAATTTAATCTAATTAGAAATAGTCAGCATGGGTTTACTCGAGGGAGATCATGCTTAACAAATCTATTAGAATTCATGGAGGAGGTTACTAAAATCATAGATAAAGGGGAGCCAGTGGCTGTTATTTATCTAGACTTTGCAAAGGCCTTTGATAGAGTACCTCATCAAAGATTATTTCGAAAGTTAAAATCACATGGAAAAGTCGGGGAAGTTGCCAAATGGATTGAAAATTGGTTAACGGGAAGAAGGCAGAGGGTGGGCATAAATAAGGAGTACTCTGAGTGGTGTGAAGTGAAAAGTGGTGTGCCACAGGGCTCGGTTTTGGGACCAATTGTGTTCTTAATATATATAAATGATTTGGACATTGATATTTTTTTTTTTTTTTTTTTTTTTTTTTGCGTTCGCCTTATTTGTCTATTCCCCAAGGCGTGTGTGCGTTACACTGTGGTTTTTATTTTGCGCCTGTCGGCCCAGTGCATCCGACTTCAGCATGCATTTTATGTAAGGGTCTGCTTCCTCCTGCATTTTCTAAGGGTTTGCTTCCCCGGGTAACGACCGGTGCTGTGATGGGGATCGAACCCAGCACCTTCTGGTTGTGAGCCGTGCCACTTAACCACTAGGCCACGCCGCCATTGATATGAGATCCATGATTGCAAAATTTGCTGATGACACAAAACTATGCAGTAGTGTCTCATCTAAAGCGGAAGTGGATATATTGATGTCGGATTTAGATAAAATTCGAGAATGGTCTGTAAGCTGGCAAATGGAGTTTAATGTAGATAAATGTACAGTCATCAACAGGGGTAGATCCAATATGGAACATAATTACAGAATGGGAGAAAACAATATTAGAAAGATAGATAAGGAAAGGGACCTAGGGGTTATAATAGATCATACAGGAAAGGTGAGTGAGCAAGTTAAGGTAGCAGTGAAAAAGGCAAATGCAATGTTAGGTATGATAAAAAGAAATATTAAACATAGGAGCAAGGAAGTGATCGTCAAACTGTATAAAGCTTTAGTTAGACCTAGATTGGAGTACTGTGTACAGGTGTGGAGTCCTTATCATAGAGGGGACATAAACATGCTGGAAAGAATACAAAAAAGAGCGACAAAGATGATAGTGGGATTCCAGAATTACAGTTATGAGGAACGACTCAGAAAAACCGGCCTACAGTGTCTCGAAGAGAGAAGAATTCGTGGTGACTTAATACAGGTTTATAAGATGATCAGAGGAATCGATACATTAGACTTTAACAAGTTTTTTTTTAAATACAGCCACCTACAATAACACTAAAGAGAGGTCCAGGTTAGATATTAGGAAATATTTTTTTAGTCAGAGAGTGGTGTCTGCTTGGAATGCATTGCCAGGGGAGGTAGTGGAGGCAGGGACAGTTAATGCATTTAAGAATAAACTGGATGCGCATAGCTTTTAGAGCAAGGTGATGTAAATGTAACTGGTTGTATACAGACTCTGCAGGGTCTTCTAAACCAGTATAAAAACGTTAAGTTATAAAAACACTAAGTTAAGAAGAAGAAGATGAAGATGAAGAAGAAGAAGGAAAAGAAGAAGAAGAAGAAGAAGAAGAAGAAAAAGATCAGAATACGACCTGGTATAACTATCTCATTGTATTCTACAGCTATTCTGGCAATTGAGTCTACTTCACACACGCACTTGCACATAAACGTAAAAACCTTAATTTCTGTCTGTTTCTCTCCCTTTTCTCTCTCTCTCTCTCTCTCTCTCTCTCTCTCTCTCTCTCTCTCTCTCTCTCTCTAATAAACCATAGTGGCATCGATAAATTACTAATAAATTGAATAATTCTAGTCCCCAAGGTCAATGTCATGTCATACATCATTACTCACTTCAGTTGAGCGTTTCGTGCTCAATGCGCTTAGATCGTGGGCACTTCTGCACGCACTGTTAGCTCACGCACGACGTCACGTGTCCCTACATACAACTTAGTTGCGGAAGCTGAATAGAAAAATGGCGGAGGGGGTGTGAAAAGGTAGGGAAATTTGAGTACATATCCGCAGAACGGCTTTTGACAATCCTTTTCTGTTTGAGGAAACATTGTTTGCGAATGCCCACGATGGGTAGGTTACTCTTTTGTGCGCCGTGAAAAGGACGTAAAGTGGCGGGTTCAAGTAGCTTTCCTCACATTCCGAGCGTGCTGATGAAGGTGGACCGGGGTCTTTCCGGCGGTTGTGCTATGCTTGGCTTAATCTGTGGGTCACTCACTACTACGGGGATCGAGGAAAGATTGAAATAATTGTAAGTATTGCATGTCTCAAGATGTATGTCGAAGATGAAGAGGAAACCTGCAAGTCCTGTGAAAAGGTCAGGGATCCCAGGGGTCATAGAATCCTAGGGTCATGGATTCAACAGGGATCTCGACAGGATAACAAAGATAATCCCAGTCATGATTCCAAACCAATGGTACCATCGAAAGATAATTGTAACTTGGTAAAAAGCGATGCGGGAAAAAAAAAGACGAATTCAGAGTCTAGGCAGAGGCTAATTGTAGCGCTCATTTTGAGCAAAGACGTCCTGGTACCTAAATGTTCCTTGCCATTGTCTGAAGGTATGTCAAGTGAAAGTTGGCAAGTTAGCGGTTAGAATTACTGTCTTTTAATATCGACTCTTATAATCCATAGTTTAGTACATTGTTCTAAATGTTGGACACGTGAACATGGCATGTTAAGCTTGGGAGTGCCCTGTCCGTGGTTACAGCAGTTGAAAACCAGAAAAATACAGAACTGAATGAAATAAGATCAGTACTCTGTCAACTATGCCAGCAATCCACACCAAAAAGAGTCGTGGTACAGTAGGTTTCATGTCACTGTAACATTCAAGGCAACGAGGAGGCAGACAGACTGGCAAAAGAAGGAGCAAGGTTACCACAACCAGATTCCAGTGTGACCTACGAAGAGTCCAAGAGATTTATTAGGGCCAGATACATGGCCAAATGGGAAACAGAGCGTACTGGCTACACACAAAATTATGTTTATTACCAGTTGAACCGAAAAGAGCACGTGGTGGTCTTCGGACTCCGCAGAGGTCACAACAGACTGGGTGCTATCTATTCAATAAACTGAAGATAGCTGCTACTGATGAATCCACCTGTGGTACAGGGAAAATGACCACTAAACATGTTCCGACATACAAGGACCAGAGAAAGCACATGTAGCCATCACCAGTGCCAACACTAGACAAGCTCCACGGCAGTGTCGACAGCCTCAGGATGACCGCTGCTTTCTTTGAACAAATTCAAGTTGACGTCTGACAGCGTACGAAGAAGAAGAAGAAGAAGAAGAAGAAGAAGCTTGGGAGTCATCCTTACACTTGTAAATAGTTTTGGGGGGAAATGCATAATTGAGAATGATGGTGAGGTCATTAGTCAAACCAAGCCCGCCAGTGCTATAGCAGCGAGTTCTTGAAAAAAAGGTGCTGCCGATACTTTTAAGAGAAGGGGAGAATCCAGAAATGGAGCTCTGACGTATTGATGATCAAGCCACGAAATCTGTCATTCAATATATCCACCCAGGGGATACTTTGGGACCATATAAACTTGCGTTTAGTTCAGCCATTAAAGGGGGCGGATTTGAAGGATGCAGATAAAAAGTGATGTTGCAGAGATTGCAGATAAGATTTGGCAGTACGCCTTAACGGTCGTACTTATAAGAGTATATTGCGTTAACTTTATGAGCTGTGTTCTTCCGCATCGGTGTGCACTAAATTGACTTTGGACGACATTGATTGACTGACTCCAATATGAATCTGTCTTACGTCAATGCGTCGAACGCTTCATTGTCAGAAAAAGGTGTAGGCAAACAACAGGTATCGTATCCCATTGTACGAATTCCCCAGCCAAAACTGACACGAATTAAGCTGGCAAAAAAAAAAGTCATAAGTCAGACACGCATGCTACAGGAGACGAAAAACAAGATCCAATAATTTAGTTAGATAGTAGATGTTGCTAAGAATAGAAATAACTTGATATGACCAGAGATCGAACCGTGTTTAGATGACATAAAATATCAGGCTAGGTGTCAACACTCACCGATAAGAGAGTTTAGATAATGATAGTTTAGACGATAATTATGTGATCTTATCAAGTTATGTCAATACATTAATAAGTGTGTTTTCATATAAGAATATGTTTTCGACTTTCGTTTACGTGTTAAGTGAGAGGGGGAGTAATTAGTCTGATATACGTCACAATAGCAATTGACTGCCAGTGTTCAGGATAGCTAGTTGGTTAAAGTGGTTCTGGTACAGTTTCAACCGACAGTTCATCTCAGTAGAGTTGAGATCCAGCGCCTTGACATAACGGATGCCGATGATACACTCGGAAGTCACGTGTAAATTATGTGCACGCGAAGAGCCATTGCTACTTGAAAATTGAAAAGAGCACATTGTTCGGATCTGCTCTGGCAAATCACATTTAAAGTAATGAAATTCCTACCTTTCCCCAAGGCCTAGTAAGCCACCAGAAGTAAAATAGTAGCAACACATAGAGTAGTAGTATGGATAGTCGTTGGCTAACTGGTGGCAGGCATACAATTGACTGTTTGAATACCAGGATTCCAATTATTCTAAGTAATATTCTTCTTCTTCTTCTGCGCTCGTTCTCAATCTCCCGCTACCAAACCCTGAAAGGGCTTAAGTAGCAGAATGTAGTCCAGAGAACGGAATGCGTTGTGTTGTAGTTTACAGCTTGACTGCGTTATTTGCACCTTTCGGTCCAACACATCCGACTTCAGCAATCAGTTTTTGAGTACCGGGTTAGCATTCCCTCTTCGATCCCTTCTCCAAAGCCAGTCTGCCCTGCTGTAGACTGTTATCCAGGATTACCGCGTGGAGGTGTAGAAGGGTCTTGGCAGCTCTGGTTCGCTGGCCCTGACACTAGCAGTCAGCTATGGGTCGCTGACCACTGCAGCTCAAGCGCTGCTCAGCGTCTTGATCCCTAAGTAATATTACAGCAAGACAGACAGAAATTCTGAAAAGACGAGAGACGTATTTATTTTAAGCGCGAGGTTAAGACGTTAGAGCAGCGGTCTCGAGGAAAGGTGTTCGCCACGGGTGCCTGAGGTCGTGGGTTCGAATCACGGTGGAGACTGGTTTTTTTTTACGTGGATCTTCAGGTAAAAATTACTTTGATCTCTGGGTAGTGAGATCGTACCCTTGATCTCTGGGTAGTGAGATCGGACCACTGATCTCTGGGTAGTGAGATCGGACTCCCGTGTACAATGCCGAGAATGTGAAAATTTCCTCGGCAGCTAGAAATCGAAAAGAGTAGGCTTAACGGCCGCTGACAAAATTCCAAATTCTAGTTAAAAATCTACCCAAATAATTTGTACCTGCCCTCAGGCCTTGTAAGCTGCAGAAATTTTGAAATACCTACTTAGCAAAGCCTTCGGCTACCTGGCAACAGAAATACATTATTTTTTAAATACCAGCATTCTAAATATTTCAGGTAAGTACGTATCGATATTTCAAGTGGTAAGTATTTAGGTACAATTGAATATCTCGTTTACGCGAGTTATGTATTTTACCGCTGAAAAACTAACCTGTTTTTTTTTAAAATTTGTGTTATCCTAGTTTCCTAAAGCGAAGTGGGTTCTATTGTGTTTCAACCAGTACGTCACAGTGTATCCGACTACAGCACGATGTCTCAAGTGGAGTTCTCATCCCATCAGGATTCAGCCATCCTGGCACATCAATCCGAGGATAAGCAAGTTGGGTTCACGAACCGTACTTTTAACCACTGTACTGGTGCCCTCTCCCCTTTCCGTTAATCGTTATGATAGCGTATGCACTTTCACACATTCCCCGAGCACCCCTCCCCCTTCCCCATCACACATTCCCCGAGAACCCCCCCCCTTCCCCATCACACATTCCCCGAGAACCCCACCCCCTTCCCAATCACACATTCCCCGAGCACCCCCCTTCCCCATCACACATTCCCCGAGCACCACCCTTCCCCATCACACATTCCCCGAGAACCCCCAGCCCCCCCATCACACATTCCCCGAGCACCCTCCCCCCTTCCCAATCACACATTCCCCGAGCCCCCCCCTTCCCCATCACACATTCCCCGAGCCCCCCCCCCATCCCACATTCCTCGAGCCCCCCCCTCCCACACTCCTCGAGGCCCCTCCCCCCATCCCACATTCCTCGAGCCCCCCCCATCCCACATTCCCCGAGCCCCACCCCCATCCCACATTCCCCGAGCCCCCCATCTCTCATAACCCCGAGCCCCCCCCCCCCATCCCACACTCCTCGAGCTGCCCCCCATCCCACATTCCCCGAGGCCCCCCCCCATCGCACAATCCCCGAGCCCCCATCCATCCCACATTCCCCGAGCCCCCCCCATCCCCCATTCCCCGAGGCCCCCCCATCCCAAATTCCCCGAGGCCCCCCCCCCCACCACCATCCCACATTCCCCGAGCCCCCCCCCCTTTTTTCCCCCGTCACATACTCACCGTGCGCTCCCTCCCCCTCTATCACACATTCCCAGAGCCACCCCCCTCCCCCATCACACACTCTCCGAGCGCCTCTTCACCCTCAATCACACACTCCCCGAGCAACACAACACAACAACGCCACGTCTAGGACGAACCTCAAGCTAACCAAAAAGGATACTACTTGTATTGTGTTAATTTAGCCCTAAACGTTTTTTGGAAGTAGGCTACAGTGACTTTTCTTACATCCCGAGTAAAACGCATGAAAGTGGATATGAGTTACCCTAGCTGTAGTGCAATGAGATGTTTGTCAGTAAGCTCATAACTATGCAGATAACAGTATTAATCACCAGCTCTTTTGCCAGATTCCAAGCTTCTTGTAATTGTAGTGTCAACTTTGGTGTTGAACTTTCTTCATACGGTTTCCCGCGCAAACTGCGCTGTCTGTTCGACTTCACGAATATACCTGACGAGCGCATAAAGACGAAAATCTGCGAAACAAAAGCCGAGCAAATGCCAAGCAAAATGTTACTATTGAGGAGATGAGACTAGTGTTGTTGGGCTACAGGTGAAACATTGACCCTCAGCTACACCTGGCTCTTTTACATGAATCCGAGCATTTGCAGTGACTGTTTCAATAGCAATGGTTTTTAATGATTAGGTTTGCTAGCTCAATGTACATCCCTCAATAGTCGATTATAACAAAGCCCTTGGAAAGTTCCAGTGGTTTTAATTTTCTCACTTATTGTTGTTGTTGGTGTTTGACCATCACAGACATGAAGACTGCTCTATCTATTCATTCTTTGGGCATATTTTCGGTCGGTCGATGGATTCTTCTTCTTCTTCTTCTTCTTCTTCTTCGTACGCTGTCAGACGTCAACTTGAATTTGTTCGAAGAAAGCAGCTGTCAACCTAAAGCTGTCGACACTGCAATAGAGCTTGTCTAATGTTGCCACTGGTGATGGCCACTTGTGCTTTCTCTGGTCCTCGTATGTCGGGCAATTTTGCAGCAGATGTTCAGCGGCCATTTTCCCTGTGTCACAGGTGCATTCGTCAGTGCCACCTATCTTCAGTTTATGGTCAAGGGATTCGAAGGTGACTAAGAAACCCGACGCGGGTCTGGAAGATCTTAGGCAGTGTAGACAGTAA